>CM059564.1:3601900-4112066 GCA_030386875.1 Morinoia aosen
AGTGAGGCATCCTCCGCTCAGCCACCTGCCAGCACACGGCTAACTATGTAGATTTCAACGCACCAGGAGTCCGGTACTGACTGGTCATATAATGAGCATCAATACATCAACTATATTTTAACAATTATGAATTGTTCCGTCATATTTTCGCCAGTACAGCATATCAAAGTATCAACATGCGCCAATACACTAGAAGAAACCAAGACTGCACTCTCAGAAGAGTACAACTGCACAAGTAACCGATGCAAAGTTCACCTAACAGAACAGAGAGAAGACATCGAGACACACACACGCGTGGGGTCCGCACCGCAGGCAAGAAGCTGCGGGCCGGTGGTGAGGCAGCGATGACGGCCAGGCTGAGAAAATAAAATAAAATAAAGTGAACATCGGTGGATTTCTTTTTGTGTTGAGTGGAGTACTGCATGAATGCAGTATTTCCCTAATTCATGGCTGACCAGTGCTAGAATACCACTACTCAAGGCCAGAGACGAAAGAGCTGATTTTTTCCCATTCTTTTTCCCTCAACAAGAGGTGCAATTTTTTTTTTGACACTAGGCAGGACTTGTAAAATAAACACTTTTTCACAAATACCAAATATTTACAAACTCCATCTTTGAAGTACCGAAGTTGGAGCATCTACTTACAGGCCCAGTTCTTCACATTTTCGTATCCTTTAAGTGTATATTGCAAATTAAACCTTACCTTTAAATCTGACAAAACTCGAGTGCTAAGCGTGTACAAATCAGTAAACGCTGCGACACCATGTTAACACCCTGGCATGTTTGCCAAATGAAGAAATGGAAAATTTGCCCATGACTTATGGTGCTGGCAACGGCACTGCTAGAGGCGCTGCTAGGTTGTTTCAGGAGCGTTTTTCTAATCGACATCTGCCCCGACAACGCATGTATACGAACAACGTCGGCTACACGAAAATGGAAGCTTCAACTGGAACATAAGAGGTTATGGTCAGTCCAGGGAATTACGTGATGCAGTCGAGAGCGATGTGGTGCAACACTACCGTGACAGGCCTTACGCAAGCAAGCACCCGAGCTGCAGCTCGTCACTTAGGTAGCCCAAACCACGTCAACGTATGGTATGGCGTTATATTCTCAATGATAACAATCATCATCCTTGCCGTTTTCACAAAGTTCAGGATCTGCTCTCAACCGACTTCATCCCTCATGTACAGTTTGCACGTTGATGTCTGAGGCAAAAACGGAGGACGGTGAAAATTACTTGAAGAATGTTCCCTTCATCAATAAAGCCACTCTCGCACGCAATGGTATGTAAGTTCAACACACTTAACTTGAACAACTGACTATAGGTTAACCCTCATGATGTGCACCGGTTCAACTACCAACGTACGTCGTGTCAATGTGTGTGAGCTGGTATGGTCGCCGAAAATTTCATAAGACGATGAAGTCTCTTGAGAACGGACCAAAATAATCTCACGTTTCCGAGTAAAGTGTCGTTTAAACTGCTGGTGGATGTGCCTCAATGTATTCGCCGTCGTGTGTGATTCATTCCATCACGACGGAGCTCCAGCCCATTTTGACAGGCTTCCTCACTAATATCTGAACGACGCCTCTCCGCTTCAAGTGGATGGGGCGTAATGGACCAGTAGGATGCCATCCGATGTCTTCGCACATGAATCCCTTAGGTCTCTTTCTATGCCACATAAAATAATTGATTAACCGAACACCGCTAAGTCCAAAATGGATTTTGTCTTCTGTCCAGTGATCCATTCGGAAGAGGTACTAGACCTACATTGAAGTAGGGAGCATACATTACGAACTCTCACTGCGTACGATAAAATATCTGTCCCTCAGACATTCGTCTCCTTTTCCATTGTGACATTTCTCAGAACCAAAAATGATAATATCGAAGTATGAAGGTTAAGCTCCACACCTTCGAATTTTAAAACTAAGGAATCACGCAATATTTGGTATTTGTGAAGAAGTGTTTATTTTACGTGTCCTTGCCTACTATCAAAGTTTGTGCCTCTTCATTTTTAATAACCTGAATATAATGCATAAAATTACAAGTCAAGTAACTTGCAGAACACAGCATAAAAAATGAAAGCATGAAATGGGACAGTTCTGAACACCAAGATACAAGAAATATAAAGTCAATACAGGAAAATCCTTTTCCATACTTGAAAAAAAATTACTAATAAAAAGGCATTTCTAAGGCGATTAGAGTTTTGACGGCTTAAACTGAAGCTTGATCAAGAGAAAACACCCCATTAATTATACTTGAAGTACTAAATTGTTTTGTAAAGTTTTAAGTGAAATTCCAGCTCTGTACAAGCATGAAACATGTTTTTCTAGCTAGCTTACAAATCTCGTCCCCTGCCCAGCATTCGAAGGCTTGGTGCATTACCAAACTACCAAACTGCTATGGATTCAATGAGCCTCAGTCTAGCTTAAGAAACTAACTAAAAAAAATAAAAAATTCTGATACGAGCCACTTACGTCAACTAAGTTACCGTTTTGCATTATTTTCACTCACGGAAGTTGAGTGAAACAACCAAACACAATAATTTCCCCAATGAAATTAACATTTGTGTGACGTGTGGACCTCTCTCAAAACCGTAAAATAAGAAAGGAGATAGAATACTTAAGGCCCACAGTACGGTACACGCATGAAGTTCAACACCGAACAGGCCTGACACCTGGGGCTGCGACAAGGCAACGAGTTACTTCTATCATACAAGGCGCTCACGGTTCTGGAGCAACTCGAACGAAGAAACTATGTTGCGCTATACTCAACACGTTGGAGGAACGCGTATTCATTCTTATTATCACAATAATGCTAATGAAATTCAGCAAGATTTCACTAAATACCAAGATCATAAAGGCCTGTTTACACGATCATCGAGTGTGCGTGTGAGCAGTGAAGAAAGGCGCAAGCCCCGCCCACTTTCTCTCGCTTCAGACTCATTTACTGCTCAATGACAATGCAGACAATGCTCGTTTTCATGGCGGTGGCCAGAGCTTGTCAGTGTCATTACAGCAGCACTGTTTTTGAGCTAGTAAATGCTCCTGAAACGAAACAAATGGGCGAGGCTTGCGCCTCTCTTCACTGCTCACGCGCGCACTCGATGATCGTGTAAACAGGCCCTAACATTCATACATGGACGCAACAAGCTCATCACTCAGGATTGCATTTCGTGGTATAGAATTGGAGTGGAAAGAAACTACATAAACCACCGTCATAACGACGTAAAAATTGTTCACCCTAAATCAAATTGAAAGCCTGGATTTACTGGTAGAATTTAAATTCAAAATAAATTCGAAATAACTTTATACATCTGAATACACCATAATACGTAACGATAGAGAGTCAAATACTGAAGCGAGCGCAGTAAATAATACACACATCATTCGAAGTGTCATATCACTCTCACAATATGTTGCGATATCATAGAGAAAACAATATTTTTCTATAATTTACTTTAAGCCCTCTCGCCACAACATCGGCGATCTCAAGAGGTTGAAGACAGTATTTAGTAAGGACAGTAGAAAACGGGGAATCTGTGCACAATGTGTGTTCACCTATAGGGTATCCTGAGCATAGAAACAGCAAGTTAAGGAGGAAGAGAAAAATAAGACAAAGAAGAGACAGCGAAGAAGGCATGAAAACTGAAAGAATTTAAGTAGGCACGAAAGACGAAAGTCCCGAAGGCCTACCTGTAGCTGAGGCACCCAGATTAGATTAGATTATTTGCTAGTTTAAGACTCCCTATCCGCAACAAAGGCGATCCAAAAGAGAGGAAGGCACTATTTAGTATGGAGTTAAGGGAGCGCGGAATCTATGCAAAGAGGGTATAGAAACAGTAAGTCGAGAAAGAAGATTTGAAACAAGATCAAAGTTGAAGAAGAAAGCAGCAGCTGCTGAAAAACCAGACAGCAGTGAACCGAAAAAAAAAGATGGTTCTTAACAGAACAAAATCATTCTATTTAAAATAAAAGAAGACCTGCCTCTCAGCTCGGGCCCTTACATTTCCCCCTGGGAGGCCCTATTGAGCATGCTGAGGTTCCCAACATTATTTCTCTTAGGAGCGTCACTCCCACGACATAGAAAAAACGAACTTAGCTCACTTAAACCAATTGCATAGCTTGTGCCTCCTGAAGGTCGACAGGGTCAAGATATAGAATGCCCAGAGCCAGGACTGCCTCTGAGACAGCAAGGCGCAACAGCTGTTAAACACCTGAGGGATGTGGCTTACCTGCGCCAGAGGTGAGACGAAGAGCGCGAGACCTAAAGCTCGGTGTGTCCATGGGAGGCAGAAGGGAGAGGCAGCTCGGCCCGCTGCACGAAGACCCCCTCCATGGTCTGCCACTTGGCCTGGGGCCCCGCCCTCGCCACTCCCACCACCTCACTCTGGCCGTTGATGGGGCGCCCGTACTGCTGACCTGTCACGCCCAGGTACCTGCGCACCCGCACACGAGGGATTTTTAATGGTCAGTTGTCACAACAAAATATTGTCACAATAAAAATATTGTCGCAACGAAAAGTTGTCAGCAAGGCACACCCGCACACGAGTCATCGGATGGCGGCAACTATCGTTTAGTGTCACCATGGAAACTGTGGATGAGGCAGTGTCAGACCACTTCAGTCTGGAAAACATTGAAAAACCACGGCAGGATCGTCAAAAAAAGATGCCATCGCAGAATTGAGTATATTAATTATCATAAAAATGCAGAATACAGGCTCTTTTTTTCTTTAATATAATGAATTTATTATTTATATGTGAAATAGTTTGTTTCGCCGAGCCATTTTAGAATAGCTTAAGCGCCTTACAGTTTATTTATGCACCATACTGCCCCAAAACAAGTCACATTTGCAAAAATCTGGAGTTAACAAAGCCAATCTGGCAACCTGCGACCGGCTGGGCGCTGGGTGGTGGGTGCCGGCAACTAAAAGTTGGCCGTGTGCGAGCTCCCATTAGAAATAACGTTCTCTATCGCCTGCAACAGTTGCCGACAACTATTGTGTTGTCAGAGAAATTGATCCGGTCGCAACCACCTCACAACTTTTGTTATCGCTCCACAAAAAATTGTCCGTGTGCGGGCAGCCATAGAAATGCATGCTTTCTATTCTGGACAATTTTTCAATTGTGGAAACTTACAATAAAAAGTTGCTCGTGTGCAGGTATCCTTACACCATTAGCGAGACGAAGCGCTGTAACTCTGTTATAGATGCGTTTCTGCTAGCAATAGAAATTAGAATGTGTTGTTTTCATGCAGAAAATAATACTTCTAAGCTAAAAACATTTTAATGCCAGAAATAATCTTATCATTTGGTAGAGCAAAGGTTTAACACTTCGACATAAATTGATTAGAAAGATACTCGGAACTTTAAACTATCTTTTCTGGCGTACCGTTCGCACCTCGTTGAATCCTTAGTTTCATAGTTTTGAGCCGTATCTCCCTCTAGAAGTTTGACTAGATTAAAAGTTACTTAGAGCTTCCAAGTCCAACAAGGTTATTCTCAATAGAAGTAGAAGAAAGGCATCATTCGGTATGGAGTTCAAGGAACGGGGAATATTAAGTATAAGGTGTATTCCTACTTAAGATTTTCTGCGCAAGTTTGTAAGTTTTTAGGAAAGCAGATAAAAGTTGACGAAAAAAAGTTAAATGTGCTCGAAATGGGCAAGACAGTGAACCGAGAACACGTCCATAACTTAAAAAAGTGCTGTATTTCAACAAAAGCAAGTCTTGCCTAACCCTAAGCTCGGGACCCACCTCAGATCTTTCCCTGGGAGCACCAATTCCCATGGCTACAACAGTACCCAGAGGTACTGTTGCCCGAACAACCTGTTCGGGCTTGCAGCAAAATGCGCTGCAGCAAGCTCTCGAGTGCAAATATTACCTCACTGAGGCCCTTCGCGTCACTCGCAACACGGCCAACGCCCGAAAACAGACAAGGAACTCACACGTCAGTGTCGGTGTGGCGCAACATGACTTTGTCGTCTCTTCGCCAGAGCTCGCCGTCGCACACCACAGCCCACACGTCCCCAGTGTCACCCTCGCCGTCTTCGCCAAACGCCGACACCTCCTGCACACAACACGCTCCTGAGTTATGAGAGTAGCATCGGCCTTCACATTAAGCCCGAAATTTTCAATTTAGCTCATCAAATGCACAGTTGAATTTCGATCGAAATTTCAAGCAGGTGAAGATTAATAATGATATTCTTTATTGAAGTAAAGTAGCATGTAAAGTTTTTGAACAATTACAGCGTGCACAAAAATTAAGGCAACACAAGTTTTATCAGGTTTCTCAGCGAAAAAGCACACATAGCAAAATTTAACTCAATTTAACAGCAGGTAGAGAATGGTTCAAGGACTTATCTTGATGACACCTTCAATGTGCGTTTCAAAGGCTTTACAGGCGTCACGGAGCTCATCTTGAGAGATCGTACTATTTTTGACGTAATTTAACCTTCCGATCATCGAGAGATGCACGAAGAGATCTGCAGACCTTGCTCTCTAAAATAAACGAAAAATCAAACATATTCAGATTTTACCTATGCGAGGGCAATTTCATCGTTGTGGATGAACGCCACAGTGTTTTCTACTCTAACTTTGCGTCATTTAGTAGCCGTGTGATGGAGCGTAACATTTTTTAAGGGTGCCTAGTCTGCCATCAGGAAGTACATAAGCTCCTAAAGCAGTTCTGCCTTCATTATATCAGAAGTGTAAAACTGGCAGGTAATCTTAATTCCCAAAGCAAAAAGAAGAGACATTCCAATAGTAGCGATCGCAACCCTGACTGTTACAGACAGGGGAGCATAATGTTAAATAACTTTTTGGTTTTTCAGGAATTCAACCTGGCTCTGACTGTCATTCTGATAGAGACTTGGCTGAACATGGAATTTCTTTCAATCAATGCAGATAAAACTAGGCAGTACCACTTCGAAATAGAGGTATGTCAACGTCTGTTGAGTCTTGTGCTCTCGTGAATGGCTCATAGCCCGGGCCTTTCTTGCATTTTGTCGTGGAAAATTCGATGCATTGAAGGTTGACTTACCCTTGCCTCAGCACCCAATTTCCTAGCGGAAGAACGAAAATTTCTCCTCAACCTTTTTCGCGCGTTTTTGAGGAGTTTCCGAACGGACAGCAAAAAACTGCTTTGGCTTGATCGTTCGTCAATTGGACAAGTTTTTCAACTTTTTTCTCAAATTTCCTAACTGTTCAGAGTATATTGATGCTTTTACGGTGGACGAATCGTTCCTACCGTTCTTAAGACGATACAATAGCATGTCAATCAACAACCATCTAAGTCTCAGTCGTTTGACCAAAATGACAAATGAAAAACACATTAGTAGTAGTAGTAGTAGTACCATGAATTAAAAACACATAAAAGCTGCAATAAGCTGAACGTATTGACATAACACTCTACAATAAATAGCTTTCTGACTTTCAATTTTTGGTTGCCATAATTATGATGCATCTTTTTTAGTAAATACTTAATTAATATGAACAGTTTTTCGAACATAAAGAAATGACCTATTTTCAGGGGTAAACTTTGAGCTCCCACACAATAAATTCACCAACTAACGGAAAACATTAATTTCTTGTCCTCAGCATCAGGCAGCAGGGCAAAAACATATTGCCGCTTTTGGAGGGTGTCATGAGGCCGCCACTGATCAGCACCAACGGGAGGCGGAATTGACTAACAATATGCCAAAAACATAAGGGGAAGGTTAATAATGAAATACTATCAAATGACAGAGCGCAAATAATCGGTTAGATTAGATTATAAGACAGTTTAAGATCCTCCCTTTACACATTTACCCCCGGAGTGCTAATTCCCATAGATACAGTAGCTGTACCTCTCTGAAGGTGACGTTCCTCAAACTTGTGACGAATGATATTCTAAGAGAAAAACCTGACAATTTTTCTGGGTGATTAATTCAGTATTAGATAACATAAAAAATTATACTTGGGAAAAGTACATTGATCTGAAGAACTTCAATGATGAAACTAATCCAAAAAATGCTGTAAACATCCTCCACAGATATGTTGACTATTTAGAACTTTGGTGTAATATTTCTGAGTCTCTCTAAGATAATCTAGTTTAAGCCTCCCTCACAACAAAAGAGTTCCCAGAGAGGAAGGATGAAAGCACCATTTAGTAGGAAGCTAAGGGAACGTAAAATTGATGCACAAGGAGTGTTCTCACACAAAATTTCCCACGAGTAGATGCAAGAAGTTAGAGAAAGAAGGTTCTGAAACAAGATTAAAATTGAAGAATAAAATCTTATGAGCTAACAAACGGAACCTATTTTATTTCAACAAATATGAGATCTACTTTAGTCTGAACTAAAACCCTAGATTTTTTTTCTAGGGAGTGCTAATTCTCATGAAGCAATAATGACAATTCTGTTGATTTTATAGGTTTAAGCACTTATGGCTTCAAAAACGGTGTGACCACGTCTACAAGTTGTCTCATTTGATGTTTACACTGGCTCTTTGGTTTCAGTATTGCCCTTATGTCTATTCTCAGCTTGCTTTACATGTTTGTAACATTAGACAAGCACCCTTTCAAATATTTGTATACATTTTATTAATTGTCATTTACATACATAGGCGCCAGAAAGTAACTCCGCACTGCCTCATTTTTTATTATATTTTAAATTATAGCAAATATAACTAATCATTTGAAGCAAACTTTACACCATAAAATTCTACGCCTTTTAATCTATAGATATGCATTCTCAAATTTATTTTTCTGCCACCCACTAACTGTGTAGGCGTCATTTTATATGATATGTAAAAAGTCTGCACGACAAAAAGAAACTCCGCATGTGAGGATTTCGATGTAAATATGCTATAGTGTGCGCTTTTAAGCTGCGATCTGGCATTTGTAATTGTTATCAGTGCTAGTGAAGACCATAAATTGCTAAAATCTTTAATAAATTTTGGTCATGCCTCGTCTTTCGTTGATAACCGCAAGGAGATAATTAAATACACAACAATGGAATATCCAACCGTGAAATTGGTCATCGATTGAATTGGGACAAAAAGACCGTCTGGCTAACATTGCAAAAGCATCAAAAGACTGGCAGCGTTCATGACATCCCAAAATATGGACGTCCAAGGGTGACATCGGCCAGAGAAGATCTTGCCATCAAGATCCGGAGTCTTCGCAACAGATTTGAAAGTGCCCCAGAGCTGCGTAAAGAGTGTGGTATTATTGGAAAGTGCTCTGTGTCAACTGTCAAGAATTGGCTGAAAGAGTTTAAGCTAAGGGGATGCATTGCCAGACGTAAACCAATGATATCCGCAAAGAACAGAAAGCGTCGCTTGAATTTCACTAAGAGCCATGAAGAAACAGACGCTTTTTCTGGAGCAAAGTTCTGTTTAGTGATGAATGCAAATTCAATAGGCTTGGAAGTGATGGCAGGCAATGCGGTAGACGCTACAAGGGCAATGAATTTAAACCCAGGTGTACAGTATCGACGCTGTAAGGTGTTGGTGGATCTGTGATGGTCTGGGGTGTCATCAGTGTTTATGGTCCCGGGCCTCTAGTTAGGCTGGATGGCAGGGTAAATTTCGGGAAATACCTCCAAATGCTGGGACAACACTTTATTGACTATTTTGAAAGTCTTCCAAATGAAGAATGCACTTTTATGCAGGATAATGCGCCTATCCACACGGCTCGCAATGTGAAAAACTTTCTTCGGGAGCGCAATATCCCCTGTTTGAATTGGCCTGCTCAATCTCCAGACCTTAATCCTATTGAGAATGTTTGGCATAACATCAAGCACAAACTACAGTACGAAAACATTAGAAATTTGGAAGAACTTTGGAGTAAAATAAAAGAGGAGGGGGACTGTCTGGATCAAGGGTATTGCCGTAGGTTGATCGAGGACATGCCGAAGAGATTGAGGGCTGTTAAGGCATAGAAAGGTTATGCCACTAAATATTAACCTAATGAATATGATAAATCACCAGAATTGTTCAATATTGTTCTTTAATTAAAGTTTTTTGTTGTTGTGCGGAGTTTCTTTTTGTCCTGCGGACTCTGTCCATTTCATATAAATGATGCCTACATAGTTACTAGGTGGCAGAAAAATAAATTTGAGAATGCATATCTATAGATTAAAAGGCGTAGAATTTTATGGTGTAAAGTTTGCTTCAGATGATTAGTTATATTTGCAATAGTTTAAAATATAATAAAAATAAGGCAGTGCAAAGTTACTTTCTTGCGCCTATGTATGTTGCTTAGAGCATTATCCTTATCATTACATCCAATACATCTGTGTATACCTTTGACTTATCATTTTTTGTCCCATTATTAGACATCCACATTCTTCTCCGTAGTTTGTCTCTTTCAATTTTGGTTTGAGAGACAAAGTTCTGAGACAACAGCAAGAATATAAAATTTGTCATGTTATTTAATTAAATTTATGTTAATGAATAGTTCAGTAAAAGCCCTGGTAAACTTTAGCTTAAGAAAAAATTGAAATGAAAAAGCTGTACTTCCAGATTCTCATGAAACATAACACACAATCAAACTACATGCTCGAGAAAATATCGTTTTCTTACAAAAAAAACTTGAAAAACGAAAAACACTAAATGAAAAATATTTTAGAAGACAATATTACGCAAAAAACCAACAAATTCCAAAATAAGGACCCTTCTACAATTAAGATGACTTCATTATAGAAGGGCTCCTCTTTTGAGGGCATCTTACGGCGCAGGTTGTGAACTACAATGAACTGGCATTTGCTATTTGAGCCACTGACGTGGGAGACCCAGCTGCCGGCAACACCACGGGGAGCACAAACTTAGCTCAGCACCAACACAGGCCCTGCGCTCACCTGCTGGCTGGACAGCGGGGAGGAGAAGTGATGGGAGTGCAAATTTCTGTGAGTGCTGACGTGCTCCAGCCGCACCTCCTCGCCACACTTCACTGGCTCCCTGCAGCACACAACATGCATTATTTTTATTATTATTATTATTATTAAATTAGAAAGTTTTAGCCTCTCTTAACTGCACGACAAAGATGTTCTAAGAGAGGAACAAGGAAGGCACCATTTAGTATGGAGTTGAGGGAACGCGGAATCTATGCACAAGGTGCACAGAAACAGGAAGCTAAGAAAGAAGTTCATGAAACAAGAAAAAGTTGAAGAAGTAGTAGATGCTGAAAAACAGGACAGCAGTGAACCGAAAAAAGATGGTCCGTAACAAAACAAAAACCTATTCTATTTCAACAAAAGGAAGCCTACCTAACCTTTAGCTCAGGCCCTCACATAGTCCCCCTGGGACACACAACATGCATCCAAGATGTCATTTCAACTACTATATTTTGGCAACTTCTAAATGTGAAAATTCCTTTGATCACCTAGACAAATGCTGTACAAAATTCATGAAAAACGTTGAGGCATAGCATTCCTCAATAAATTATAAAATTAAAGCCCAAATTTATTTACTTTCAAAGGCTCTTTCTTATTATGGAATAAAGTTATTGGTCTCGCTCCAGATAAACGAGGAGAAATGTCAAAAAACTGGAAGATCAAATGCATTCCGATTGAATAGGTGCTCATTTATTTTGAAAAATTCGTAGTTAACAGCAATGATTCCCATATTAAATTGAATTTGTAATGGGAGATGTTTATGCGCAGAATGGTACATTTCTCCTGTTGAGAGACTTGATCAGCTTAGTCAGGCATCAACATCAAGATTAAAGAAGCACAAATGTTTGCGTTCCTTAATTCAAACAATAAAAAAGGTCAATTTTCTGCAGCACTTTGCTCACACAAAGTTGCCCCCAAGACTGAGGGAACAAACATTATCATTATTGTTGCGATTATATTAATTTGTTAATGGCTTCCTAGCTACAAAAAATTCAGTCTCTGAACACACAAGTAGAGGGACCATTTATCAGGTCGTACCATAAGTTATGTCCATTCTTTACTAATATGATAAGGAGAATAAAACATATCAACTAACATTAATTTATTCAACATATTCTCTATCGTTAGTAACAACTTCTCATCCCCAACTAACCAATTTTTTAATGCCTCATTCATAGAAAACTTTGGTTATTGAATCAAAAAAAAGACCTGCAATTCATTTTCAATGCTGCTTTTTGTCATTCGAAGTTTTCCCCTCAAATGATTGTCTAGACTCCTTTAGGGATAGAAATTTGAAGGAGTCTTATCTGGAAAATAGGGCGGATGTATCCATGTTTCCCATTGCAGCATTTCAATTGTGTCCATAGACGTCTATGCTGCAGGCGGACGCGCATTGTCGTGCTGAAGGATGACGTCCTTTCGGTTAATCAAAGCTGGGTGATGCCTTTTTAAAGTGTTATTTAGCCTTAGCAGCTGCGGACAGTACAGTTCTGTAGGATAGTTTGGTTGTTTTTGGGAAGCTCATGGTGACTGAAACTCATATTCCAACAAACACACAGCAAAACTTTTTTCAAATGGAATCCTGTTTTTGGTTGCGATTGTGGTCTTGCATATTGACCTAGCTTTTGATTTTAACACTAAATATCTCAGTACATAATCCACTTTTTCCTGCAGTGACAAACCTATTCAAGAAATGTGAGCAATTGACAGAAATGCAAAAAACTGCAGGCATATCTGTTCAACTGATGGCATCACATCAAAAAATGAATAAACATCCACAGAAGTATTTCACTGCAAAATGTATTTAAAAACCACAATGAACTGCTTACCTTGCTGAATAGATCACAAATTTATACTTTCACTACAATATAAGGTCAAACTTGTTATCACATGAAAATGGCCAGGACTTAAGGTATGACCTGATAGAATTCACTGTTGAAAACATGTCTGTTCCCACACAAGAGACCTTGAAAACAGGAAAAGTTATAGAGAAAGAAAAGACAGAAACAATAGATAAGTGCAAAAAATGAAAAAAAAGACAGACAATAGATAAGTGCAAAAAATGAAAGAAGCTAAGTAGGCATAAAATTTACAAGTCCTGAAGGCCTATCTAAAGCTGATGTTACATATCAGTATCCTCCCTGACAGCAGAAGTCCCTATAACATAGGACATGCAAACTTAACTTACCCAAACCTATTGCTTATGCTATGAGAACATTGGGTAAAATAAAAAGGTACAGCCTACAGTGTTTCATCAATACGTTCTCACACTATCAATTAAATTGTCATTAAATCGATTTAAAAAGTCATTCTTATTACTATGTGCAGCTTAAAATACACATACAGCATTTTAATCTATGGTTGGGAAGAGGCAGGCAGTAACACATAATGCGCTGTACTGCTTTCTTGCTGTATTTCACACTATAAAAAGTTTCATGACCACATTCCCAAACAAAATCTCTTCTCACAACATTCAACAACTGAATGAGTTATAATGCTAGATTAGCTTATAACCATAATCATGGAAGTTAATACCTCAGAAATAAAGCCCACAAATTTTATGGTACTCCATTCAAACAGAAAAACTAAAATAACCAGGTGATAACAACTCAAAATACAAGCTACCACTCAATTAGATGAAGGGTCTCAAAATAGCGTTTGCAATACCAACTTTGACTGGAAAAAAAATTTGTTCTTTGAACCCATGGGAGAATAGCAACGACTCAATGCTAATATATGGCATTGCACCAATAAAGAGGAAGTAAACAGTCAATAACAAGCAGCTAAATTCCTCAGCAACACTGCAGAACCCACCCTCTGGAACATGGCTTGCTGGGTGTGCCTTTAACCAGCCAGTTGCTGTTGTGGTCCTCCTGCGTGGGTGACCCCGTCACTGACTGCTGGCCTGAGCCTGACCCGTACTTCACATCATGGGAGTGTAGGCGCACCTGACCACCAGATTATGAGTTAGTTAAACCTCCCTAACCACAACAAAGGTGTTCCTCTGGGAGGAAGTAGAAAGGCACTATTTAGTAAAAAATTAAGGAATCTGTGGGACTCTATCCAAAAGGATGAAAGTAGTTTAGATGGCCTTCATAAACTCAATTATTGCACAATTCATAAGCTATGAAAGCTTTGCACAACCTACATGAATGAAAAATAGCCTTGGATTTAATAACTTACTAAAGGATACAAACAGCATTTACAAATGAACAACCTGAAAAACCCACTCATAATCTATATTGGCAAATTTGAAATAAACCCCTATAGTAAACTGACTTGAACAGAGCAAAGACTTTATAGTAAGTGACATGGAAAGAAAATGGTGCAACCAAATTTTGTAAGTACTTGAAATTCATCCAGTATGTGACTCACAGGGGACAAACTATTAGAAATAACTTTTCAAGTATTCATTTTACATTCAACAATCCCAACAAGGAGCTTTGGGCTCAGTAAGAAAACCTCTTCAGTTACACATTTCACAACTTGTTGAAGAAGTATCTAACAAAAAATACTTGATTCTACTGCACACCAGTAATTTCACACCACAGATCAGCAATGTGGTGACATAATCTATAATGTGGTGGCATGATCAAAGGAAAAACTGAACTATGAGTCAACAGAAAATGAAATTAACAAGTGCATAATGAAATAAAAATAATGAATAAATGGGATAATAATGCATTGAATAAATTAATAAATAAAGAAAAATGATTGAACAAACAAGAGATTATATAAAAGAATGAATAAAAGAATCAATACACAAATGTATAAATGAATGCATAATACCAGTACACAATGAATTAACAAATGAATAGTGGAATAAAATATGAATAAAAAGAAATGAGAAAATAAGAATTTAATACAAATGAGATAGTGCAGCAACTTTGAAGGTTGGTAACTATTGGTAATAATTTAATTGAATAACAAATAATATATAAATGAATGAAAAATGAACAAATAAATGAAGGAATAAATGAATATGTGAATAAATAAAAAAAATGGACATAATCTCTGGTAGACCTGGAGTGGAAACTTCAAATAACACTGCAGTAGAGCACTCACCCTGTAGTGAGAGTTGTATAACTTTGTGATGGAGCCACATGTCACAAATTGATCAGCTGTTCCTGTAGGAACTGAAAGAAAAATTTAAATAAATCAAGGATAAATTTACTAAAAATATCTACCACATTGCCAAATTTGAAAATTCAGGGATGTTACCGACATGGAAATTCTACACTCCATACTATTAGAGATTGTCCTGAGTTACTGAAAGGGATTCATTCAACAGCAAAAACCCAAGAACATTTCAGTTGGAGACGATTGCTGTTGCCCACCAGTTGTGGTGTAGGTCGCAGTTTACATAACCCCACCAGGCATGATAATACTCCTAGGTCTCTCACAGATAATGCAACTGGTTTAGGATGAACTGACTGGTCAGGCCAACTTCATAAATGTGTTGCAATGGCATAACAAGTCATCAAATGTGACACTTGTGAAGGGCTTATATTTTCTGCCCTAAAACAATCCATTTCCTTTTCATATTTAGTGTTCTTATACATTTGGTCCAACTAACAGATGAAAATTGAGTTCTTTGGGCAACATTTGTAAGACTTTCATTTCAATGTCTATTTTTAAAGTAAAATATTGAAAAATAAGTGCTAATGAAACATTGAACAGTATATAAATTTCTTTTGAAATTCACAAAATTATTGAACTTTTACCAACTAGTTTGCAATAAACAAAGTTTTGAACGTGTGAATTTAAAGAGTTAAAACTCTTCATGGTATATAGAAGGAGAGCATGGCAATTAACCTCAGTAACCAATATTTTAAACCAGCCCAGCAAGGTAACAGAAAACTCAAACATTTTTATTATAAATCCATATATATATCTAAATAATATAACTAATTATCAAACACAGATACAACTGCTAACAGGTAACACCTCATGCCTAGCTTGAGAAACATTTTAAACAAGCATCGATTAAATTAATTCATTGAGCATTGATTGACTGAAACTAAACTATTCCTCAGCCAAATTCTCATGACATGAAGAAATAACATTCTAGAGAAGCAGGAATGCATTAAAAATATGCTTCCTTAATAAAAGAGCAATTCATGGCAACCAAAAATTGATAGGCAGGCCTTTGATAGGCAGGCCAAAAATTGATAGGCAGTGATTTGAATGCAATCACTTGCATTCAAAACCTACAAGCCTGGCTTTTACTTAATGAAAAAATTGTCAACAATGGCATGCATGCTCAACAATTGTTAAATCTGAGCATTAGACTAGGATAAATTTAATTGCTTACTTGACAGTATGAAATAAAAATACCTCATAAGGTCTTCAAAACCAGAGGCATTCATCACAGCAAAAAAAAATTATCAACAAAAATGAGAAATGAACAGAAATGATTCAAAGAGACAGACTGCCATATCTTAGATAATGGCTTTTCATTAATCTAATAATCTAAGACTTTTTATTCAATAAAAAAGAAAACAAAATTCAAGGAACTTATGTACATATAAAAGAAAGTTATCCAAGAAGGAAGTTATACATCAGTTTTCCTCAGTGATAATTATATTCATGAACCCAGATTAGATTAGATTATAAGTTAGTTTAAGCCCCCCTAACCGCTACATAAATAGAGGGTATCAAAGAGAGGAAGGAAGAAAGCACCATTTAGTATGGAGATAAGAAAATAAGGAATCTATGCTGAAGGGGCATAGAAACAGTAAGATGAGAAAGTAGTTCACGAAATAAGATAAAAGTTGAAGAAGAAAGTCAGAAGTGCTGAACAACAGGACAGTAGTGAACGGAACTATGCAATAGTTGTATCCCCCTAAGGGGTCATGAACCCAGATTTGATTTTTATTTTTTATTATGTGACCTCAATGCTGATGAAATAACATGTTGCAACTAAAGAGTTCATTTATCAAGCCACAAAAAAATGAATCACCAGTAGCACAGAGTTAGCTGTTTTGCCCTAAATAACAAACTTTTCAAGTTGTTAATCTACACGTACACATGCAAGGAAGATCCTTATCCCAATTTCAGAACAATATACCACTCTCATCATACATGTGTTTGTATAAAGAATTGGATTCAATGCTGAACCAAATGAACATATTTGAGAATTAAACTATTGATGTAGAATAATCCTAATCCCTTAAACATGGTATAAAAAAGACCACTCATCAAAAACACACATGCCTAGCAGCTGAGGGATGCAAGAAAGATTGACCCAATTGATTTTGAGGTCAACTCGTCCACTGAGCTATGTTAGTTGCAATCTATCGCTTTTTGCAAGATAAAAACTTCCCAGAAATATTTGCGCATGAGTATTGTATATAGTCGTTTGGGGCAAATGGCGATTCCGTCATTTTGGGGGCAAAAAATGATTTTAGCCTCAGGAGAGTTAGAATCACTATGGACAAGAAATGAGTGCATAAACTCTTAAAGCATTCATTTGCGGTCATTTCAGTGCTTCTATAGTTTTTCTATGGTAAAAAATTAATGTGTGACACAATTTCTCCCAAAACCATATAAAAAATGTTTATCAAAACATTTGCAATGTTTCAGAAAATTTGTTATAATTCGCCACACAGATAAATTTTGGGGGCATTTGGCGATTGATTGATGCATTTGGGGCAATTGGCGATCGCCCTCACTTTCATAGCATTTCTAGTCGAGTATTAGTGACACCACAGCATTTTAAAAGTGGGGTATTTTCCGATCGGTGTGGGGGCAATTGGCGATCGCTAACCCGATCGTCATTTGCCCCCACACCGATCGTGAAATGTCCCATCCCCAATCGCGATTTACCCCATAGCGATCGCCAATTGCCCCACGTTACTTAACCTTTTTTTATATGTTTCAGAAGTTACAGAAACCATGTGCAATTAATTGTGCTTTTAATTTTTGAGAAAATGGTACGGAATTATGTTAAGAAGGCTAAGCCATACAACGATGAGACCCTTAAACTCGCCCTGGAAGAAATTGCAAGTGGTGTTGCAATTAAGGAGGCAGCAAGGAAGCACAACATCGGGTATGGAAAGCTGTGGATTGAACATAAGAAGCACCAGGAATCTGAGGACTACCAAGCTGCAACATACACAGGCAAAAGAGTGAGTGCAAATATAACTAATTACAATAAAGCCTAAGAAAATAGGTTTGAATATAAAAAGAAATATGTATGGGTTCTATAATAGTGTAGATACATTTACCTTGGCAATAATTGTTAGTTGATGTTGATGTGCAATAACATTCTTGTTTAATATTATTTATATATATATATATATCTTGTATTACTTAGCTACATTGATTCCAATATCTATTCTTTGTTTGCAGGGAAGGAAGGTTGCACTGTCCGATGAAATGGAGGCAGAAATATTGAGATGCGTGAAGATTATGGAGAAAATGGGAATGCCTCCTCCCATTGCCGAATTTCAGTCTCTCATACATGACTACCTAGAATGTAACCAATGCATCACTCCTTTCCTTGACAATTGGCCAGGAAGGGACTGGGTGAACAACTTCTTAAAGCACCATGGGCTCACATTGGAGAAAGGAGGCATGATGCAGCTGGCGAGGAAGAGTGTCACGTCAGACCCGTTCGTTGTCTACGGATTTTACGACAAGTGGAGGACGCTGATGATAAAATGGGACTCGCAGGAAAGCCTAGTTCCATCTTCAACATGGATGAGACCGGTTTTCCTACAGACCCATCAAAGGCCAAGACCATCGGCACAAAAGGGGTGAAAACGGTTAGGATTACTCATGGTGCTAACAGGGAAAATATCACTGTGTTAGCTACCTGCTGTGCCGATGGAACTGCACTACCACCTTTGATTGTATTCAAAGGCAAGAAGATGCAGACTACCTGGCGGGGTGATAATGCTTTACCAGGAACTCAATATGCTGTGACTGATTCCTGTTGGATGACCACCTCTGTCTTTGAAGATTTCTTTGAGTCTTTTGTAGAAGTAGTGAAAAGCAGAGGACCAATTCTAGTGGTGCTAGATGGTCACCTGAGCCACACATCCTTACGGACAATAGATTTGGCAGTAAAAAACCACATCACCATTTTGAAGTTGCCACCTCATTGTACCGACCTCCTCCAGCCCTTGGACGTGGCTTGTTTTGCTCCCTTGAAGTCGTACTACGATTCAAAATTGCTGGAGTATACTCAAAGTACAGGAGGCCGGGAGCACCTTCGTAAGGATCTCTTTGTGAACATGTTGTGTTCAGTTTGGAACACTGGGTTGTCTCCAGAGAACATTGTGGCAGGTTTCCGAGCAACTGGCATCCACCCCCTGGATAGGACGAAGTATAACATCTCGAGGCTCGATACGATAAAGCTCAAAACTTATGATGACTGGGTGTCTGCAGGAAAGCCCACTGATGATGATGACCAGCCAATCCTGCCCATTGCTAGTACCCAGTCCCACGACATGTTTCCTCCTTCTCCTTCTCCACCTGCACCTGAGGATGAAACCCCTGCAGCGTCTACACCTACTGCTTCAACACCTAAGTGACCAGCCACTGCTTCTACGTCTACAGATTCTCAAACTCCTAGTTGCAGCTTTTGGCAATCACCTGCCAGTACTGAACCAGCTCTCTCACAGGAATTAAAGAAGTGCACGGACCAACAGCTGGTGGATGAGCTACTGAGCAGGGATGAGGCTGCATTGAGTCTCCTCTTCAAATGTCTCTCCTCAAGCATCTCTCAGCGTGGTAAGAGCTCTCTTCCAGCTTCTATACAGGGTGTTTCAAAAATACACGGCATAATTTCAGGTATGTATTTCCCACATGTAGACAATCAAAATAGTTCATTACAACATATGTCCGGAAATGCTTCATTTCCGAGTTATGGCCTTCACAACATTGAAATTCACCGGAACGTTTTTCTTTCCGCAGGTCGTTGCCATTACAGAAGATGTTCAAAATGACCACCTCCTGCTTGAATACAGACCTCACATCGATGTCTCATTGACCTGCGAACACGATCCCACACTCCAGGAATGTTGCGTATGTCCTCAGAGCGTGCCACAATTCGATTCCGAAGGGATTCCAAATCAGGCACCGGAGACGAATAAACCAATGATTTTAAATGGCCCCACAAGTAGAAATCGAGAGGGTTCAGATCAGGTGAGCGTGGAGGCCAAGCAATTGGGCCACCTCTACCTATCCATCGATCAGGAAATCTTCGATCCAAGTACCGGCGAGCCGTACGACTGAAGTGTGCAGGAGCGCCGTCATGCAAGAAGTGAGCGTGCTGACGATCGATCAGTGGAGTGTCGTCATAAACATCAGGTATGATGTTTTCCAGGAAGTTTGTGTACGCCTGCCCCGTAAGTCTGTTTACAAGTACATGGGGTCCAACTAACCGATCACCAATGATACCGGCCCACATGTTGAGGGAGAACCGCACCTGGTGATGAGATACAACAGTTGCATTTGGGTTTTCATACGCCCATACATGCTGATTGTGGAGATTTGTTATGCCATCTCGTGTGAACTGTGCTTCATCTGTAAATAATACTAAGGCAGGAAAGTTCGGATTTGCAGCACATTGCTGCAAGAACCACTGACAGTACCTAACTCGTGCAGGGTAATCTGCTGGTGACAGCGCCTGTACACGTTGCAAATGGTAAGGATACAATTGATACTCTTTCAGCAGTCTCCAGACAGTCGTATGGGGAACATTCACTTGCAACGCTAACCTTCGTGTGCTGATAGAAGGAGTTCTGTTCACAATCTCCAGAATCTCCTCCTGTTCTTCTGGAGTTGTAGATCTTGGTCGTCCCCTTCCCAATCCAGGAGAGTCAAATTTTCCATACTCGCACAGACGCTGATGGAGACTTACAAATGTCTTCCGATCTGGACATTGTCGCTGTGGGTACCTCTCCTGGTACAAACGACGAGCCAGCGCAGCATTGCCGTCTGCCTTACCGTAGATCAAGTGCATCTCTGCCAGCTCCTGATTTGTGTACATGACACACAGTCGAACGCCAAACACAACACTGAATTTAACCTTCGCCTAGGAATGATCTGTCAGAGTGCCCTCTTAATGTGTCCTTTGACGGCAACGACCTGCGGAAAGAAAAACGTTCCGGTGAATTTCAATGTTGTGAGACCATAACTCGGAAATGAAGCATTTCCGGACATATGTTGTAATGAACTATTTTGATTGTCTACATGTGGGAAATACATACCTGAAATTATGCCGTGTATTTTTGAAACACCCTGTAGAGGCTGTCCTACACTCTAGAGGACGTGGTGCTACCCCCCTCACAAAAAAGAGGAGAGTCATTCCCATGAGCAGCTCGATAATAACTGATGAAAAGTTCCGCCAAAAGATTGTAGAAATGAACGAGCCTAAGGTAAAACCTCGGAAGAAGGGAGCACCTACTCAAACCGAGAAGTCAAAGAAGGAAGCACCAAAGAAAAAAGCAACCGGGAAGAAGAGAAAGTTGGAGGAGGAGGACGAGGACTTGGACTCAACAGACGTTTCCAGTGTTGCAATGACCGAAGCAAACACCTCAAGTGATTTATCTCTCAAAGATGACCTTGAAGAAGTGCAAGATAACTTTGAGGAGGCTACAGAAGAGAGAATGGAGGTGACACAAGGAAGAGAAGAGACAGATGACAGAAAAGACAAGGACAGAGTTGGTAGGCATGATGGGACCACAGATGATAGAACACAGGTCGTCACGTCAGAGAGTGGTACCATTGAAGACGCAGACATCAATAAATATGTTGCAGTGTACTTCTCACACCCAAAGCCTCAGTACTTCTGGGGAAAAGTTGTAAAAGTCTTCTCAAGTGATGAAGAAACTGACGTGACGCAGGTGGAGGTCAATTTTTTGCAGAAGAAAACGATCTTCAGTGACCCTGCAGCATGGACCTGGGCTGAGAAGACTGTTAAAGAGGTCCTAATCATTGACACCAAATTCATAGTGTTTGGGCCTCTGCTCCCTGACGTCAGGAAAAACATATTTCGCTTTCCAGATGTTCAGGCCATGATCTCTCTTCGCAAATTTCATGAGAGGGATGGTTAAGGTATTAGACAGTACTACAATGACTAGACTCAGAGAATACCTGACTGACAGACTGCCTAACTGCTTTACTGACAAGACTAACTGAGCCTTAACTCTGTCCGCAACCCAGAAAAAGAAATGGAAGACCACAGCAGCTTGTAATGTGAGTTATATCATTTTAATTTTGTTTGAATATATTTAGTTGATGATTTCAGTCTTTATCTATCCTTTGGTATGACATACTACCTTCAAGTAATCGAATTACAGACCGATCATCAATTGCCCCATGAAAATCGCCATTTACCCCAGTGGGGTAAATGGCGATCGCACCACTAAATCGGACTTATATTTAAAACAACAACATTTTCAAAAGATTTCAATACGGGGATAGAAGCATAATGTATCAACACACTGTGTGGCACATAGTTGGTTTTTTGATTGTCATTAATATATGCGCTGGTTAGATGTTACTGAAAACGATCGTCATTTGCCCCGAATGACTATAAATTAATTATTCAGAAAGCATTTCTTATTGCATGTTACTTACCATGTCCCAGAAAACTCAAGAATATGAAGAAAAGATCACTGAAGTTCATTTTCAGCTATAAATTTGATGTAAATACTGCAAAGATAAAAGCCTAATTGAATTATAAGCAAAAATAAGGAATGATTCAAGTATTCCACTACTCAGAACAAATGTTGCAGCACAGATCTGTAAAAGAAAACATTATTATCACAGAAACTGTTGACTAACCTGAAATTAAACACACTGAATACAAATACAATAAGACATAGTAACTCTTATCAAAAAAGATACAAAAAAACATGTTATTCCTTTCAAGTTTTAAATAAAAGTTAAGATAATGAGCTCCTCTGCACTCAAACCCTAGGTGTGGAGCATCTAAACCACATTTCTGGGCTCAGATAAAACACTATTTTCAACCACCAGTTATTTAAAGGACACCGTCTAGGTAAAAAAAAGTCCCGTTATTTATAGATGGATTTCTCTGAAATTTTCACAGTAGGTGTGAAATGATGCAAATATCATTTATTTCGACAAAATTTTTGTATCTGCACTGGATTTTTTTATTTTCGAAAAATATAATAAATAGGGTTTTTTTTAAAATCTATCTTCTTCTACAATTTTGAAGTTACAGAACCAGTACTTCGTTTTTAGATTGCTTAGATGTCTATATAACCACTCGCAATAGGGAATTTTGATAACTTTTTTTGGTGGATTAGGGGAATTGAAAAAAAATGAACTTTTTTTCACTTTTTTTTTCATGTCGTGTAATTTTCAAAATTATAAATTTATCAAAAAGATTTCTATTGTGCGAGGATACACCTTGCTGAGCCCTATCGAATGGTATATAAACCATTCTCCTAGCTCTAAAATTGTGGAAGAAGTAGCATTTGAGAAACCAATTATCAAGTTTCCAGAAAAAAGTGTTTTTTCACAAAAAAAAAATTTTCTTTCTATCTATTGAAATACAGGGTTTTCTATATTGAACTCTTGAGCGTTTGTAGCTCTTTTTAAGTTCTTTCGATTGATACAATTAACATTGCTGTAGCTCTGTAACTCTGGGAAAAAATATACAACAAAAGAGAATAGGTGTCATTCTTGAAAGCAATCAATTTTTTTAATTTTTCATTTTTTTTTACCAAAATACGTTTTTTTGTCAATTCAACTCCTTTGTTTTATAGCTCTTTTCAAGCCCTTTGGATTGGTGTGCTTGCCATAGCTGTAGCTATGATACTGCAGCTGTCATTGAGCTATGAATGAAAGCTGCGGTATCATAGATACGGCAGAACAGCTAAATTTTGAAATTGTCAAAAATTATAAAAAAATATTTACTCAGCGTTAGAATGTTTCGTTTGAATAATGGAAGCACTTTTAGTAGCCCATTAACGAACTATAATGCCATTCCCGCAGAGAAACACGCTCAATTGACCCCCAATAATGAGGGGGGGAGGATTCAAGGTCACTCCATCCCCATCGCTTTCCCCCCCCTCTGGTGGGCGCACTATTCGGAGTAGACGTAAACGGAAAGTACCAATGGAAGCGCAAGAAAATCCTCTATTAGATGCATATAAAAGCAGAAAATCAACACATATCCTGATTTCTACCTAGACGGTGTCCTTAAGGGTTCAAATTTTGTGAACTTAGATATTTCAATTCAGCAGTTTTTACTCAACACGTTAGTTGCGATGGGTTAAACTGAAGTTCAATATTCAACTTAAATTTAAAGTCAAAAGTGATAAGCAAATTTGTAAATATCAAACATTCACTGGGCCTGTTAAAATACCATTAACTTAGAAAGGTTGTTAGAATTTTTCAAAACGACCCATCGATGGGTCGTTTCGCAGCAGGAAAAACCTAACTACGACCCACCGGTGGGTCATACCGCAATGAATGTGTTATAATCAAATAATGATGGGAAGTGTTTACCAGAGAGGTCATGATAAAACTATTCATGCATTTTAAAAAGTTAGCATTTATAAATGAACCTGTTTAAACCACGAGTGGGATAATTTCTTTCCATTTCACAATAAAACTGAAAATGATGGAAATACATATTAAAAATATATTTACAATGTCAATTATCACAGTTTTTGGCTAATTAGTAGAAACAAAATAATCAAAACCTTGAGATACAACAATTCTAGCTAGTGAATTAAATTGAACTACAAGTTAGTTTCACAACTTATTTTCAACATTCAAATAGACATTTATAACCTTAAATTTTTTTGGAATTTATTTTTAACCCTCCTTTCCTGTAAAGGAAAATTTTCTACTATTTCAAAATCTCAGCCAATATTGTACATAGAGACGATTGGTTTTTTGTTCAGTTAACAATGAACATATCTACCAAAGTGAGTGCCAGTTTTTTATATCACTTCACGAAATTTTTTAAAATTGTTGAGTTCTTAAAATCTATTTTTATTAATATCAATAATATGGCAATAGAAAGATTCCAATCAACTTGTCAAAAAACTGCCTCTGTTTTATAGTACTCACCTTGACCTTGGGGTATGGGTAAATTTAAAAAACTTCGAGGCTCTATATGTCTATTCGAATGTTATTAATAAGTTGAGAATACCTCAGAGCATACTTCACTCCTGAAGAATTTTTAATGAATTTTTGAAATTTCATGAGAAAAATCATTCTCTTCCTTTAAGCCTTCCTGAACATAACAAAGGATATCCAAAAAAAAGGTGGGGGTATCATTTTGTATGAAGTTAAGGGACGTGCAAGGAGCGTTAAAATACAAAATCTGACTGAAGTGGATGATGCAGCACTTGACTTTTGGTTATGATAAAACAATAATACAAAAAAATTGCTTGTCAAAAACCAAAATTCTCCCATCCACTGCATCATGACAAGAAAACTTCAAACTTCATTAATAGCAGGATGGAAGATTCTTTTATAAGACTCAAGCAAAACAAAGTTGGCCTTAAGCTTTCAGAATGTGGCACTTGAATTTTTTATTCATATATGGGCAAAGCAAGGAATAGTAGTTTCATTCAACATCAAATTAACTTACTCATCAAATTTCCACTTTCTAACAAAAAATAATACCATTGAGGAGACCGAACGCACTTTTCCTAAAATTACTTAAAAAAATAAATACCTCCAGATAGAAATAACCTTTGAGGTATTCAGAGCACGTTTGCAGCATTGGAATAGACAGGTATAGCCTATAAAGTTTTCGGAATTAGCTCAAATTTAGGTATTTGGGGTAAAACACCCACTATGGGAGATATTTAAAGGGGTTAGAAGCCTTGTACAGGGTTCCTGTTTTCACTACTTGATGTAAGAAGGGTTCAGGAACATTTTCACGCAAAAACCTCATTTAAGATTTCTCGACCCATAAGGATGTTCGGTCTCCTTAACCTTAGGTAGAAGAATCTAGAACAAAGTTTATGAATTTTATTCACGGGTTAAAAAATCAAATCACATGGGCCATACACACTCATGCCACACGGTACAAGGCACGCATTGTGACCAATTTTTTTTCTTAAATTTCAGAGTTAAGGAAATGAAATGTGCCATAATTAAAATTTGCATGGAAACAGCAAGTTGCACTCTTGGAAACAGCAAGTTGCACTCTTGGAAACAGCAAGTTGGACTCTTGGAAACAGCAAGTTGGACTCTTGGAAACAGCAAGTTGGACTCTTGGAAACAGCAAGTTGCACTCTTGGAAACAGCAAGTTGCACTCTTGGAAACAGCAAGTTGCACTCTTGGAAACAGCAAGTTGCACTCTTGGAAACAGCAAGTTGCACTCTTGGAAACAGCAAGTTGCACTCTTGAAAACAGCAAGTTGCACTCTTGGAAACAGCAAGTTGCACTCTTGGAAACAGCAAGTTGCACTCTTGGAAACAGCAAGTTGCACTCTTGGAAACAGCAAGTTGCACTCTTGGAAACAGCAAGTTGCACTCTTGGAAACAGCAAGTTGCACTCTTGGAAGCAGCAAGTTGCACCCTTGGAAGCAGCAAGTTGCACCCTTGGAAAGTGCATGTTACACTCTTGGAAAGTGCATGTTACACTCTTGGAAAGTGCATGTTACACTCATGGAAACAGCAAGTTGCACTCTTGGAAACAGCAAGTTGCACTCTTGGAAACAGCAAGTTGCACTCTTGGAAACAGCAAGTTGCACTCTTGGAAACAGCAAGTTGCACTCTTGGAAACAGCAAGTTGCACTCTTGGAAACAGCAAGTTGCACTCTTGGAAAGTGCATGTTACACTCATGGAAACAGCACATTACAAAAGAAGTTTTCAATAAAGTTGAAGAGACCAGTTGAAAACACGAAACCAGTGGACAGAAGAAATCTAATAAATAAAAGGAAGGCTTGTCAAACCTTCATTAACAAACTTAACATCTTCTTAACCCGCGCACGGTCGCGCATCCCTCAGAAAAGTTGTCAATTTACCCGCGTTACTCTGCCGCTCCCTGTTCACTTACCGTAATAGGCAGAGATGTAAAAATATGAAGTAATGAGTAAAAAATGTTGCTTTACACTTTGATGTTGTCAGATTTATGATAACTTGAACCGTTTCTTTGTAATATGGAGTCAAACTCCGTAGATTTTTGCACAACATTGCTTCAAAGAGATCAATGGCCATTTTTTTGTTTTGGGAACAATGTAATGTTTTTCATTGCTATTTTATGCAGAAAATCCTTCCAAACCTGCTGATGTTTTTATTTTTCCTCTAAAACAATTAGAAAAAAAGTTATGACCATTTATATGTCTACAAAGTGTTATCCATTCTTCGTTTTAGTTCCTACATAAATGCATGTTTGCATGTCTGGTTATATTACTGTAAGTATAGTGTTTCGAAACTTGTAATTTTCACACAATATGAATAAAATACTGCTCTACACGCTACTGACTTCAGATTTGTCTTATCATTTGCCATTTTTGCGAAATAAGGCGGTAAAGTTGACTGGGCGCACCCTGAGTAGTTTCGCTGGTAACTGAGGCTGCCACTGACTGTTCGCACGCACACCTTCTCACGGTCGCCTCATTTACCACACTGACTGTGCTTACCCCTCCCAACTTCCAAGTAGTTGTAGCTCTGCCTTAACCCCCACAATGTGGGGGTTTCTGGCTCCAGCTGTGTAGCACTCGCTGAGACGATCATTTTGGTGTATAACAACTTGGGGTTATGCCTTACGTCTGGCAACCAGTGAGCCTGGTAAATGAGGCGACCAGTTATAGTTCGCGGGTTAAAAGTGTTGTTGGCAGAAAGTCATGTATGGTTCTTCAAGGGGATGGTTCGGGGTAAAAAAAAAGTCTAAGTTCTAGGTGGATTTTTCTGAGATATCTACCGTCGATGTATATTGTTATTAATAACTTTTTTGATTTGTGCGAATTTTTCGTAACCATACGTGAATAAGATTTTATTTAAAAAACATGATAAAACATGTGTTGCGGAAAATCCTACTCCTCCTACAATTTTCAACTCACAGAACTCAGAAAATATTCTCTAGATAGCAAATTGTCTTCTCTAGAGATCCGGTGCAAAAGTTTTTCGATTATTTGATTTTTTGAATTTTGAGAACTTTTTCCCCAAAAAATGACCTCTTTTTCCACTTATTTGAATAATTTCCTTCTAATTTTCAAGGTGAATTGAAATTTAAAAAAACTTTTGCACCGGATCTATTTTCCTTTTCAATCGCTATTGATTGGTATGCTCGCCATCTCTGTACCTTCAAAACTGTGGGATGAGTAGGTTTTCAAAAATCAAGAAGGTGAGTATTCAGAAAAGCCATTTTTCCAAAAAAAAAAATTTTTTCGTTCTGTACTAATTTTTTAATTGAGTCTTATCAGTGATTCTGTACCACCTTATGTACCTTCAAAACAGTGGGTAAGGATCCATATCAAAAGTCAATAAATATAAGTTTCAGAACAGGGTTAATTTTTTAACAAATTTTTTTTTTCAATGCCGACTAAATTTTTTTTCAAAAACCTGTATTGCTTAGTAGCTCTTTTTAAGCCCTTTCGATTAATATAAGTGCCATTCCTGTAGCTTCAAAACTCCGTGAGGCGTTTATGTTTACATAGCCAGCTAATTAGCTGATGACTCAGCAGCCGGACTCAAAACAAACACTCAATTACACCATCATAATTTATCATTGAGTAATAGGATGTTTCGTTAGAGTACAAAAGCATTTCAAGTTAGGCCATGAATGAACTCTCTTGCTATTCCAGTAGAGAAACACTCAATACTGGCTCGTAATGGGGGGGAAGAGGGAGGTCACCCATCCATTGGCGCACCCCAAGGTCACACTAGTGCGCATCTTTTACCCCATCCAAAAGACTAACCAATTGACGTACTTGAAAGCTAATTATATCGTTGGATGCGCAAGAAAAATCTCTATAAGAGAAGTTTATAAACTGAAAAATGACCATAACCTGAAAATAGACCCGAACCGTGCCCTTAACATACTCTTGGTTGTGGCTACTCACATTCAGCAAAAATCTTTGTTATAATGAATTTATGTATTTCTTTTTTAATTTAGCCTGAGCTTTTGATAAATACTGCCTTTTAAACTCTATGCTACCTTACTGTGTAAGAATTAGCCTTATGCCTAAGCATCTGAATTGCTCTTATTCTGCAATCTTGAGGTGGGAATGGTATTATGAAATGTGGTGTTTGCTTTGCAAGAGGGTGCTGTGAAGGTTTGCGTGCCGACGGTCGGTGCGCTAGCTCTAAGCATGGTCTGTCTGTGAGCAGCCAGGCTCGTGTGAGGTTCATGTGCTTGTGCGTTTGGTACTTAGTCCTTGATTATTGGCAGTTAGACCGCAACAGAGTTAATCTGTGATGCTTGTGTAATGACTGGAGCCGTGTGCAGAAAGTGTTTCGTGGGTTGTGCTGGAGAGGCAAGGACGCAAGTGGCTATTTGGGGGATACGGAGGAGGCCACATAGCAGCATGACTGTAGTACTGAAATTGGTACAGCCAGACTATGAAGCTTTCTTGGATGGTAAGGGTGTGGGCGAGGTAGCTGGGCCACGTTCTCTCATACGGAATTGTTTATGTTTTACACCACATGTAATTGACCGGAACATTGTTGAAATAACATGTTTATTCATTAGTGTTAATTTTTACTTGCTTCTATTATTTTTCCATTGCATCTTGATAACCTCATTTAAATTTTCTTTCATGATGAGTGAAGCTTGGTTGTGTTCTTTATGTTCACTTCACTCATTATGCTCACTTTTTATTATTTTCACTCAGTGAGATTTATTTTCCTAAAATTTTTTTCTTTTCGTCTTATACTTGGTTGTTTTCACTGTTCTAAAACCCAATCAAAGGAGTTACTGACAATTATTGTACTTTAAAGTTTATACTCGTATATTCAGCTGGCAAGTCGACAGTAGGAATTTCGAACAGTAATCACCATTCTCAAAATTTTATGATAGCTTACATAATTCCTGACATTTTTTCTCCTGTTGGCACCTCTGTACAGTCAACCCTCAATAAGACGGACTACTAGTGGGGAAGGGTGGTCCGGATTAGCCGATTGCCCGGAATAACCGATATGCCTATATATGCAAGACACATATTTGCTACAGACGCACCTGCCTCTAATTTTCTTATCATTTCTAGTTTCTGGGTCACAGATAATGTCCCTTATTTTCCTAAGAGGAGCGTTAGTGGGGCCTCTTGAAGACATGGTGAAAAAAAAGTTTCAATTATGCTTAAACACAGAAATATTCACTCAAAAGTCAGAGCAACACAGCACTATCATTTGAATATGGTGAGGGTAAACAAACTGGATAATGGTGAGAGCGGTGGCGGCCGATGCGTCCGCCATCTATTGGCAGCTTTCGTCACTAACGCCAGTAACTCGGACATGCGGACAACGTCCGTCTTATCCGATATCCGGATTACCGAGGTCCGTCTTATCGAGGGTTGACTGTATTTTGTTTTTTCCTCTCCTTCTGTTCTGAGTAAACTGCAATAATTGTAATTTCAGTTCACAACTTGAAGACCTTTCATGCTGATTGAACAGATGATGTTCTCTACAAAATTCTGCACCTAGAACAGTGCTATTCCCACAGGGACAATAGCTGTATTTCCTCAAGATCACCCCCTACGGGAAAATAACAGCAACTCTTCAATTTGTGAGAATGACATACGTACAGGCAAGTTTGGGCACAAAGTTATGTCATCATATTACAGGCACAACAAAACCAACAGAGAATTGCAGATATGAAATACAGTGCATTAATATGATTGTTATTAAAAGGTCAGCATTAATGAATGATGTACACAAACCAAACTTGAACAATCCATGCATGATGAGTGAGTAGAGATGCAACTCAAAAAAAAATTGTGCTGTTTTTTTTAATAAAAACACGCTTTTTTACAAAAAAACCATGGCTAAAAAAAATTTGGGTATTTTTTTTTTTTTAAATGATTTGTTGAAAATAACTCAGAAAGGAAAAGAACCACTTTACATTATTTGTTTTCATGTCAGATTATAAGATAAAACAGCATACTTCTTAATTCATGGTTTTCTATAGTTTAATTGAATTTTTTATTTTCTGTGGTTTCATGTTTTGATATTTCAATTATTTTACAATGCATGTGAATCACTTTCAACTTCCCAAATAGTATGTTGTTATAATATTTCTTTACTTGTGGTCATTGATGAGATGTGATGAAAAAAACATGCTGTTTTTTAAAAACCATGCTATTTTACCCAAAAAAACATGGGTAAAAATCAAGGATATCAATATATTTTATGTGACAAAAAAACCAATGCTGTTTTTTTACAGAAAAATCATGACTTGATAAAAACATGGATATTAAGGTATTGTATGGGACCAAAAAACATGCTGTTTTTTTGAAACATGTTTTTCTACAAAAAATTCACGACTAAAAAACACGGGTACTATTATCTTTTATGTGACCAAAATACATGCTTGTTTTTTAAAAGAAAACATTTTTTTACAGAAAATCATGACTAAAAAATGTAGATATTAATATATTTTGTGTGATCAAAACACCCAATGCTGCGTTTTTGAAAAAAAAACGTTTTTTACAGAAAAATCATGACTAAAAATCATGGATGTCAAAATATTTTATTAGACCAAATACAACCATGCTGTTTTTTTAAAAAACATCTTTCTCAGAAAAATCATGACTAAAAATGTGTATATTAATGTCTTTTATGTGACCAAAATCCATGCTTTTTTGTAGAAAAATGTCTTATTACAAAAAAATGACAAAAAATGGATTTCAATGATTTTATGTAAAAAACATTTTTTAAAAAAGCACGTTTTTTGGTCACATAAAATATTAATATCCATTTTCTTCACAGAAGTCATGACCAAAAAATGAATGTTAATGACTTGTAAAAAAACATGTTTGAAAAAAGATTTTTTTGGTCAAATCAAATATATTAATATCCATATTTTTCAGACATGCTTTTTTGTAAAGAAAGGTCAATATGCAGTTTAATGTGCTCACGGATATTAAAAATTCCGCACCAAAGAATCACTAGGAACACATTTAAAAACATTTTAAAAGAATATTCTGCTACAGATGCGTTATTTCTAAGTTATTCAAGTTTTGAATTTTTGTTTTTCATAGCAGTTCCGTTGCACGCTTGAGCTGTTAGAGGACGCTTGGGTACTTTGTAATTTATTATTGGCCGACCTTGCGGAGCCTGAACCCACTTCTAGGATGTTTTAGTTAATAACACAATACAGGCTATCACCCCAATAATATTAGTGGGACTGGGGTAGTGAATACTATAATCGATATGCAGTTTCAATATGGCGGCAACCGTAGAACATTAGCAAAAGCGTAGGAGTGGATACTGTACATTCAAGTATTTACTTCCTCAGCCCTGCTAATATTTTTGGGTGAAAATGTTTATTGTGTTAACTAAAACATCCAAGAAGTGAGTTCAGGCTCCGTACGGTCGGCTAATAATAAATTACAAGTACCTAAACGTACTTAAACAGCTCCAGCTCAAGCGCGCAATGGACTGGAACGGACTGGAACTGACTGCTGTGGAAGACAAAAATTACATCGATTCCACGGCAATCCTGAATGGCCTTTTTTAGCTCTGTCGACCAATTTTAGCTCTGTCGACCGTGGAATCGGTTAAATATGCCCTTTCCGCCTATGTCGCCACGGGAAACAGCAAACGACGTGATTTTCACCGCATTCGGCCTAGAAATGGCCCAAAACACGCATTTTAGTTCTGTCGACCGTGGAATCAGCCAAATATGCACTTTCCGCCTATGTCGCCACGGGAAACAGCAAACGACGTGATTTTCACCTTCAGCAACCAGAATGGCATTTATGTGAAAGGTTTTAAACGTATTCATTTAGTGATCCTTTGGAACGGAATTTTTAATTTCCGTGAACGCATTAAACTGCATATTGACTAAAAAATGTGGAAAAAATCAGCATGGTTTATGGTCAGATAAAATATATTAATATTTATGTTGTTTTACAAATGATTTTCTTAACATGATTTTTTAAAAAATCATGATTCTTTATTTTTAATTTTTAGGTCACATAAAATATAATAATATCCAGTTTCTTATTCATGATTTTTAGTAAAAAAACATGTTTTTCTATAAAAAACAGCATGGTTTTTTTTGGTCACATAAAATATATTAATATCAATGTTCTTTAGTTGTAATTATTTCTAATAAAAAGCATCAAAAGGAAACCATACAGTCAAAGTGATGGCAGATAACCCTCAATTACTACAAGAAGTCTTAAGAGGAACAGCAGGAGCCACAGAACTTATATAGATTGGAGTCAAAATTCAGAGCTTACTATCTCTACTATGTCAGATCTTTTGGTCACATAAAAATAAAATCCTAGTAGAGATAGTAAGCTCTGAATTTTGACTTCATCATTATAAGTTCTGTGTCTCCTGCTGTTCCTCTTAAGACTTCTCTAGGTAATTGTGGGTTATCTGCCACAGTTTTACGGTATGGTTTCCTTTTGATGTTTTCATTCCAAAAAATCATGACTAAAGAACCTTGATATTAATGTATTTTATGTGACCAAAAATAAACAGACATATACCTAACAAAATTTGGGTGTGTGCAAAAAAAAAAAAATAAACATAAAAAAAACACTTTCTGCAAAAAAAACGCAATCAACTAAAACCATTTTCTTTGCATCACTATGAGTGAGCCAGCTTTGAAAGGAGGCAGGCTCTGCTTGGCTTACCATTCTTGTGTCATTCTCAAGTCTCCTTCAAAATTTCATTTGTTCACCTTAAAATCTCATTACATGCACTTAACATAGTTCAACATGAAATGAAAACTTGTGATTTGTCAAATTTTTAATACAATCAATAAATTTTGAGAATGAATTAAGGATGAGTTGTAAACATTGAAACCTCAACTGCAAAGGAGTATAACCTGTCATTTCTCAAGCACCAGAATATTGCACTTCCCATCAGATTTACAGGGAGCTCTTCAATTGCATACTAAAATGTGACAGCTGCAAGTATGCAAGTTTAAAAAGGCAAACAGTTCAACCTTTCAACAATTAATTCTAAAAAGTATCCCTCTGAGTTAATCAGTTTCACTTCAGCATTAGAATGTTGGCCTATACCATTACAGTAAATTCAATACTTCTTCTGTCTTCAATACAGGATGGAAACTCTGATGACAACCATATTATTTGAATCAAAAATAAATCTTCTCAACCATTATCAGCATTGTGAGCTAGGCAATCAACAGCAACTAAAGACCAAATATTTGATATTATTTAAAAGCAGTTAATGCTGTAAAGTAGAGAATTTTGGTGGATATCAAGAAAGTAACTATTGGTTGGTGCACAAATGGTAGAGGCAGACATCACACAGAAAAGCACCTACTTTAAAGCTCAATCAAAAAACAAAAAGAGGGGTATTATTGAGCTCAGGTATGCTAAGTATTATCGAACTCCAAATGTCCAAAATGGAGATTACCAGTGTTTTTATGATTCTTTGTAGGCTCTTCACTTTACTATTTCAAATTATCTTTCACAAAATTGAATTAGACAGGTGAAATTAATGCTTCAGCTCCATTACCTATATGGAAACAGATTGAGTTAAAAATTATTTATTCCATGTTTTAAAAAGAATTATAGGATTCACATACTGGTGTTTAATTGTACTGGGATCATTATGTCCGGGTGAACAGTCACGAACAATGGGGTTCAAACAATAGTGAATATATGTTTCCTTGATAGTATTACAACAATAATTTTTCTCTGTAAGCACACTTAGAAAAATTATTTCATCAGCAGTAGTCTGTGATATGGGTACTATTGCTCTGATATTGCATAATATAGAGCAGAGAAGTGGTGTCTGGTAACTTATAATTGTGTTACAATGTTATAGAACACATTTCTGGGACAAATATAGCCTTCTGGACTTCTAAAATTATGGTGGGACACTTGTGTCCCAGCACATGTGTCAATACCGCATCGGGTAAATGCGGAGGAGAGGACCATAATCGATTTCCTACTTTTCGGTGAAAAAACAAAACTAAATAGATGTAATTAAATAACTATTCTTGGTAAATGTTAAGGATTACCTAGGAATTGATATTTGATTTTTTGGTGCCTAAACATAGATAATTAGATCAGAATAAACATGTTTTCTTCTATGCACTTTCCATCGTAATTAGTATTTTACTAGTTACAGTGGTAAATTACTTACTGCAACTCAAGTGTTTGAAGCGGGAAGTAATTCATCAAGCCCAGCGTATGGCAACACTGCAATGGAGTCTCGCTTCCAGCGCGCTTGTCATCCGAGACGAAATTAAACTTACAGCGCTAACTCGTAAAACATTCGGTCAATATTGAGTTTAATGTTGTCAACAATTTTCATGATTCCGTTGCGAAAAATCAATGAAGGAACACATTTAAGAATGTTTCACACGAATGACGCTCAATGTGAAGTTTAATGCAATCACGGAAAATAAGAATTCCAATCTTAGGAATCACTGAAGGAACCCATTTAAGAACGTTTTATTTGAATGACATTCTGCTTGCTGATGCGTTATTTTTGAATTATTGAACTTTGAAGTTGGCCTTCACGTGCAAAAGGAAGCAACAGAATTTAATTAATAACGGAAGCTAACCCCCTATTACAAACGTAAAAAGGTTGGGTCGTGAGGGGGAGGCACAGTTCTTCTATTCAAAGTTGTAAATAAAGCTTCTAACCCACCTATTAGGGTGACGACCGCAATCTTGTTTACATCGGCTCCAAGATAGCGGCGCCCATGGTGGTCGCCATCTTGGAGCCGATGTAAACAAGATTGCGGTCGTCACCCTAATGGGTAGGTTAGAAGCTTTATTTATTATTTTCACTAGGAGAACTGTACGGCTGGGCCTCTCCTTCATGACCCAACCTCTTTACGTTTGTTATAGCTTCCGTTATTCCGTTTCGCGCGCTTCCGTTTCCGTATGGCATGAAGGCCAACTTCAAAGTTCAATAATTCAAAAATAATGCATCAGCGAGCAGAATGTCATTCTTGTAAAACGTTCTTAACCCTTTAACGCCCACATTTTTACACTCATATTACCGGTATAACAACCACCATCACTAAACCGACACTGGCATTGGGTAGTCACTGTTATCGAAATGGGGAAGGAACTGCCACTCGACAGTGAAGTTCAAAGGACACATTAGTGAACAAATTGAATAAGAAATAAAATATATTATTGTTATTTTTGAAAGAGGACCGTACAGTCCACTTGGGCGCTAAAGGGTTAAATGGGTTCCTTTATTGATTCCTAAGATCGGAATTCTTATTTTCCGTAATTGCATTAAACTTCACATTGACCAGAATGACATTCTGCACGCTGTTGCATTATTTTTGAATTATTCAACTTCTAAGTTGCTTGTGCGCACCAGGGAAGCGTGCGCATCTAGCATAATTTAATTAATAATGGAAGCTAACCCCCTATTACAAACATAAAGAGGTTGGGTTGTGAGGGGTAGCCACAGTTCTTCTAGTAAAAATTATAAATAAAGGATTCTAGTGACGTCCGTTTACATCCACTCCAAGGTGGCTGCCGCCATGGCACCACCCGGTACCCAAGATGGCAGCAGCCATCTTGGAATCAATGTAAACAAACATCACTAGAAACCTTTATTTATAATTTTCACTAAAGAACTATGGCTACCCCTCACAACCCAACCTCTTTACGTTTGTAATAGGAGGTTAGCTTCCATTTCTATTGCAAAAACAACGGCTGCTTTTGCGCAAAAAAGGCCATTCAGAATTGCCGTTTGTATAACTTCAAACTTTAACTCAAAAACTAAGCATTTGCGAGCACATTGTCATTCTTGTAAAACGTCTTAAAATCAACTCTATTACCAATCTATAGCAACAATATTATGAAAATCGTTGAAAACATTAAACTCAATATTGACCAAATATTCATTTGACAAAAAAAGTGTGTAGAAGAAAAGTAGTTTATTTTGATGTTGTTACCATGATTCAAGCAACAAAAATTAAAAAATTAATGAGTAGCAGTTTATTTGAGCGCATTTGTCATCAAAGACGAAACTAAACCTACCGCTATAATTTGTAAAATAATCATTTACGACGGAAAGTGCTTATAAGAAAACATGTTTACTTCAATCAAACTACATGTTTAGGATTCAACAAGTTGAAAATCAATTCCCGGTTAATTCTCAACATTTACCTTATTCTTCTATGCACTTTCCATCTGAAATGAAGGTAAATGTGTAGCGTTTGGTAATAATCGATTTTCTAGTTTTTGAGGCATTAACATAGTTAATTAGGTTAAAATAAACAAGTTTTCTTCTATGCACTTTCTGTTACAAAAGAGTATTTTACCAGTTATAGCGGTAAATTACTGACCGCAACTTTAGTGTTTGAAGAGGCAAGTAATTCTAACAGCACGTCAGACGGCATCACTGCAATGCCATCTCGCTTCCAGCCCGATCGTCATTAAAGACGAAACCAAATCTATGCCTTGTTAAATAGGTACTAATTTGAAGAAAAAAGTGTATAGAAGAAAAGGTGTTTATTTCGATGTCTTTACCACGATTCAAGCAACGAAAATTAAAAAATTTATGAGTAGCTGTTCATTCGAGCGCATTCGTCATCAAAGACGAAACCAAACCTACCGCTATAAGTTAACTCGTAAAATACTCATTTGTGACAAAAAGTGCATAAAGGAAAACTTGTTCATTTTAACCTAATTAACTATGTTCATGCCTCGAAAATTCAAAAATAGATTATTACCAAACGCTACACATTTACCAAAATGAATATTGAACGAGTTATAGCGGTAGGTTTAGTTTGGGTAATTTGTAATTTATTATTTGCCGGTGCCACAGAGCCTGAACCCACTTCTAGGATCATCTAGTTAATAACACAATAGAAATTATCACTCAAAATTAACGAATTATAGCGATATGTATGTACATTTTTGTCTCAGATAGCAGAAATGATCAAGCGCATCGGAAGGGCAGGGTGTAATTTCAGGTTTGAAGGGAAAAAATTAAAAGAAAGTTCCAAAATTTTTTGATATTACGTGAAAAAAGTTCACTTCTTTCCAAATCTCTATTTAGCTTTGAAAACTTCAAAATCTGTTCATGAAGATTAACTAAAACCTCAGACATTATCGAAATATCAATAGTTGTTAGGTTATTGCCATTGGATAATTTATAAGGCTACCTAATAGCACGCAAATGGTTGGTAATTCCTTAAATGTTTCAATGATTGAATTCAGCTGAGGTTTGAAATAATATAAGCATGCTACAGAACTTAAAATAGCAATTTTGAACCCATATCAATGATATTATTCCATTATTACCAAGTTTGGCAGTAACAAATTACAAACCTGTTTAGGAAGCCTATTTTAATAAAAAATGTTTTTAATCTCCTTGCACTTGGTTAAATTATTGTGCTTATCTAAATTAGTCTCAAAATTAAATTGCATAAATTACAAACTACTCTGACTTCAATATTTTTACCCTTCCTCCTGCAATAGTAATCAATCATTCGAGTCTATGACCTTCACCATAATGTTCTGGAAAATAAAAACATCTTAGAACAAAGTGAGACCAGCACAGCACTGATTATGCATGAATCTATATGCTGTCTCTGACTACTCGGCACTCGTGCTTTTCCTGCACTGTCCAACTTTGTCTTTTTCGGGAATCCGGATGAATCGTTCAAAAGTTTTCAGCTTTCTATCATTGTTGGGTGAAGCTCAGTAAAACAAAAATATTTGTATGTATTACGAAAAAATTGATATGTTATTGATAAATAAGCTGTTTATTACATGAGCTTTTTGAGTCCGAGAAAACAGAAATTAACTTTTGTGTTAACCCCAACTCTTGTGCACAGTTAATTTTGTCACAGCAAAATAAAACTATGGAGAGAGTATGGAAAATATGATATCTTTAGAATTCAGTTCTCACAATGAAGCACTGTTTCGATGTAACTCAAACTACTAGGACTGATAATAATTAGTTAGTAGCGTGCACTCCAAACAGGCCCTTTACGCGATAATATTTCATTCAAATCCTGTTAAAAAATTTTACAGGAGTTGAAAGGACTTGCAAGCAAAACCTCATCAGTAGTGCGTAAGTTACCGGTAAAATAACCAGTTTTTAAAACTTATTTTCACTACGGTCCTCAGAATGTTTGGAAATACACCGGCATGTGTATTTACTTGTTTACTGCCAATCTTTAAACTAGTTACACACCTGCTGCACATTTTGCAGAATATCCTTTTAAAACATCAGGTATTTATGAATAAAAAAAAGTACAAAACTATAATTGGCAAGCTCACCAAATCAGAATAAAAGTAAGAAGGAACACTCCAGCACATCCATACCTTTCTATAGGAAAAACAGAATTTACGATATAACTATTTCACATCATGTTTTACACTCTACCATGCATACAGCCTGCCAGGTAGCTGCGGCGCGGGAGTAACTTTCCGGAGCCACTCTTCTCCTAAGTTCATTTTTTCGTGGAACGAGTCGAATTAGTGCCTAAAACGAGACCGAAAAGCGATTCATTCTCGTATGAATAACACTAATTTATTTTTACATGTCTCGTTCACAGGGAACAATAATGAATAACTAATACTTTAAAGGGTTTTTTGACCAAAAAAAATACCTTTTCGTAAAGCTGAAAGCTTGCTCTTTCTAATGAAGTAATTTGAGGGCCATTTAAAACAAGATAAAGGGTATAAAATTATCTTCTAATATAAAGAGTGATGTTCAGCTGGAACTTGCGTTCTTTCAGCTGCAGCCAGCAGCCTCGCTGCAATGCACTCCGACACCACTCGCTCTTCAGTACTCGAACTCTAGTAGCCTGAGGAGGGTTGCCCCGCTTCTGTCTCTCTATTCAGCCTAAATTCATTCTCCCTCCTGAAAAGATGCACATATTAACTATTAATTGTTATTTTGATTAGTTGTGTGGTGGAACCTTTTAGAAACTAATTTTAGATAGATTTCAAGGTACTTCGAAATTGTTCGACGAAATAGTTCACAAAATTTCGCCTGGCTGCTACATCTAGTTCCAATTTGCCATTGTGTCCAGGCATAAAAAAGTTCCTTGAAATTCTTCCCTGCAGAAGGGAGAGTCCATTGTAGTGTTGCCATCCGACGCGCGATTATGGTCTTCTTCACCACATTTATCCCATATCATATATCATATTTTTCTGTCAGTTTTCTCACTTCCATACTTTATGAAAGTTCTAATAACTTTAAAGTTGAATAATTCAAAAATTATGCATCAGCGAGCAAACTATAATTCTTGCGAAACATTCTCAAAGTTAGATTATATTAGATTACAAGTTATTTTAAGCCTCCCTAACCGCTGCAAAAATAGAGCGTATCGATGAGAGGAAGGAGGAAGGCACCATTTAGCATAGAGATAATAAAATGAGGAATCTATGCAGAAAGGGCATAGAAACAGTAAGATGGGAAAGAAGTTCATGAAATAACAAAAGTTGAAGAAGAAAGTCTGAGGTGCTGAAAAACAGGACAGTAGTGAACCGAAAAAAGGTGGTCCTTAACATAACAAAAACATTTTATTTCCACAAAAAGAAGGCCTACCTAACTCTCAGCTCGGGCCTTCACATTTCTCCCCTGGGAACATTCTCAAGGATACCGTCTACATAGAAATCAGGATATGTGTTGATTTTCTGCTTTTATATGCATTTTATAGAGGATTTTCTTGCGCTTCCATTGGTACTTTCCGTTTATGTCTACTCCGAATAGTGCGCCCATCAGAGGGGGGAAAGCGATGGAGGTGGAATGACCTTGAACCCTCTCCCCCCTCATTATTGGGGGTCAATTGAGCGTGTTTCTCTGCGGGAATGGCATTATAGTTCGTTAATGGGCTACTCAAAGTGCTTCCATTATTCAAACGAAACATTATAACGCTGTGTAAATATTTTTATATAATTTTTGACAATTTCACAATTTAGCTGTTCTGCCGTATGTATCTATGATACCGCAGCTTTCATTCATAGCTCAATAGCTGCAGTATTATAGCTACAGCTATGGCGAGCACACCAATCCAAAGGGCTTGAAAAGAGCTATAAAACAAAGGAGTTAACTTGACAAAAAAACATTTTGGTCAAAAAAATGACAAATTAAAAAAATTGCTTGTTTTCAGGAATAACACCTATTCTCTTTTGTTGTATATTTTTTCCCAGAGTTACAGAGCTACAGCAATGTAAATTATATCAATCGGAAGGGCTTGGAAAGAGCTACAAACTCTCAAGAGTTCATTGTAGAAAATCCTGTAGTTCAAAAGATAAAAAGAAAAAATTTTTTTTTTAGAAAAACATGTTTTTCTGGAAACTTGATAATTGGTTTCTCAAATGCTACTTCTTCCACAATTGCAAAGCTACAAGAATGGTTTATATACCATTCGATAGGGCTTAGCAAGGTGTATCCACACGCAATAGCATTTTTTTATATATTTATTATTTTTAAAATTACATGACATAAAAAAAATGAAAAAAAAGGTGATCTTTTTTTTTTAATCCCAAAATCCACAAAAAAAGTTGGTCAATATTGAGTTTAATGTTAACGATATTCATAATTTCGTTGGAAAGAATCAATAAAGGAACACATTTAAAAATGTTTTACATGAATGACGTTCTGCCCGGCGATGCGTTATTTTCAAATTATTAAACTTTGAAACTAGCTTGTGCGCGCCATGGAAGCGTGCGCGGCTAGCGTAATTTAATTAATAACAAAAGCTAACCCCCTATTACAAGCGTAAAGAGGTTGGGTCGAAAGGGGTAGGCACAGTTCTTATAGTGAAAATTATAAATAAAGGTTTCTAGAGATGTTCGTTTACATCGACGCCAAGGTGGCTGCCGCCATGGCACCAACCGGTACTGTAGATGGCGGCAGCCATCTTCGAGTCGATGTAAACAAACGTCACTAGAAAGCTTTATTTATAATTTTGACTAAAAGAACTGTGCCTACCCCTCACGACCCAACCTCTTTACGTTTGTAATAGGGGGTTAGCTTCCGTTTTCATTGCAAAAACAATGACTGTTGTTGCACAAAAAAGGCCATTCAGGAGCGCCATTCGTATAACTCCAAACTTAAATAACTCAAAAACTAAGCATTTCCGGCCACATTGCCATCCTTGTAAAACGTCTTAAAAATGACTATATTACTTATCTATAGCTACAAAATTATGAAAATCGTTGACAACATCAAACTCAATATTGACCAAAAAGTTATCAAAATTCCATATTGCGTGTGGTTATATAGACATATAAGCAATCTAAAAACGAAGTACTGGTTCTGTACCTTCAAAATTGTAGAAGATAGATTTTTAAAAAACGGAAGTCTCGCTGAGCGGCAAAGCCGCTCAGCAAGAATGAAAATTTCGATTATAGGCCTAACTGGAATTTGATGCTGATTCCGAATCTGCAATTTGTTTTGACCGCTCTCGATTTTTTTGATTTTTTGTGATTTTTTTGAATTTTAAATTTTTATACATTTTTAATGTTTTTTTTGGCCTGCACCACCTCATGATCCAAACTCTGCCATTCTCGACCCAACCTGGTCGGACTTGGCATACTTTGGCCTGCATCACCTCATGATCCAAACTCTTCCATTCTCGACCCAACCTGGTCGGACTTGGCATACTTTGGCCTGCATCACCTTATGATCCAAACTCTTCCATTCTCGACCCAACATGGTCAGACCGCGCCTTGAAGACCTGAGTACCGGATAGGGCCGGGTTCCACCCAACCTGTACGGACATGGCATTCTTTGGGCACCACCTGAGTTGTTGCTAGCCGCCTTTCCAAAAAAAAAAAAATTGAGAGCGGTCAAAACAAATTGCATATTTGGAATCAGCATCAAATTCCAGTTAAAATTGATATTTTCCTTAAGCCTAAAAAACCCCTATATTATCATTTTTACAAAAATAAAAAAAATCCAGTGCAGATACAAAAATTTTGTCGAAATAACAAATGATATTTGCATCATTTCACACCTGCTGTGAAAATGGTCAATGTGAAGTTTAATGCAATCACGGAAAATAATAATGCCGATCCCAGGAATCACTAAAGGAACACATTTCAGAACGTTTTACAGAAATGACATTCTGCTCGCTGATGCGTTATTTTCGAATAATTGAACTTTGAAGTTGGCCTTGGCACCAAAGGAAGCGAGCGCGTGAAACGGAATTTAATTAATAACGGAAGCTATTACAAACGTAAAGAGATTGGGTCGTGAGGGGGAGGCACAGTTTTTCTAGTGAAAATTATAAATAAAGCTTCTAACCCACCCATTAGGGTGACGACTGCAATCTTGTTGACATTGGGTCCAAAATGGTGGCGCCCATGGTGGTTGCCATGTTAGACCCGATGTCAACAAGATTGCGGTCGTCACCCTAATGGGTGGGTTAGAAGCTTTATTTATAATTTTCACTAGAAGAACTGTGCCTCCCCCTCACGACCCAACCTCTTTACGTTTGTAAAAGGGGGTTAGCTTCCGTTTTTACCGTAATTACGCTCGCTTCCTTTGGCGCGGAAAGGCCAACTTCAAAGTTCAATAATTCGAAAATAAAGCATCAGCGAGCAGAACGTCGTTCCTGTAAAACGTTCTTAAATACGTTCGGTAAATGTTGAGGACTTGACCATAATCGATTTTCCACTCTTTGATCAATAAAGATTGTTGATGAGACCAAAATAAACAAGTTTTCTTCAATGCACTTTCCGGCGGAAATAAGTATTTTAAAAGTTATGGCATTAAATGAGTTACCGTAACTCCAGTGTTTGAGGCGAGGAAAAATACACCGCGCGGTCCGACGTGAAAGTAAACAGGCGTTCCCGCGCGCCAACCAAGCCGACGAAGAGCAAACCCCCTATTACAAACGTAAAGAGGTTGGGTCGTGAGGGGTAGCAACAGTTCTTTTAGTGAAAACTATAAAACTAAAAGAACTGTGGCTACCCCTCACGACCCAACCTCTTTACGTTTGTAATAGGGTGATGCACACTGGAGTTCCGGTAACTCATTTAACGCCATAACTTTTAAAATACTCATTTCCGCCAGAAAGTGCATTGAAGAAAACTTGTTTATTTTGGTCTGATCAACATTCTTTGCTGATCAAAAAGTGGAAAATCGATTATGGTCAAGTCCTCAACATTTACCATACGTTCCTTTAGTGATTGTTTGGAATATAATTATTAATTTCTGTGATTGCATTGAACTTCACATTGACCGTGAAAATTTCAGAGAAATCCATCTATGAATAACGGATTTTTCTTACGTAGACAGTGTCCTTAAATGTGTTTCACTAACGTTAGTGGAGATAGGGAACTAAATTTCTAAGTTCCATGAGTGCATTAAAGTAAAATTTGACCAAAATATCAGATTTTAAAGTTTGTTTTCTACTTTGAGTAATGGTGAATCGTTCATGGAAGTTTGTTTTTTACAAGAAACAAGCCCATAAGCTAAATTATGTTCATTTCATGGTGAAAACACACCCTCTAGCTTCTTTCCATAAATAAATTTCAGTATGAAATGTTTATGCTGCTGAAGGTTATTCAGTATTGATTAGTTCTAACCCGAAACTGTCTACCTATTAGCACTTAAAGATTTCTGGAAGGAAAAAATAGCACTGAAAATAATTGTTCCAAGCCGTACTCAGCTTTAATATGCACCAATTATTGCGTGAAAAACACATCACTCTTAAATAAACTTTCCACTCTTTTCATTAAGTGTTATAAAAATTTTCTCTCAACTCAACATTACACCCACTTAGTCTAGCTATCCGTTACGCACTCCTAGCACAAATCATGGCATCTGTGTAACGTGGCTGAAATGCAACCGAACTCGCTGTGCCACGGTCCCTAACGAATCCAATAACAAACCGCCGCGTCAGCTGTGCTGTTCCGCCTTATCGCAACGCACTGCTTATAATTTAATAAAATTTAAAAAATAATTTATTTTTATTGTTGTTGAAAAGAATTTTAATCATTTAAATCGCTCACTTTTAACTTTAGGAATTAGTATGATATTTTATCCAATCATGTAACTAGCGTTTTTTCATTGTTGCTTTTTAACAAATTCTCAGAATTATCTTCTGAACGCGCTTTTATTTTTTTTTGCAGAATAAACTGTAGTTGTACTTGCTTAAAACAAAATTACACAAGTTATCATGGATTAACCGGAATCTCGTATAAAATTTGTTTACTTTAAAACAAAAAATATACTCCATAAAATATTCTTCATGTGTTACTGTGTTGTGCTTAGAAATAGAGCTCATTAGTTTTCTGGTAAATTATTACCTTTAAAATCCAAAATTCCTTTCGTCTATTAAGACGAAAGATTAGGCCACACCAGGTAAACATTGCCTACAATCATTTATTTCGACTAGTGACATGAGTATTACAATACTCATGTGTGTGCATCATATAAGTGCATTTTCCTTATTTAAGATATTTTAAAAAACAATGATGTTTTGTACCATCTCTGTTTGAAATAAAGTACTTTTCTTTTTTCTAAGTTAAAGTGAATTGTCTTGCAGGTGTTAAGGTATTTGAATGCGATTTTGCTATTTCTATATGAGGCGTCTTAACGACACCGGCAGCCTACTCAACCACAACTTCCTCCTGCAAAAGCATTCTTATTAAGTGTCCTACGCCGAAGATTGCCCGGGTAAGTTATGTTCTTACACACTATTGAATTATGTGATTAAATAGAACTTGGAAATGTGTTCTTAAATATGTTGTGTAGATAAATGATGTTCATTGCTAGTGTCGCAACTCCAGCCTTGCTTCCCCTTTTAAGTCCCTTGCAAGCTAATTAATATCTTGCATAATCGGGGACTAGGTCGTTATTTAACCTCAAACTGACCGAAAAGATAAAACGCTAATTAAATATGACAAGCGGGCAATGGTTGGAGTGCTTCACCTTCCTGGCAGCAAAAATTAAAATCGAGCAACCATAAAGTGTTCGTTTGTTTGTTGCGAGTGAATCCGAAGCCTCTACTGCGGATTCGAATCGTCGTTGAAGAGGCAACTCTCGCGGGTTGCAGCTTCAGTGAGAGACGAACTTCGTGGGCGTACGCACGTGTGCCTTGCGTGCTGCGACCTCTACCGGCCCTGCTTCTGGGAATCCTAATCCCGGACAGCCGGCTTCCAGTGAAGATCGTTCCCTGAACAAATTATTCGAAGTTTCAGGTGAGCACTCTTTACATATTGTCTGTCTTGTCAAAACTTGGTTGCAGCGTTTCAGAAAAGGCTATGTTCTATGCCAGTTAAACTGGAAGTTGTCGCTTCTTGCCGGTAAGCGGGACATAGTTCTTTTATTCGAAGAATTTGTTCCATTATCTTCGAACTTTTATTCGAAGAGTTTGATTTAATTATCTTCAAAATTCTTTCAAACGAAGAATATCTTCATTTAGATTCTTCCATTCCTTTGATGATTCAAAAAAAATTGTTCTTATTTTTAAAAAGCTGCGAAAAGCAGTTCTGGCCAACAAGGTTAGTTCGCCGGCTGCTTAGCAAAGGCTTGGCTGGAGTGCGTCAGGGAAAATCCTGGTGGCTATATCCTTTTTTTTTCTTCGCAAATTTATTATTCCTTTTTTCGAACAAATTGTTCTTCATTATAAAAATAAAATAAAATAATAAAAAAAAAGGTTTTTAATAATTTTCTGTAATTTGGAAAATTACGCTGCTGCCGTGCTGTCCGGGCCCCAGCGCCGGTTCGTCTCTCATCTCACTAGCTTAAGGTGTATTTTTGTGTAAGGTACATTTTCGTGTTGCTGGCTCCTTGTGTTTTTAGGTGCTAGTATTTAGTTTACCTTACATAAAACATTCGTTTTCTCGTTGAATTTTTGTGCTAGTATGTAGGTGTAAAAAATAAATAATATTGAAGCAAAAATTTAAAAATTTTTTGTGAAACTCTCAGTGTGTAACATTCTAAATGTGAAAGAAAAATTAATTGGTGGGGGAGGTAAAATTTTCTGTATTCTTTTTGTGTATCATTAGTATTTTTTCCATATGTAATATGAGGATGTAACCTGTCCACTTGTGAAGTGTAGACCTTTATGATTAGTTGAAAGTTATTCTAATAAGCCTATTGACTACTACTTATTACATTTTTTTACCATCATGACCGAAAAATATAATGCCTCAGCCCTTAGCTTAAAATATTCCCTTAGCCCAAATATTCTGATAAGAAGTGAGACTCAAGATTTCTTTTAAATACCTTGTAAGAATTACTTTCACGGATCTCCGCAGGTATTGAGTTCCAGGTTTTAGTTCCAACGAATAGTATACTATGTTGCGAGCGGGCCTTTGAATAATAAGGAAGCATGAATTTACTTTTATTTCGTGTTAAATGGTCGTGATGACCAGTTTGCGCAGTTAATAAGTGTTGAAAACTATTGTCGCCATCATTAGCTAATGTTTTGTAGATGGAATTGCAGATGGAGATTTTGTAGAGATCCAAGAGTTTAAGTATTTGTAAATTTTTGAATGAATCATTTGTGTGAGCATTATATTCTAGGTTCTTTACCGCTCTGATGGCTCTTTTTTGCAGAGTAAAATGTAGTATAACCGCGTTGCGAAAGAGAGTTCTCTCTCCCGGATGTGCTCCTTCCCTCCTAAAGGAGGCTATTCCTCAGTTGAGTGGCCTTCTAAAGGATTTTCGACTTCTGTCCTCTATTCTACCTTCCGATCTTGAAGAAGTATCGGACGATGAACTTGTTAGACGCGCGGAATACGAAATACAAATTGTTGAATTAATAGCTGAATTAAAAAATTCTGTTTCCTCGGCACCGGTATCAAACTCTAATGATACCGAGCCTCCTTCTGAGGCCAGTAAGGTTTCTGTCTCGGATGTGCCGTTGAATATTTTTAGAGCTCCTCAGCTAACTTTGAGAAAGTTTAGCGATAATGAAACCTGTCCTTTTTCTTTTCTTCATTTTCAAGAATCTTTTCGAAATGCTCTTCAAGCTTATCCGAATATGAGCGAGGGGCAGAAATTTATATTCTTAAAAAATCAATTACAGGGAAGAGCTCTTAGTCTTGTTGAGGGACTTCCTAATGAGGAGAATAGTTTCCGAGCTGCTTGGGCTTTGCTCAAGCAAGATTTCTTAAACGCTGACAAACTCATTTCTCTCGCTCTTGACGAATTAATTAACTGTCCCAGTGTCCTAAGCTTAGTAGAGATAGGGGCTTTTCTTTCTAAAGTTATGTTTCGTCTGCTTGAGCTCTCTAAGCTAGGTGTAGATTTCTGTAGCGAGAAGTCGGGCAATCTTTTTTTTTCTGCCATAATCAAAACCAAACTGCCTGACTTTTTCTTATTGGAACTTCTTCGCTATTGCAAAGCTAGTTTCTTCTCGCTAGAGATGTTTGAAAACGCACATCATGTGCTGTCTCTTTTAGAAACTAAATCAAAACCTAAGAAATTTCTCTCCCTTCGTAATTTATTTAAAAAACAATTTATTTACCACAAGAGATACAGAGGTAGAATGTTTCTTAAGTTTAATACAATGGTCAGAGTTGAGTATAGCTACCTGTGGGCCCGAATAAGTTCAGCGACTTCTAGGGCATCCTACCATTACATTATTCTAGGGCGTACAATAATGTTTAACCTAATTCACTTAGCCTAGTTTCGCATTAGACTGATCAACAGGATAATGAACTCGATATTGATGTTTAATTTTACAATATAGGTCATATGGACAATATTTAACAGTATATTCGATAACGATTTGGGAGCAGACTGAAAATCGGCGATATTACTCATGGCAAATTGCATTATTAGGACCAGACATGTAGGAGGCAGGATTTGACTTGGTGATCTTACACGACTAGTATTCTGATAAGAAGTGAGACTCAAGATCTCTTTTAAATACCTTGTAAGAATAATTACTTTCACGGATCTCCGCAGGTATTGAGTTCCAGGTTTTAGTTCCAACGAATAGTATACTATGTTGCGAGCGGGCCTTTGAATAATAAGGAAGCATGAATTTACTTTTATTTCGTGTTAAATGGTCGTGATGAACAGTTTGCGCAGTTAATAAGTGTTGAAGGCTATTGTCGCCATCATTAGCTAATGTTTTGTAGATGAAATTGCAGATGGAGATTTTGTAGAGATCCGAGAGTTTAAGTATTTGTAAATTTTTGAATGAATCATTTGTGTGAGCATTATATTCTAGGTTCTTTACCGCTCTGATGGCTCTTTTTTGCAGAGTAAAAATTATATTGGGTTTATTTTTATCAGTTCCATGCCATGCTTCTATTCCGTATTGCAGGTATGGTGAAATGAGCGTTCGATAAAGCATTAGTAAGGCTGTTTCAGGCCGGAAATTTTTAACTTTATTCAGGATTCCGATGGATTTTGATAATTTAGAACTAATATGAGTGATGTGCTCTTTGAAGGTCAGATGTTTATCTATTATGATGCCCAGCAATTTACATGAGTTGGTTTCTTTGATTTCACCTTCGCCAATTTTAATGGATGGTAGAGATATATTTTTCTTGTATGAGAACGTAATATAATTTGTTTTATCGATATTGAGGCTTATTTTATTAGCTTTAAGCCACAGTGAAACCTCATGGAGTTCATCATTTATACTCTCCGCAATCGTAGTGGGATTTTTGTTCGGAAGGACCGCAGAAAGCGTACTGTCATCGGCAAAAAGTATGAATTTAAAAAATGATGTAGATTTAATAATATCATTGATAAAAATCAGAAAAAGGAGAGGCCCAAGAACAGATCCTTGTGGAATTCCATGGCTAATTTTCTGTGGGTCCGATTTTGCGTCTTCAATGATAACGTATTGCTTCCGATTTGTTAGGTATGATCTGAACCAATCATGGGCAACCCCACGAATGCCATAACAATGAAGTTTCGAGAGTAATATGTTATGGTCCACACAATCGAATGCCTTTCGAAAGTCAAGAAATACAGAGAAGACAGTCTTTCCGTTATCTATATTATAATAAAGGAATTGTAAATGATTTAATATTGCCTGTGTTGTTGATTTTTTACAGCGAAAGCCGTATTGTTTATCATAGAGAAATGATTTTTGTTCAAAATAAGAGTACACTTTTTTAAACGCAATTTTCTCGAATACCTTGCTAATAATTGGTAACATGGAGATAGGTCGATAAATGTTTACACAGGTTTTTTCACCACTTTTAAAGATAGGGGTTACTCTAGCAACTTTGAGGGAGTTCGGGAAAGTGCCTAGTAAGAGAGACTGGTTAATAATATTGGATATCAGCGGGGCCACAATATCAGCAATTATTTTAAGTATTTTAGTTGGAAACGTTTGCAACCCACTCGATTTATTTTTCATGTTGTTTATGCACGCAATTACATCGGAGGAGTTTGTAGGCGTAAAGAAAAAGGAGTTGTGTTCTCGAATATGATCCATAAATTCCAGGTGATCAGTAGGTTCACTTGGAATACCATTGGCTATAGTTTTCCCTACGTTTACAAAGAAGTTGTTGAAGAGATTATCAATTTTATTCTTCTCATGGTATTTTACATTATCTTGAGTGATATATCCAATTTTCTTTTTTTTCGGCGTTATTCGGTTTATAACAAGAGTTAAGGAGGCGCCAACTCTTTTTAACGTCAGCTTTGAATTGAGTAAACTTGAGGGTAAAGTAGCTCTTTTTTGATGTTCTTATCTTGTTTGTCACATAGTTTCTGAATCGGTTATATGTTTCTTTAGATATTCGCCCTTCGCAAAGGAGGGCTAGGTACGCTTGGCGTTTCTTTATATTTATCACGATGTCTCTAGTAATCCAGGGCTTTTGTTTATTTTTTGGGGTAACTGTACGAGTTACAATTGGGCAACACTGATTGTATGCGTTCATTATAGTTTCAGTCAACTTTACTACTGATTCATCAATGCTCCTTGCATTATTGTTTTGTTGGGTGATGTGCAATGTTGGCATTAAATCTTCTAGAACGGTGCGCATTTCTTCTAAATTTGATTCGTTTATTTTACGATATGAGTAAGTTTCAGCCCGTGCTTTGGTGCACGCAAGATAGACATTTTTCTTAATAAGAAAAACTGGAAAATGATCTGATAAGTCAGAAGTAATTATTCCAGCAAGAAAATCACTTGGGTCTGTCATAAAGATATTGTCAAGCAGCGTGGCACATTCTGAGGTTATTCGTGTTGGCTTTGTGATGATCGGAAGGAAAGATTTAGAATGAAATGCATTTAAGAAATTAGAGATTGGTTCATAGCTTTCATGTTTCAGCAAATCATAGTTGAAGTCACCGCATATTATTATGTCATTGTAGAAGGACCTGTTGAACTGAGAAATAATTCGATTAAGCTCATTAAGGAAGGATATAGGACAGGCTGTAGGCGGCCTATACACCGTTCCAAGCACAATTCGTTTGCCATCTCTAGACAGTTCTACGAATAATGATTCTATATGATCCTGATTCAGTGTTGCACTCGCTATGATTCTCGAATCCATGTGCTTAGAAATGTATGTACTGATGCCCCCGCCTCGCTTGTTTTTTCGTAGCGAATGGTAACTATGATAATTTTCAAATTTAATCATGTCTTTGGTCGAGTCATCTAGCCAGCTTTCGGTGAAGCTAATCACATCTAAGGTATACTTAAGTTCAGTAATAGTGCATTGTATCTCTTCCAATTTTGGATAGAGTGACCTACAGTTCCAACACAGTAGCGAAAAATCCTGCCGGGTTATTCGTATAGATTCGTTGAATTTTGATATATTAGTATATCTGCAGTTTTCAGAGTCGTTTAGGTTTGGAAATATTCTGTTCAAATGATTGAGATCCGGGTCGATTTCATCTAATATATCAGCTTGATCAGTCATTCAAAATTAGTAAACAGTAGGCAGTAAGTACTATTGTACAACTTAACCCTTTAACGCCCACAAGGACACCAGTGTCCTCTTTCAAAAATACCCTCAATATATTGTATTTTTTGTTTAATTAGTTCCCTAATGTGTTCTTTGAAGTTCTCTGCCGAGTGGCAGTTCCTTTCTCATTCTGATATCGGTGACTGCCTGATGCCAGCGCCAGTTTAGTGACGGTGGTTGTGTTAACGGTAATATGAGTACAAAAATTCGGACGTTAAAGGGTTAAAACGAAATACAGAGTCAAGATTAAAAGGATATATCTATCTAAAAACTAGCTTAGAAAGTATAGAAAAGAGTAAGAAATCTAGCGTGATTTCGTGGGTACACTCAATACTCAGCCAAGAGCGATTAATATTGGAGTTCAATATACAAAATTGATGCGTACAAATTGCTGAAGGCGTTGTTACAAAGTTCACATACAACAGGTAATAAGTTAAAAAAAAAAATAAAAATAAATAGAAAAAATTTAGCGACGATGATAATCTAATCAGCTAATATGTTTTACACATAATAATAGTTTGTTGGTTAAAAATTACATACAATTTACGAGGAAAGGTGAACAAGGTGGATATCAATATTCCATCATAATATTGGTAGGTACAAATTGCTGATGGTGTTGTTGCAATTTCCAATACAGTTGTCATAAATGTTCATATATATCTGTCTTAAGATTGTCAAAATTGAGGTAAAACTGCCGTATATATCTTTAGAGGTTGGAACTGATTCATGACATGAAGTTATGCAGTTTGAAGATCTAGTGTAAAGTTATAGAATTCTAGGCGTTATTGGCATACGAGTATATAATTTGACACAGGTACATGTTTTGATACCTAATTGAGGTGAACACCCAAGACCTGATTCGATGATTTATCCAGTTGCCGCATCAGGTATTGGTCGAGCTCTTCTGGCGTGTTAATCTGACGTCTCGAGTCCGGTTGTCCAGGGATGAATGCGAAGATGTTTCCATCTTGGGTCCTCGGGGTTCCGATTTTTTCTGGGAAATTTCTCTTGGCTACTCTCAAGGTGTACATGATCTTGGCCCGTGAAGGTATTAGATATTCATTTATATAGAACGTTGGTTTATTTACTCGGCAGGCAGAGAGAATTTCACGTTTTTTGTTGTTATGTTTCAGTTCGAAAGCGATGTTTCTTCGATCCTCGTTTCCACTTAGTGGTTTTCTTCCCATTCTGTTAGCTGACGTGATGTCAGCATCACTGAGGTCGATGTTGATGTCCTTCAGAATTTTGCAGACTGCTTCTTTGCAATTTTCGTTGATGTGTGAATGAGGTAGTTCCCCCCCGGAAATGACGAGAGTACATTTTCTATCTTCCAGGTCTCGGCGCTGATCATTTTTTTCCAAGCGATCGAGACGTGACTCCAAGCTTTGTATTTTTTCATTCTGCTCTTCAATAATTTGTTTGTGTTCTGCTTCTTTTCCTGCTATTGTTTCAGATAGTGTTTTAAGGTCGCTTATTTCACTTTCATTTCGTCAATATCACTATTAAATTTTGTCATCACTGAGTCGAAATATTTTATTAGAACAGATACCACTTCTTTGCAGTCTTGCGTTAGGCTAGACACATCAGGATATTGACCAAACTTTGGTTGATATTCACAGCTGTTATTGCAGCTGCTGATGTTGTTGCGTTGCTTCCTCGGTCCCATCTTGTAGGTTTAGAGAGTTGGCTTTCTTGTATAAACGAGGGTTGAACACCTTCACACTTTATGAGGGAATATTTTATTCTTAGTTTGATGATTTATATGTTGATATCACATTTGAATCCTCATGGCACAATGATAGGGTGGAGGAAAAAACCCGAGCGGAAATTAAAACTAGATCCTCTCCTGAGCCCTCTAAACTTCCTAGTGTTAAAGTGTGCCGGTTTTGCAATCAGACGGGTCACACGTCCTTTTCTTGCCGTAAATTTGATACTCACGCAAAACGCGTGAAACAAGTAGGCGAGTTACAATTATGCTCAGTGTGTCTTAGTCAAAACCACTTGGCTAAGGCTTGCCCTGCAAAAGTCAGAGGCTTACCTTTTAATTGTTCGTTGTGCAAGGCTAATACCCATGTTAGTCCGTTATGCCCCAAATTTGTAAGTTTTTCTTCCTTTGCCGCCACCTCTTCCTAACGGTTAAAGGCACGTTTTCGAGTGTGCCCTGTTATAGCTCTTTTCACTAAGTTTAACAATCAATCTAAACGTGTAAATTTTGTTATTGACACCGGGAGTCAACAGACGTTGATTGACCTGGCTACGGTTAGTCCTAACTTTTCTACCGCTGATTTGCAAGAACTTACTGTTAATACGGTAGGTGCCTCTGTCCCGTTAAGGGGCAAGCAAATTAACGTCGAGCTCGTGCTTCCTGACAGTGAGAAGCATGAGCTTGATGTCTTCGCCATGCAGAATTTGAACCTGCAGATGGGGATGAAGGGTTTGCAATCTAAACTCGAGCTTCTTAAAACTAAGCTACCTCTTTCTACTTCCTTTCCTGAAGTTGTTGGTGATAATATTCAAATCAACGGCATTTTAGGTGTTGATGCTCTTCAAACTTTTCGTGTGCTTGAGTTGCAACACGTTGCTGACTGTAAAGTTATGCGCGTAGCTAATGGTTTCTTACCCTTTGGGGAATTAAAATGTTACAAGTCTTCTTTGTTTCCTGTCGTGGCTTCTGCCGCAAAAAAGCAAGACAGTGGCTCGACTTCTTCTGTTGTTCCGACTAAAATTTCTTCCTCTTCTGCTGTTCCGCCTGAAATTTTTTCCTCTGTTGCTGTTGCAAGTAAACGTAAAAAGAAAAGTAAAAAAAGTAAATTCAAAGCAAATCGTTACCGTGGTGTGTTGGAGGCCTTTTTTGAACCTCCCAAGGTATGTTCTTCAGCATTAGATGGTGCTGAATGTGATGTGCAAGCTGGCCTAGATAGGCTGTTAGACTTGGAATTAATAGGGGTACCTGCTAAGGAAACAGAGTATGATAAAGAACTGGAAGATTTCAAAAGTAGCGTAGTTTATGCCGAAGGCAGCTATTCTGTCAACTTGCCTTGGAACCGTAATTTGTTAGCGAAAGTTCCTCATGGTTTCGGGCTAGCTAAGCATCTCGCTCGAAAGGTCGCAGCTTCTAACTCTCGTAGGGGGATAGAGCAACAGTATAACGATGTTTTTCTTGAACAACTCGAGCTTGGCATAATTGAGCCTCTAGCACTCGAAACCTTAGATGTGCGTGAGCACAAGTGGATTCCGCATAGGCCTGTCGTGCGAGAACACGTTACTCCTTCCAAGATACGCCCCGTTTTCAATTGTTCGCTGAAGCTAGGAAAATTGCCTAGTTTGAATGAGGCCTCATATGTAGGTCCTAATCTTATGAACGATTTGCTGGGTCTTTTAGTGTACTTTCGGTCCAACTCCATTGTTGTGCTTTCTGATATTTTCAAGGCGTTCCTTCAGGTAAAGTTAGCCAGGACATTTGATCGTAATCAATTTAGCTTTGTTCTCTTTAAAGACGGTGAATTTCAATATTTCCGATTTACAACCCTATTATTCGGTTTTGTCGCTTCCCCATACATTCTCAATTTTCTTCTTAAACTTCATGCTAAAACCCTGAGTAATTTGGTGGTTAGAGACGTAATGGCAAACAAGCTGTACGTGGACAACCTAATTTTTACAACCAATAGTCCCGAGCTTGCGCTTGACACTTTTCAGCGCGCAAACAAAGCATTTAAGGAGAGCGGCTTTCCTTTGCGTCAGTGGCAGTCAAATAGCTCTGATCTTTTGTCTCAGATTGACCCTGCTCTTTGTAGCGCCAGTGTGCACTCCAGAGTGCTGGGTTATAACTTTAATTCTTCTTCTGGTTCTCTTTCCATATCTGTAAAAAGTTTGAATCCTTCCTGTAAAACTCGTAGGAGTATGCTGTCAGAAATTGCTTCTTTGTGTGACCCTTTAGGGATTCTACTACCATTTTCTGTAAGAGGTAAAATCATTTTGCGTAAGTTGACACCGGTGAGACTAGGCTGGGATCAAGACGTTCCAGATGATATATGTAAAGAATGGCGTAACTATTGTCAAGAGTTTTCTGAGTTGCATGAATTCGAGTTCCCTAGGATGAATCTAGTTGAAACTGAGAAAATTGACCTAGTAATTTTTTGTGACGCTAGTGCGAGCGCTTTTGGCGCCTGTATTTACGGCGTCCAAAAGGAGCGCAGCTCGCTAATCTTCTCTAAAGTTAAAGTTTCGCCTCCTAGACAAAGAACTCTTCCTTCTCTTGAACTTCTGGCTGTGTACCTTGCTTATCAGTGTCTTGTATCTCTAATGTGTGACGTTAACTTTCCTTATGAAGTCTCTAATATAAATTTTCTCACCGATGCCCAGGTTACACTGGCTTGGTTATTGAGCGGTAAACCTCCACGAAAAAACGTGTTTGTTAGTAATAGAATTAAAGATATAGACAGCATGCGCCAGACGTTGGAAGGTAAAACTTCTGCTTCTTTCCATTATGAATATGTTCCCACCATGTTCAACATGGCTGACTTATTAACTCGAGGTATTAAAGTAACAAAGTTTCTTGAGGGTAAGACAGTATGGTTGGAAGGTCCTGCCTGGATCCGAGAAGGTAAGGACCAGTGGCCCAAGGGACACCTGGGTTGCATTCCGCATCAATTTGTTTCCGCTGCATGTATTAATGCTAATATTGTTCCTCCGTGTGAAGCTCCTATTCTGGAGATTGAACGCTTCTCCTCCTATCCCAAATTACTAGGTACGATGGAGAAAGTATTTAAAGCTGTCGCTATTTTTCGACGTGCAGATTTGGGCAATGTAAAATTGCGAGCCTTCATTTTTTTAATTTCTTCTATGCAAAGTAAACACTTTTCAAGCGAGCTCGAGGCCTTAAAAAATAAAAATCCTCGGCCGCCTCTGTTAGTTAGAACCTTTAATCTTTTTCTTGATTCGCACGGTCTCATTCGATCTAACAGTCGTATTGCAAACGCTGAAGAATTAGATTATAACACTCGAAACCCTATTTTACTGTCTATTTCTTCTCACTTGACCAATTTGTTAATTTTACACACTCATAAACTTCTTAATCATCAAGGGCTCGATATCACCGTTCAAAAGCTTAAGCTGGACGGTTATGTCTTGCCGCGCTGTAAGCGTACTGTTCGCGGCGTGTTGGCTAAATGCACGGTGTGCAAGAAGCTAAACGCCAAAGCGTTTTCATATCCTGATCCTCCTGCTTTACCCGACACTCGTACAAATTTCGTAAGGCCCTTTGCCACAACAGGCATGGACTTCTCTGCCCACTTTTGGGTATTAGACCCTTTTGGTCACAAACAAAAGGTTTATTTACTGTTGTTCACATGCTTCCAAACTAGAGCTATCCATATCGAACTTCTTCCTTCCATGACTCTGGAGGAATTTTGTTTTGCCTTTATTCGTTTTACCAACGAAAAGGGCATTCCTAACACTGTATATTCTGATAATGCTAGAACTTTCACCGCTGCTCCCGATCTTCTATCGGAAGTGTTAACTTCCTCTTTGTATGAAGAGCGGTTTCGCCCTTTTAATATCAAGTTCAAAACTATCCCAATCTACAGTCCTCAATTTGGGGCGATTTGGGAACGTCTGTTTAAGTCCATAAAGGACTGCGTGTATAAACTTTTTGGCCGTAGCACTTATTCCTATTCTTCTTTCCTTACTGTCATTTCTGATATTTCTCTCAACCTTAATCGGCGTCCTCTCTCTTACACTGAAATGGGGGACACGATCTTACCTATAATGCCAATTCATTTCCTTCAATTATATCCAACATCTAATTCTTTAATTCTGTCTGATGAGCTTCCGGACTTGGAGACCGACGATGTTGAACGTCGCGAGTATTTGCTCTCGCTTTTGGAGAGACGCGATGTCATGGTTACCAAGTTCCGGGAGCTCTGGTACACTCAATATTTAATTTCCTTGCGAGGTCCATATCCTCTGAAATCTTCACCTTTTAATAATAAACTATTATCTGTGAGTCAAGTGGTACTTGTAAAACACCCTATAAAACCCAGACCATTTTGGGCCTTGGCTCGCATCAGTGCTTTGCTCCCTGGTCGCGATAGCAAGGTCCGTGTTGTGCGAATTATTAGAGCTGATAACTCTGAAAGCGCCATCAAAGTCTCGCTACTATACCCACTGGAGTTAGTTGTCACTGATCCTACTCCAGAGGAGGTGGGGGATAGCGTAGAAGGGAGTAGTTCGGGCGAGGACTTATACCATCGTTTCGAACCTCCCGAGAGTTTTGAAACTCAAAGGGGTAGTTCTATCTTTGAACACCTTGGAGGTCAGCCTCTTACTTCATCTTCCTCTGACACGGATTCTTCGGCCTTTTCCGAAGAACCCGTAGCTACTTCTGCTGACCGTCCTAGAAGGCAAGCGGCGCGTCAGCAGCGTAGTAAGTTGACTTATTCAATTAAGAAAGGGCAATTGTAACCCCTTTCAAACTATATGTAATGCGCAAAATTTATTATTAGTCCTTTCCAGTTTATGCTGGAAGGACGTTTGCATGTACTTGTTTGTATTTCACGGAATTTTCTATGAAAACTCCATCTTTTTCTTTTGCCGGGATTGTGTCGCAACTCCAGCCTTGCTTCCCCTTTTAAGTCCCCTGCAAGCTAATTAATATCTTGCATAATCGGGGACTAGGTCGTTATTTAACCTCAAACTGACCGAAAAGATATAACGCTAATTAAATATGACAAGCAGGCAATGGTTGGAGTGCTTCACCTTCCTGGCAGCAAAAATTAATATCGAGCAACCATAAAGTGTTCGTTTGTTTGTTGCGAGTGAATCCGAAGCCTCTGCTGCGGATTCGAATCGTCGTTGAAGAGGCAACTCTCGCGGGTTGCAGCTTCAGTGAGAGACGAACTTCGTGGGCGTACGCACGTGTGCCTTGCGTGCTGCGACCTCTACCGGCCCTGCTTCTGGGAATCCTAATCCCGGACAGCCGGCTTCCAGTGAAGACCGTTCCCTGAACAAATTCTTCGAAGTTTCAGGTGAGCACTCTTTACTTATTGTCTGTCTTGTCAAAACTTAGTTGCAGCGTTTCAGAAAAGGCTATATTCTGTGCCAGTTAAACTGGAAGTTGTCGCTTCTTGCCAGTAAGCGAGACACTATCGAGCTAAATTTCCCCATAGTAATTTTATGTTGATGAACGGTGTTCTTGGACCAAATATCTGCAAAAAATCTTAATCCTAATTAATGGGCTATTTAAGAACTAGAAATGTTCAAAAAGTGATTTCAATTTCACTAAATGATGCTCAAGCTGGACATTTTCTTCTATGTATCTCGTGAAACTCATAACTACGTTAAATTGAGTTTCGTTCTTGATTAGCACAAATGTTTTGTGTCCTAATTATGGAGTCAGATAAGTCATTTTATTTTACATTTTGTTCCTTCGATTAGTTCTTTCAAATGGAGAGGCGTTAGTCTTTGTATTAGAAGTATTGTTATTCATCAAACGTATTGCTCATGTTTTTGCTCCTCACTAGGATTCACCTGTGTTTCACCTGATGAAACATCTCTCGGAACCTCTTGTTCCTCCTCTCAAAACCAATACCCTGCACACCTGTGAAATCCAAAATGAACGTATGTGGGTACACAAACACCAATCATTTACCCCAGTGCGAGAACTCTTTTCAGTAGGACGAAGGAAATGGAAACACCTCACTAATTTAGTATACTCGGGCCACTAAACATAATCCATCACCTTTCTCCTCCTTCTTCCTCGACTAAACCAAACTGCAATTTTTCAAGTTGAAGGACTTAACCAGAGACTAGCAAAAACTCATTCTGATGCATGAATGAGCGGTGAGTTGGGGGGCCAGAGGGATGATGGTTGGCGCTATTGGAGGGAAAAGTCCCCAAGTTTGTTTCTCCCTCTAGTCAGTTGCCATCATGCATCATGCTCTGGTAGAGAGAACAGCGGGCTTTCGCCGTCCATAGCTTCTTTTCTAATGGTCGCTCACTTGCTGCTACGCAGCGTGCCTTCCGCGCTCGCTTTGAAATTCCTCCTCACAGACCCGTTCCTGGTCGTAATTCTATTCTGTCGTGGGTTCACTCCTTTCGAGAGCGTGGAAGGGCCGCTAAACCCAGAAGTGGATATCAACGAATCACCAGAACTCTGGAAAATGTCGAAAGAGTAAGGCAATCAGTTTTGCGTTCTCCCCGGCGTTCGGCTCGAAAACACGCAGCTGCTCCGGGAATTTCTGACACCACTGTTCGACGAATTTTCCATCAAGGCCTTCAATTTCATCCCTATAAATTGGCTGTTGTGCAAAAATTAACTAAACGCAATTTAGCTTTCCGTCAAAATGCATGTGAAATGCTGTTTGAAAACTTGCCTGAAGACGCGGTCGTTTTTTTTTTCAGGGACGAAAAGACAGAAAAAAAAGAAAAAATGTTTATTTCCAAGTTGCCACATGAGATACATGCCAACATATTGGCTTTTAAAAATTTCTTAATATAGGACATCCTAAAACAAATGTTCCATACGAGGAGTACTAATTGACAAACCATCCGAGGTGTACTAATAGACAAACTATCAGAGGTGTACAAATAGGTAGACCATACGAGGCATATTAATTGACAAAATATACGAGGCGTACTAATAGACAAACCATTCGTGGTGTGCTAATAGTCTAACAAAACTTCTAAACTAGGAGTACTAATTGAAAAACCATCCGAGGTGTCCAAATAGATAGGCCATACGAGGCATAATAATAGGCAAACTATACGAGGCGTACTAATAGACAAACCATACGTGGCATGCCAATAGTCTATCTCTGTCAAGGGTAGTTGAATGAGAAATGAAAAATATACCCTAAAAATATGCAAAGCCCTATCACCATCAAAAACATATTTCATATCTTCTCGATATTCACCACAACATCATGTGGACATGGGTACATGGGATAAAATGGAGATACAGTGTAAGCCGGTTACCACTCATGATTGACAAATATCTACAAAATATTGGCAGAAAGGGGTAAACAAACATATACTCAATATCAAAATTCATAGCTTGTACAACATACGGACAGAAAGATAATTTTACCACTATTCATATGCTCAAATTGCACTTTATTTCATTAATTATATTTGTCATTAATCCGATTCACAGAAACGCCCTCTAGGGAAGTGATAGATCTATTTTTGAATCATTTCGCTAGTGCAATAAAATTTATTAACCGGATGGTTTTTGCGTAAAGAAATGAAATAGAAACATGTATATCTATTTATGTAGATACATATATATACCTACACACGTACACACACATATCAAACCAAACACCCAGATTTTTAACCTTATCTACTGGTTCAATTGTATCGTCTCCAAATGTTAGCTTGAATGGTGGTAAATTTTCAGTCGCATTCTGTGATCCAAAAATAGTGCATTGCGTTTTACTTGCGTTAAGTTTGAGGCCATCATGGTCATACCACAATTTCAGATTTCTCAGAAGGTTTTCAGCGTAGGCTTGGGTTTCTTTTAAATCCGCTGTTGAGCTAACATCTTCGCTAACTTTTGAGAAGAGAGTGTTAAAGTCATTCGCCATTTTTGAGGGGTTGTCAAAAGTGCTTTTGCAGTCTGAATTTTTATACTGAGCAACTTCTCTAATGATTTTCCAAGTTCTTTTAGGGTTTTTTTTTGCAGCCAAGAGTTCTTTGTGGAAGTTGTCCCGTTTTGCTTCCTTAACTTTTCTTCGTAGGATCTTCTCATGATCTTTATATAATTTTCGACGCGTACTGCCTGATATATTTAGTTTGTACTCACGCTGCTAATTTCTTTTATCTCTGCTCAACTGTTTTATCTCATCTGTTATCCATTTAGAAATTCTTGGCTTAACTTTCTTCGTAGTGAAAGGTGCGCATTCGTTAAGAGCTGATACGAAATTTTCGTTGAAAAGCGAAACTTGTAGATTGACATCATCGGTGTTTACTATGCCTTAAAATTCACTCCATCTGTCGAATAGCTTTTCTTTGAATATTTCAGGGGAGTAGAGGTTTTTCATGCGATATGTAATATAATTAGATTTCTGTTTCTCTTTTGCAATATTGATTTGGCATTCTACCGAATGGTGATCGGAAAAGGACGGTAAGATCTCTGTGCTGAGTACTGCTTGGGGATTGTTTGCAATTGCTAGGCCAAAAAAAGTTTTGGAAGTGATGGTAATTCGCGTTGGTTCTTGGACCATTTGAGAAAGATTAAGTCTGTGCAGCATCTTGCTTAGCTGATTGTTTTTATTTGTCAGATCTACGTTAAAATCTCCGAAAACATAGAAAGTCTTTTTGGCTGCAGAGATTGATTTAAGCGTATTTTCAATGAAATCTAATGTTGGACGTAGAGATGACGACGGATGTCTGTAAAGACTGCCGATAATGAAAGACTTGTGTTTGTTTACTTGAACATCGAGCCAACCCATTTCTATGTCTTCGCATTTTTCTTTTATCGGAACTAAGGATGTAGAGTAGACATCTTTGATGAAAATGCATGAACCGCTACCTCTCTTACTCTTGACTCCGTCATAACGGTACAATGTGTACCCGGTAATGCTGAGATATGAGCTTTCGACTCGGGAATCGAACCATGTTTCAGATACGCATAAAATATCGATATCGTTAGTGATCAACATTACTCGTACGTCATCCATTTTACCATTGAGACTGCGAGCCTTTATGTGCAGTATATTGATATTATTTATCTAAATAGGCAGATCTTTAGTGGAGTTTTTGCATTTTTTAGGTCTAGCATGGCATTTAGTATTCGTCTCTAGGTCTTTATTGCCGCGTTCATTGTTTGTGATTTCAGCTTCAAATTCAATTTGATCACTGGTATTTCGTCACAAAGTGGGGGCGGGAGCAACACGACTTTCATCACGCATTTTCAAGAAGGCGCTATAGTGGTCCTGTTTCCGATGTATGCTTACCGGAGGACAGTTTATCAGAGCATTTGATGTAGGGGAGATTGTCGTCTTCCAAATCCCATTGTCTCTTTCATCAAATACGAGAATTGATGCTCTCGTCACATAAGAAAGTATTTGGGGTATGAGGTCTCCAACTGCGTGATCGAAGACTTTTCTATTGATGTATTTATCGATGAGTTGTTCGAAACTACCACTGTTCTTGTCAACGAATTTTGCATACTGGTCCTTGTTTCTGGAGCTCTCAGTTTTGATGGCTTTTTCAGAGATGTATAATTCCATTTCGATATTTGTTGTGAAGCAAGCTGCGTCGTTATGGCGTGGAGGAGACAGTGTCCGTCATCTAAAGTGTAAGCAAGCTCCATTTTGAGCGATCGTTTCAAGTCGTCCAGTGTGTCTGCAACGCGTGTGCAAATTTGATTCACTGTTCATTTTTCGGTAGCAGTATTAGTTTGGTCGTTCGACGGAGGCCTGGCAGAGGCATCAGATTTTTTCCGAATAATGTGATTTTCTTTGGAATAGTTTTGAATATCGGTATTCGCTTGAATTTTCTCGGTTCCTGCGTACTCACTGGTGTTAGGATAAAATTGAAATGCAATTGAAATGCATATATAAGCTAAACCGACACAACAAAAGTCAGCAGCCGGCGATCGGAAGGACGCTGAGCGGGCTGAGGGATCTTGGAAGGAGAAGGGAGGCGTACGTTGGGGGTAACGGCTGTGTAAGAAGCTAGCTCGGAAAATTACACATAGTATTACACAAGGGCAACTTGATTGTGTAGCATAGGAAAACAACGCATTAAAAGTAATTACCAACGAGAAAGGGAACTGTGGAAAATATGAACCTGAGCAGAATATGTTAGAGGGAAATGCGCGTGGCAATACCAAGTTTGTGACGCAAGGGGACACGTCAGAGGTGACGCGTTAGAAGCACCCAATCGCGAGATGCCACGTCACTAACAATTTGAGCGGGTAGCCCGCACCATCTACAATGAGCGTCCTTTGTGCGGCGGGGGTATTTAAGCAGAGCAAGCGCGGGGACCGGCCTATTTTACCGGTGTAGTGGCTAGGATGTAGGCTTCCTGACGGCCAGAGGGGAGGTGAGATGATATTCTGTGTTCTGTGCTAGGAGCGTCTTTGTATTTTTCAAATACCATATTTTGTTACAGTCATAATTCGGGTACAAATTAATTCTGTGGGTTTGATTGCAAATCATTCTATAATTGTTCACGTGATATTACTTCTCACAAGGCTTGCACTTGTAGATTTTTCTCAAGCGGGGATTAGAATGCCCACTAGTTCATAGCATTTTCATTGACTCATTCGACCTTGTTCTCAAAAAGGGCGCTTGTGATTTGTTCTTGTAAAAAGGGGAGAAAATTAATTCTATGTCGGGAATAGCCACATTGTCAGTTGAAGCTTCATGTCAATTCTCAGAGGGGGATATAACGTTCATGTCTCGGGGAATAGATTACTCAACCCCCGCTTACTATTTGCACAGGCGGGTTGGGACAGCTGGCCTACGCGGCTGCTGAGATAGCGGAGACGTGGGCTGTGAACGCCTAACATCCGAGGGCCTGTAGCGACACAACCGGCTGAGCGTTCGCAACCTTGAGGCGGGCAGCCAGCCTGGCATTCAACGCCAATGACGAAGCCTGGAGGCTGCGTTCGAGCCTCGACAGGCCAACGACAGGGTATTTACTCCAGTTGTAATTTTTGAAGAATGAAGGGAAGAAGAGGCACGCCGGACAGTGCAGATCTTTGGTTGGCACGCAGTGTTTAATATGAATTGTGCTAGCCAGGATGTTCATGTTTATGTTTCTAATTTCATGTTGTTTGTGCGTGAATCTCCGGGTTGACAATTGCCAAGAGAGGCTGATTTGCGTTAATCATGTGATCGTTCGCTGGCGTTCAATAATTTTATAGCCTGAATCTCTCATTTCATGGGTCATATTCAATCAACGTGTTCATCTTAATTAGAATGTGTTTGAATCTTCGCCGTTTGTCTATGTAGCATATCATTATGCCGGATAAAACTATCATGTCGCAGATCATTAACATCTTGCCTGAGGGCTCTGGTGCGAAAATGAGTGTTGCGATAAAAATATGTTTACTTGTGCCAATTTCCCTGTGTCAGCTCCATGTGTTCACTCAAAAATAAATGTGTTTAATCTTGAGGCTCATTATTCTCCATGCTTATATATATGGATAACGTGCGAGCACAAAGGTGTACATTATATTTATCAGTGGAGGTTGCAAGCCCTCATACGTTACGTGCCTAACCAGCATTGTTTCGTGACAGCAAAAATACATGGAGTGCACTGTGCAAGCCGATATCTGTATATTAACATGGAGAATTTTCTTAAATACTTCACTTGCCAAAATTCTTAAAAAATTGTTGTGATGAGCTCTCAAGAAAGGATTTAAATAATTTACCAGCCACTTTTCAAATAGTTATTCAGTATTATATTTCGCTTGCTCTTTGTAGCTCCATTCATATCAATAACAATCAGTGGAGCACAGCCGAGAGTTTGTGGCTGCGAGCATTGCCTTGAGGAGCTGCAGTGCCGTAGTGTAATTGCCGGACATTGAGCTGGAGTCATAAATACATAAGAATGTGTGGCTCGGCGACTCTACCACAACGCGTCTGGCTCAAATTTTAGATAATTGGAGAGCACTCACTGAGTCAAGCAAAGATTGAATGCCACATTTCTACTGAAAACTCTCTTGACACAATGAACGATTCAAATTCAGTGTTGAATTCTTGGCTCAAATTTGGCATGACATCTAGTGTGTAAGTTAAATGCTTCTTTTTATTAAATTATTTTAATTCTTAGACTTGCAAAGCCATCCAAAGTCTTGTCAAATGCTGAAGTGCAGTCATCATGATTATATTCTTTCATTCTTCAGTGGGAAAATTACAATTAAATGTGTTATGAGTGGAAGTAATCGTTGTGCATTAATAAATGAAATCGGCCGCATTTTTGCTCTTGAATTCTTGTGTGATGCTCTCTTAAACAGTGAATTTGGTCGAACAAGTGCCTGATATTAAACCGATGTTTCTTCCTGTACCTGTTTTTTTTTTGTAAATGTAATGGGAGGTTAATAAGCTCATATCAACAGTGTTACATATGTTGCTCAATTGTCGGGCTGTCGAGTCTTCTGAGCATATTTTTGGGTATTAGGAAACCCTCATGTTTCTATTGAGTGTTTTTGTCTGAGTACATTGAAGGATAAAAGCAGTAACATTTTGTTGTGCAGGGACTGGCTCTCGAATTTTTCTTTTTCTTTGATAACCTCTTGTTCATGTTTGGGATAGGCACTGTCGGTGTGCATCAATTGATAAGATCTGCCGCAGTTTGATGAGACACGTAAAAGAATTGTGCATAGCACACGGTGAGCCCGACATCTATGCGAAGAGCATGAGTAATCATTCATTATCTAAAAATATTTTTTTGTGTGTGTAACGCTCTCTTAAATGATAAATTCGTTCGAACAAGTGCTCTATGTAAAATGTGTGTGTCTTTACGTGCCATTTCCCCTGGTCCTTTTGAGTGCAGTTTAATTTTGAAGTAAAATTCTAGCATGAAGGCTCAGACCACCGATGTTCGAACCTACCGCAGGGCCATAAAACGGCAGTCCTCTTGGCTGCAGATAGACGGCTCAGAGCAGCTCATAGATCTTGCTGAATTTTGTTCCCCAAATTTGAGTGGCAGTAGTGATGTTGAATACAGTTGAAATGTAAACACAGTAATCCAGCATGACTTTCTCAAATTCTGAAGTGCTGCACTCGAAATTGATTTTCAATTGTTCATTTATTCGGCAGTTAGAAAATGACATTTGAGTGTCATTATAGTGAGGATATAATCAGCATGAAGTGAAACAACGGGATCCGATGCATTTGCCGAGCGAGTGATCGTGCTGAGCTGTGTCTTGCATATGTGTTTCATAAAAATTTCCAGTATGCTGTTTTTCTTATTGAATGTTTCCAGGATGTCTTCACCTGTTACCATTTACGAACTTTAGGTTTAGAACGATGGCCCTGGATTTTATGCCTTAATTTTAATGAAGCCTGATTGTCCCAGTTGAAGCTTTGAAACCAATTTGATATTTTGCAGTGCTTCATATAATAGGTAGAAAATTTTGTGCGCTGTCGTGCGAATTGTTTCCATAGTAATTTTCTAACAAGCCTTAGCAACGTAATGCAAACCTTTGTGAGTAAGACCGTGCGAGTCGGCTGTTGGAGTCAAAAAAATTGAAGCTCTCCTTGCTGCGGCCAGACCTTCTGAGTTTCTCGTTGAAATGAACGTGAATTAGTGAGCAAGTTTTTTTTGGTTGTATTACACGTTGCCATTAAATTTTCTACGCGTCATAAGAGAAGAGTACCATCAGTAGCTTTGATTAATTTTGCAGTAAATTTCACCCGTATCTTGAGTAACGATGACGGAGCTTCTGAATAGGTTATTTTGGGAGCATGTAAAGGCCATCATAATAATTTCGAGTTCTGAGGTGCAGCCATTATCCTTTAATTGTAATTAAAATCACAGTCGAATGCTAGTGTGTCTTGAACTTTAACTGAGTGCTTTGAGAGAATTAATTCTGCTGCGGTTTTGGATGGAATAACATTTTAGCAAGAACTTTCTCGACGATGTGTTGGGTGAAATTTTGTGCGGTGAATTTGAATGTAGCTGTGATTGATCCACCAATTGCATTTGCTAAATTTTTATGTAGAAATAGAAATGGGTGGCGCAGAAAATTAATGCCTTAATTTTAGGGAAAAATCGCCTTCGCCAGAACATCTGAAGACAAGTTTTGAAGCGTCTTAAGAACTCCGTTTCATGGGAGCTGCTGGTTAACGTAAACATAAATTTTTGTTTAACGTAACGTTAACGTCTAACGCAATTCACATTTTTATTCGCTAATCTTGAGTACTTTAACTATAAAATTTTTTTTTAACATTTCTGATGTGAGTGATGGAATTGTTTCGAAATTCAATTTTTCTCGCTATCATAGACAGAGAAAGATTACCTTTCCCAATCGTAGGAGTAAATTGAGTTAAGTGACGGAGTGTAGGATTATCGATAATTTAGTATAGTGGATTTTGAGAATGCGTGTGGAATCTCTGAGATGCTACGCAGCTAATTCTTGACATAGTTTAGTTACTTACTTAGAAACATATGAATGCCGCCTACGCATGTGTCAATTGAAGTAAACCCCGTCCTTTGTCATGATTTCTCCGTAAAAAAACAGTATGATGCTAAACTCCAGAATTGAAAAGTGAACATTTGAATTTGTGTTAATAAGTGATAGCATCAATTATATGGTGCCACATTGTTGATGTGTGTGATGAATAGTTGATGCAGCGACGGACCTAAGTTCTAATTAATGGTGTTTCAGTATGGGGCTTTCTCAATTTTTTTTTGGCACAAAATCCTTGCTGTGTTATGCTCCAGTTTCTTCAAATTCAAGAAAAATATAATTTTGAAAATGTCGACCGTGTTAGGCGTATTAATTTAAAGGTAATTCAATCTCAGCTTCTTCTAGTTGGGAAGGAATATTATTTTAAGTGTACTTAGTTTTAGACTGGACACGTGGAGTTGTCAATGCCAATTTCTTTTGACTAAGTAAGTGAAGATAGGCGAGGAATGAATTTTCATTCATCTACTGAACCGTACATTGAATTCAGGTCTGTATTTTTCTACGTCTTAAAGTGGGTTGTTTAATGAAGCTTTCATATAATTTTGGATGTGAAACAGGATTTTATTGGAGCCTGAATCTACGCCCCTAGGTGCGTTTATTCACCCGGCCGTAATAGAAATCACAAGTTGCGAGGTCAAATTGATGATTAAATGCATTCGTCCACCATGATCTATGTGTGAATTCATGTTCAGTGGAAACTTTATTTGAATCTTCCCATATATATTTTTTTTTTAATGATGGTAACAATATCGGTAACGTACGTAATTCCAAGCGAATTGCGATGTTATATCGAGGATGTGTCCACATAATTGTATTGAAAAATTTGGCTCATTGGAATATGCTATTTTCTACGATGAAAATATACAATATATTGAATTGAAGCCTTGATTTTGTTGGAAAATTTTTAGTAATGAATGATAGTTGAGTACTGTAATGAATAAACGGGAATTTTGTGCTAATGTGTGTGCTAGAGATGGAGGATGCGAAGCGGAGAGGAGACGTGTGTAAGTTTTATCACTGTCCTGATCCCAGGACCATAAAAATTCTTGTTCGTCGAGGCTCATCTTTTATGGATCGAGTGTGGTACCACTTGAGAGTGAAAAGGAGGACATGACAACAGGATATAGATAGAAATGTGTCTGGAAATATGACGACTGTAAATTAAAAGATGCGTAGTACTGCAAATGACAGGAATTTCTTCGAAAAAATATAGCTCGTTTTCTGTGCTCTGTCTTTGCGAGTTGTATGTTTGCGGAAAATTTCATATGCCATTCCTTTATCAGCTAATGAAAGTACAAGAGCGAATAATAAATCGTTTTCTATGTCGGGATTGTCTGGAAGGTCAGACTCTAGGCAGGCTTGGCAAGGAATACGTAGGATGATTGATATTCGGGTTCACTGCAGACGTTGTAAATAGATAACACATGACACGAAACTGTAGTATGTTTAGTTGCACAAAAGAAATGTGACTTATTCCTGGGTGGCGAGATTTCATGAAGGTATATTCGCTCGGTGTGTTTTTGCGTTTTCTTACTGAAGCGGAATCCCGTGAATCTTGGTGTACTGGGAACGTTACATTTTTATTTTAAGTGTTATAGAATAAGAACTGTTCCTTAATTCTGAATCTCCCATGCGCATTGCCAGGAACTTTGCTTCTTTCCACCTGGTGAACGGTGTGTGAGGGAACGAGAATAGGAACTGCGATTTTGACCTACATTTGCAGTGGCACAACTGAGAAAAATAAAAGCATATCCTATTTTCTGAGGTTGAGTGACTGCGATGTTTACCGGATTTAGACTACCTGATTGACGTACTAACTTTTGGATACAATTTAGTGTGAGTTGTCGCTGCGTTCATGTGTCGAAGTTTTGGTGTTTCCTTCGCATAGGGATGTTCCAGGCACTCAAACTGTTCGTACTCCAACATCGACGGATATGCTAATTTAATTTTCTTAGTATAATAGTTATGTTAAGGTGATACAACACTCTCTCCGTCATTGAATGGAAAACATACTGCAGGCTCCCGAGTTATGTAAATACATTGATAATGTCATGCAATTCAACGACGTCTCTTCGGGTGGAATGACATGATATGAATAAAGGCTAAACTGTCTCAAGGGCTGGCAAATCAGGTAATTAGGATGTGATTGTATATTCTCATGATTTTGTGGGTGCGGACGAGTAATCAGATCGCCTAAACTGCAGTGCACGGCCGTGTGGCGTAAGTCTGATGAAATGTTAACACTCTATTTCTATTTTCTTTGAATAAAAGCACACGGGATATCGGCCAACCTGGTAAATCTCTCGTTGTGCATATGTTATTTCATTTGTGTACATGTTTAGGAAGTTAGGTGAAAGTAAATGAGCAGTGACACCGTCGAAGCATTCTTGACTTTGTCTGTAGTTCATTGTGGATACCTGCACTTATTAATTTATTTGAAACTCTTGTGATCTCACTTCTGCCCAGTCAGGGTAGGCTTGGAAAGATTCACGAGAAATGAATGATTAATTAAGAGGAACCAAACTGTACGATGTCTATCGATCACCTAAGTGACAATGTTAGATGGTAAATCGTAGGTGGGAGTTGATCTCTGAAATATGATTGTTACCCTGGGAAACGAAGGAAGGGCTGACGAGCCCAGCTAACGAGCTCCGACGATGTAATAAATCTACAGAATTTTCCGCGAAGACGCGAGGTCTAATTTTCCGCGTAAACCGCGACGCAAGGATGGTTTTCAACGAACTTTTCCGCGCAGATAGCGTGACGCAAGGATAGAGTGGATTGGATGAATCTACAATTAAAGATTAGTAGGTTACAAATCCTGATGAACCAGGGGGCCCCCCTTTGAAGATAACGTTTGCCGAGGAAATGTAATAATAATGCTGATGATGATTTGAGGATGATAACAATAATGATGCACCACTGCTTGGAAGGAGAACGAGCTGAGGATAAATAAGAAGATATTCAACGTTGAAACATTGCCCAAAATTTAGAGAGAAGTGGTTAGGCGGCTTATAAGCGCGATAATGTTTGCCTTGTAATGAACACGCCTATTAAACAATCTCTAATGTCGTTGGTACATATGCCGGGGGCAAGCCGGAAAATAAGATAAATTTGATATATGTGTTTCAATATTAAATGTCATATGTGTGTTTCAATATTAAATGTCATGTGTGTGTTTCAATATTCTTGTGTCTATTTGCTCGATATGTGTGTTATGTTAGCTGTGTTTTCCTCCGAGCCCTAGGATGTTTCTTTTCGATGTGATTTTTGGACGCGATGTGTGTTTGATCAACGTCATACGTCTATGTTTATCAATGTCAGCGTGCGTCAACAACATAATAGTTATGTTCATTTCTGCGGATATGCAAAGTACGGATGGAAGTTACGAACTTATAGAAATTTGATATTGGCATAGAAAATTTGACCCGTTGGCTCAAATTTTTGTGGAGTGCGTGGGGATGTTAGGATAAAATTGAAATGCAATTGAAATGCATATATAAGCTAAACCGACACAACAAAAGTCAGCAGCCGGCGATCGGAAGGACGCTGAGCGGGCTGAGGGATCTTGGAAGGAGAAGGGAGGCGTACGTTGGGGGTAACGGCTGTGTAAGAAGCTAGCTCGGAAAATTACACATAGTATTACACAAGGGCAACTTGATTGTGTAGCATAGGAAAACAACGCATTAAAAGTAATTACCAACGAGAAAGGGAACTGTGGAAAATATGAACCTGAGCAGAATATGTTAGAGGGAAATGCGCGTGGCAATACCAAGTTTGTGACGCAAGGGGACACGTCAGAGGTGACGCGTTAGAAGCACCCAATCGCGAGATGCCACGTCACCAACAATTTGAGCGGGTAGCCCGCACCATCTACAATGAGCGTCCTTTGTGCGGCGGGGGTATTTAAGCAGAGCAAGCGCGGGGACCGGCCTATTTTACCGGTGTAGTGGCTAGGATGTAGGCTTCCTGACGGCCAGAGGGGAGGTGAGATGATATTCTGTGTTCTGTGCTAGGAGCGTCTTTGTATTTTTCAAATACCATATTTTGTTACAGTCATAATTCGGGTACAAATTAATTCTGTGGGTTTGATTGCAAATCATTATAGAATTGTTCACGTGATATGACTTCTCACAAGGCTTGCACTTGTAGATTTTTCTCAAGCGGGGATTAGAATGCCCACTAGTTCATAGCATTTTCATTGACTCATTCGACCTTGTTCTGAAAAAGGGCGCTTGTGATTTGTTCTTGTAAAAAAGGGGAGAAAATTAATTCTATGTCGGGAATAGCCACATTGTCAGTTGAAGCTTCATGTCAATTCTCAGAGGGGGATATAACGTTCATGTCTCGGGGAATAGATTACTCAACCCCCGCTTACTATTTGCACAGGCGGGTTGGGACAGCTGGCCTACGCGGCTGCTGAGATAGCGGAGACGTGGGCTGTGAACGCCTAACATCCGAGGGCCTGTAGCGACACAACCGGCTGAGCGTTCGCAACCTTGAGGCGGGCAGCCAGCCTGGCATTCAACGCCAATGACGAAGCCTGGAGGCTGCGTTCGAGCCTCGACAGGCCAACGACAGGGTATTTACTCCAGTTGTAATTTTTGAAGAATGAAGGGAAGAAGAGGCACGCCGAACAGTGCAGATCTTTGGTTGGCACGCAGTGTTTAATATGAATTGTGCTAGCCAGGATGTTCATGTTTATGTTTCTAATTTCATGTTGTTTGTGCGTGAATCTCCGGGTTGACAATTGCCAAGAGAGGCTGATTTGCGTTAATCATGTGATCGTTCGCTGGCGTTCAATAATTTTATAGCCTGAATCTCTCATTTCATGGGTCATATTCAATCAACGTGTTCATCTTAATTAGAATGTGTTTGAATCTTCGCCGTTTGTCTATGTAGCATATCATTATGCCGGATAAAACTATCATGTCGCAGATCATTAACATCTTGCCTGAGGGCTCTGGTGCGAAAATGAGTGTTGCGATAAAAATATGTTTACTTGTGCCAATTTCCCTGTGTCAGCTCCATGTGTTCACTCAAAAATAAATGTGTTTAATCTTGAGGCTCATTATTCTCCATGCTTATATATATGGATAACGTGCGAGCACAAAGGTGTACATTATATTTATCAGTGGAGGTTGCAAGCCCTCATACGTTACGTGCCTAACCAGCATTGTTTCGTGACACTGGAAAGTTGAGAATTTGTTGAAAAGGAGGGCATATCGCAATCACTATTTGTGTCTGTTGCAAGTAACGCACATTTATTTTTCGTACTGACATTATATTTGGCTGAGATCGAGTCAGGGAAAGGCTCAGGCTAATTTACGTTCCTCAGGCTGTGGGTGAGTGAGCTACTCAGAGCTCTGCTTGATGACGCAATCAATTTTGAAGGATTTGGTGTACCATGTGCAGTGTTGTGCATAGGCTTATATTCTTTTTGAAAGTTTAAAGTGAGACTATTTTCTCATTCCGTGAAGTTTTCGATTCATTGGAATGATCTACAATTCCATTTATTGCTTTACATTTGTTGAAACGAGGACAATTTGGCACGGTGATTCGCAATGTTGATTTCATTGCAAGTGGTCCAAGAAAACAAAAGTTTTCTTCCTGGGTCCAAGGCCATTGGAAGTTATCGAGTGCGTCACCATTTTCATTCTCTGGGTAAGTTTGAAGTTGAATCAAGTTTAAACCCAGGTTATTGCAAAAATTCATCGCTCTGTTTAATTCGTTTGCACTGCAAGCATTGGCAATATAAATACGAGAAAGTGCGTACTTCCTTACAATTTGTTGTTTGATGCGAGCAAGGTCTGAGAGCGAGTGGCAGAGACCATCAAAACTTAGTATATAATTTTTTAATCTAGGCATGCAATTTATAGTATGGAGAAGGTCATCGAACCGCCCAGATGGCGCCAGATGGAACAGTTTTGATCCAGCACGAGCGATCGATGTACCTTCTTCTGATCGTGCTTAGGATATTATCACATAGCAGCAAAGTATCGTAAGGTTCTCGACAATTGGAGTCGATTTCTCAAGAGAAACTAGCAGGTACCACAGGTGCAAGGTCTTGAGAACTTATATGTGAATTTAAAGTAAAAAGTTACTCGGTTAGGTTCTGAATGTTTGATACTGCAGAGAAGATCGACGACGGGCTAGGAGGCTCACGTTGTCTTAGGGATTTATTGAAAAACGCTGCTGTTAGAGACAAATTGTGAATAATTTCATGAATTTTTTGAGAGCTTGTTATTTGAAGCGGGTGCAAGTAGCCATTGAAAGAAGCAACAGTGTTTTTTTTGTATTGCTCTGTACTGGAAATTTTATTTTGTTTTCACAGCTTGCGCTCTGGGGTAATTTACTGCCAGTATCGGTTTGTGCGTGAATATTATCAAACATATAATCTGGGGAATGAGGAGAGTCTACCACGCTTGAAATGTCCTTATTAATAACAACTATTCTGTCTTGTACCACTGATTTGGATGGTGTTTGTGTCCCCGTCGCTGGCGGACAGTTCGGAGCGTTGTTGTTGACCCAGAGCTGGGGAGCTTGTGCGCTTTTTTGCTTGTTCATATGAGGCGCAGCAGGCTGTTGTGGAGCTGCGGCTGAGACTTTACTGCTTCGAACCTTCAAATGATTGCTGGAGGTTTGCAGATATGTTTTCCCTCATCCGGCGATATTGGTTGCATAGTCTTCACTGACGTTGCTTCGGAAGGTGACACACATTCTTTGACGGGGTTACTGGCAGCTGTTATCAAGTCTCCTGTCTTTTGAGCATTAGAATCTTGTGAGTGAGAGGATGTAGGTCCCCTACTTGCAGGCACTTTGCTTGGTAAGGTCGTATTTTTTCCCCTGAGAGAACCCTTTTTTCGGGATGTTGTGTAGGGCAACATTTGTGCTGAGAACGGCACTTTCGGGCCTGCAAAGCGAGTCTCGTAATGATGCATCGTGCGTTGTAATTGCATAGCTACGACTGGATTTTGAGAACGAAGTGGCTTTTGTATATATATCGCTGATACTGATTTGGTAAAATTTTACCTCGCTCAGCAAGTATTTTATGAAAAGTGAGGTAAATCCAAGCCGTTTATCGAAGTATTGAAGCTTACAGCTGAGAAAAGAGAGGTTGTTCTTTAATGCTGGAGGAAGGAGGCGTAGAACAGGGAAGGTTGCGGCTGGCCGTGAACAATGACGTCTTCATGATGACGGTTGGTTACGCTCAGTGGTGCTCTGAGTTCGAGATGTCTGTTTCTCGAAATTTGCTGTACGTAATTTTGCATTTTGTACGATTAGGTCAGTCTCCGACATGAGTCGCGATTTTTTTATGAGTCGCGTTTAGTGAGAACATACTTTAAATAAAGTCAGTTCAAAGTCGGTTGCACTTTTTATCATATTTTCTCTGGTAATTGTGAATGTTCACCTCACCGCGAGGGCAGCAGCATAGCTCCACAACTTTACACATCGCGCCACTCACTCTGATCTGCTTGTTAAAATGATCACAACTGAATCAATTCTACACTGAAATTCAATGTCAACATTTAGTTAGGTAGAGGGCACATTCACGGGCACATAGTTTTACTTTTGCACGTCGTGGAATTTTTCCTTCCCTCACATTCTTAGCAATTTAGCTCCGGTGCCTTGGAGCGTGCGTTCACGGAGAACTCCTACGGACGGATGATGGGTAAAACTAATGTCTGAGTGACAAGCAAACATGTCTTGCAACTTTGAGGTTCTGAACCCATCGACCTGCTCGAGTCTCCCATCGACCTACTCGAAAGGGACGAGTCTCCCTTTCACATTTCCGGCTGCGCCAACAAGCAAAACATGCGTTATTGGAGTGGTGAAAATCCGCTCCATCACCTGTAATTTCCATTTTCCTGAAATTTCTGTTAGAAAATTAGGAATTAATTTATTTTACGTTTGCTAAGTCATTCTAATTTTGATCTTGCTTATTTCTGTCTACTATAATGAGCACCATAGTCGTCAGTTCAGTGCAGCAGAATGAAGGTCGTTTTTCCATAATTAGGAGTATTCCTCATCTATATTTTTATTTTCTTTTTTTTCTGTGTTTTCATTTAACAGCCGTATGACAAACAAACTCTGAAATAAATTTTGTGTGTTCACCAATGTACAGGTTTATAGATGTGAGGGTTGTGCTATGTTTTTAATAAATTAATTTTTGGCTAACGTTGTCTCCCTATTTTAAAATCATTCTTGAAGATGTTTCAATCGATTTTGCCTGAGCTGGGGGGGTGGGGGCATTTAAGCATTTATTTATTCATTTTTTTATTTTTTAGTGTGTTCAGCGCACACTAGCACTGAACTTCCAAGTCAAAAGAACTCTAAATTTCTGTAATTAAAATTATGACTGTGGACCGCTGTTTAATCTACCTATACGTGCCAAATTTTGTAAATATTTGCCCCTCAGATGTGATATCCGGCCACAATGTTATTCCATTTTATCCCATGTATACATGCCCGTATAATGCTGAAAAGAATACCGATAAGATGTGAACCCCGAGATGTTGTGGTTTCGACAAGCTGTGCGCCAGCAAAACCCACAAGCTTGGAAGTGTTACCTCACACGCCCCCACACAGCCTCGCAGCACTGTTACCATGGTAGACTAAAGGAGGTACCGTCACTTCTACGGGGACAGCCGCGTACATTCGCTAATTCGAATAGCCAATAGGAGGCTTCATTTCAATCCAGCCAGATGACGTCCCCTCCACACCATGACGTCAGCGGCGGCGGCGGCAGCGTACTACTACGTAGCGTACTCTGCCCTTCCAGACGTACGATCAACAACATGGCCGACTGCCGGTGTGCCTCCGCAAGGTACGGATTTGGATTTTTGGAAAATTGAATTCCGTCCAGCTACGTACAAATCTACCAGAACTAAAAGGTTGTCGATCTTCAATTTTATCATTCCGGCAGTTTCATAAATTGACAGCTCTATCCAAACTGTACAAAAATGTACTTTATTCAATCATACAAAACGTTTTAGTACTTTTTCCATGCAGATGAAGCTGACTATTGCCCGCCGTGTTTAATCGTAAAAAAGGATAATATAAGATTCAGTTTCACATAATTATTTTAAACAAAACCTGCGATATATTCTGCTTGTAAGTTCACGAACTGAATGAGCAGGAGCATTGATTTACAGTTGTATATCCTTTTTCAGCATCTAAACTTCTAAGCTAAAAAAAGACTTCCGATAAGAAGGCACCATTTAGTTTGGAGTAAAGGGAACGCGGAACCTACCCAGAAAGGGATATAGAAACAGTGAGTTAAGAAAGAAGTTTATGAAAAGAGATAGAAGTTGACGAAGAAAGTAATAGGTGCTGAAAAACAGGACAGCAGTGAACCGAAAAAATGGTCAAAAAAATCATTAAGACTACTTTATTTTAACGAAAGGCTTACCTAACCTTTAGCTCAAGAACTTGTACATTTCCCATAAGAGCGCTAGGAACAGAGAGCTTTGATTATTGTTATCGTTATGAGGGGAAGTTATAATTACTCGCGTTCACATTGTTGCAATGATTATATGAATAAATGATATAATACAGAAAATCTAGATGAATATGACACCATTTCAGAACTTCTCCCCACAAAAAATGGCGTTTCATGAACAGGAAGGAAGAGCACCAATCGGTGTGGAAAAAAGAAATCAGGAAATCTATGCACGAGGTGTGTTCCCAAATATGTTTTGGACGGAAGCATCAAGGTACGAAATTTACAATGAAAAATCTACCATGGATATGTAAGGTTGCAGAGAATAGGATGGCAATGGACCGAAAAAAAGTCGGTACAAACTAAAACAAAGAAAGAAAGAAAAACGGTTTATTTCCAATAGAGATGGTTCAAAAGTACCACCATTGGTTTTTAAAATATCTTAAAATTAATACACCTAGATGATACACACACACGAGTATTGAAAAACTCGTGTCACTAGTCAAAAGAAATGATTGAGGGCAATGAACTCCTAATCTAGCTTAGTCTACATTTGATAATACATGTAATGATAATTGTAAGAGATAACACAATTTCATGGACGATGCATTTTCATTGTGGGGTGAAAACACTTTTGACAGTTTACATGTACATGACATAAAACTTCGCAATTCTTGACGCCAGGAAATAATATATGAAATCGCTTGTTTCGGTCAATGTTCACAAGTGTCATTTTAAGGAAGCATGAAAAAAAGAAATATATATATATATATATATAAATATATATCCATATACACACATATGTACACATACGTATGCATGTGTGTGTATATCCATACACACACTCACACACACACACACATACACACACACACGCACACATACACACATATGTGTACATATAAGCATGAGGACCAAGAAGATTATAGGTTTTGTATTTCTGATTCAACAATTTTAACATAACGGTCATTAGTTAACAAGCATTTTATTTAAATATAAATGGATGATCGCACAACAAATGTATAGTTTTTACATGAATGCTTTACAATACTAAAGATATGACGAGTTAGGTAATGTTACAAGTTGAGAGTGCACAGAAAAAAGACCATTATCTCTAGTAAAATGCTAGTTGTCAGTTTAGTACACATATATGTGCACGTATACATGTAAATATTTACACATACACATGCACACATATACCCACGCACATATTTGCACCTAACTCGTAAGCATACACAAATGCATATCTATGCATCGAGGCAATACATACGCATTCTACAGAGTGTCATACGCATAGCGTGGACACGTACACATTTGCACAAGTAAGCATGTGCGCAAATATCAGCGTAAACTAGTCAGTATAAACCAGAATTTCAATCGAGGGAAACGGAGAAAATATCTTTCATTATAGCATGAATTTTATAAAATTTCGTACTAAAAATAGTGGCACAAAACAGTCTACTTAAGTCAGAAACATGAAAACGATTGTGGGACGTGAATAAGAAAGAAAACATTAATGTTCTATAAAGGTTTCATATTAGAAAAAAAAAATCACATTATCTTTGAAATATGGCGCAAATTGTCGTCAATTGATAAACAAACATAGGTATCACATTATTGTAAGCATATAACTCTAAGCCGAATAAGTATATTACTGCAGTATAAATGGATGATCACACAACGAATTTATTTTTTTTACATGGATGCTTTACAATTTCATATTATAAAAAATACATTATCTTTGTAATATGGTGCAGAATGTCTGTAATTGATCAACACACACACACATAGGTACCATGACGGTCTAGTTTGATGCTTGCACAGAAACGGAGAGGAATGACATAAAATGCACCTTCGACTGGTTCATCTACTCTAGTGCACACAGTTGTACGTGCACATATACACACCCATATGCGCACACACACCTATATACGTACACACATATACAAGTAAGCATGTCCGCAAATGACAACGTATAGGCGGTCAAATCATAATACCTAAGCATACTTCAAAACTGTTGTTTGATGTCTTGAATTATAAAACAATGAGCGAGGGAGATTGTTCAGCAATGGAGATTCCAGGTAAATGAGATTCGTCAGTACTCATTCAGTATGTTCTGTAACTAAGGATTGTTATTGAGACACAAGATGACGAGTTATTTTGGCTTTAAATTCTCTCGGTCTTTGAGGGACTTTAATACTCAGGGGAAGTTTGTTCCACAGTAAGGCGCCTGATATGGACAGAGCCTTCTGCCCTAAGTGAGATGAACGATAGTTGACTAAGACATTATTGTTTCTGTTCGGTTTTTGATTGGTTACAGTGGGTGGATGGAAACGCACTATCTCAGCATTGCTCTGAGGAAGATATAACGAGGAGAATACGTATTGGGCCTTCTGCATGAGGAGCCTTTCTTGGATAGGGATCCAGCCGAGTTTATTGAGGAGAGGGGTTACGTGATCACTTCTTTTGAAATTACCGTTGCATACCACCTTGGCTGCAAAATTCATGCATTTTTGTAAGTCCCTTTGAAGGTATTGAGGTAAGTATCCCCATACTAGGCTGCAGTAGTCAATGCGCGATAACACAAGGGATTGAATGGCTAATAATCTGGATTTTTCGTCTAGCATACTTTTTATACGATGAAAAAACATTAAAGTTCCGTAGATTTTGTTGCAAGTAGTCTCAACGTGAGATTTGAAGGACATATTTCTATCGAACCAGATACCTAGATTTTTAACTTTTTCTGATGCATTAATTTTATCATTTCCAACTGCAAGAGTAAGATCTGAAGTTTTTTTAATTGCATCTTTGGATCCAAAAATAATGCATTGTGTTTTATTAGCATTTAATTTGAGACCATTTCGGTCGTACCATGATTTCAGGCTAGTCAGTAAAGTTTCGGCTTTAACTTGCGTCTGTGGTATTTCCGATACAGAACTTGTTATTGCAATTTGAACATCATCTGCATACATTGAGATCCGTGTGTTAGAAGGCATTGGAGGGAAATCATTAATGAAAATAGAAAACAGTAGCGGACCAAGAATGGGTCCTTGGGGAACACCAAAATTGTTTTGAATGAATGGGGACAATTTGTTTTCTATGCGGACTGCATGAGATCGACTTGACAAGTAACTTTCAAACCATTGCGTGTCTATTCCCAAGTTCAGTATTTTACGTAGAAGTTTTTCATGTTGGACGCTATCGAACGCCTTAGAGAGATCGAGTAGTAGCAAGAGTGTTACATTCTTTTGATCGATGTCACTGTATATTTTTTCAGATATATTGAGCAGAGCGTCTTGAGTGCTAGTATTTCTTCTATAGGCAAATTGATTTTGGTGGAGTAAATTTGACTCGTCCAGGTGAAATGACAGTTGATTTGTCACCACTTTCTCCAATAGTTTGGACATGACAGGCAAAAGACTGATGGGCCTGTAGTTAGATGCTGTATTTAGGTCACCACTTTTGGGCAACGGTCTAATAATGGAGTGTTTTCATTGGTTTGGAAACGTATTGGTTACTATTGATGTATTAATTATCAGACGAATCCATGGTGCTGTAACAGGGAAACTGTCTTTGATATATTGAAGACTGATACCATCATGTCTAACTGCCTTTGTGTTTTTTAGTGAGTATAAGATGTTTCGTAACTCTGGTAAATCGACAGGGCATGGTCTCCACTTGACATCAGTCCTCGAGGGTGCAGTGGGGCATGAATTTTCAATTGTCGTTTCATCTGGATTGGTACACACCTCACTGATTGGTACACACCTCACTAAACAAAATATTTCAAGGTTAGATTATTGGTAGTACAGGCCTCCCTACCGCAACAAAGTCCAATCAAAGGAAGTTAGAAATCATTCAATATGAACTTGACACAACGGGGAATGTGTGCACAAGATTTGTTCCTACACAAGACTTCATCACACACTTAATTAAATTAGATTATTAGTTGGTTTAAACCTTCCTATCCGCAACAAAGGCGATCCAAAGAGAGGAAGGATTGATTAGATTAGTCGTTAGTTTTAGCTTCCTTACCCGCATACCCGCAGCAACAAATGCGATCCAAAGAGAGGAAGGAGGAAGGCACCATTCAGTGTTGAGTTAAGGGAACGCGGAATCAATGCAGAAAGGGCATGGAAACAGTAAGTTGTGAGAGAAGATTATGAAACATGGTCAAATTTGAAGAAGAAAGTAGTAGGTGCTGAAAAACAGGACAGCTGTGAACCAAAAAAATATGTTCCTTAACACAACAAAGACATTTCATTATAACGAAAGGAAAGCCTACCCAACTCTCAGCTCGGGCCCTCACATTTTCCCCAAGGGAGTGCTAATTCCCATGGATGCAATAGTTGTTTCCCTCTGAGGGGGAAGAGTGAATAAAAATCAGTTTATTTTGTTCATTCCATTCTGTGTCTCCCTATAAGGGCTACCGCATTCAATATCGCTCACGAGTTACGCCACAATATTTTCATGTTGAAAATTTCTGAATAGTTCAATCGCTAATTAAAAACAAATAATGACAGCAGTGAATCGAGAGATGATCTGCAACGGAATCAAAAACGTTTTCTATTCTCAATAAATTGATGGCTTACATAAGTTAGTCGTGGGACTTTAAAATCTTCTTCCATAAAACACCCAGTCTTCATTATGAATACTGACTAGTTCTACAGATTAGATTACGACATAGATTCAGCCTTCCTTGCTGCTCAAAGCGAGCACAGCTGCAGGACTTTACATAATCTCTCGTAGAACACAAAGTTTTTATTAAAAATACGGACTAGTTCTATAAATTAGGTTGCGACATAGATTCAGCCTTCCTTCCCACAACAAAGCTGCTCAAAGCGACACAGTAGCGGGACTTTAAATATTCTCACATAGAGCATCAAGTTTTTATTACAAAAACTGACTAGTTCTATAGATTGAATTCTGGGTTTAGCCTCCATTCCCTTACTACAATACAACCGTTCAAATAGAGGAAGGAAACGCCTAGCACCGGAGTTAAAAGGAAACGCATAATTAATACGCAGGGTGTTTCCACACAAGAGAATCTCAGTATAGGAACAATAAGTTGAGGAGTAAGGTTAGGAAACAAAATTAAACCTGAAGAAGAAAGTCATAGGTGATGAAAAACAGGACACTAATGAACCAAAAAAAATTGGTCTTAACCTAAGGAAACGAAGCATTTTAATTTGAACAACAAGAAGGCCTACTAAACTCTCAGCTCTGGACTTTACATCACTTGTTCTATAAGGATGGGAACAAAATATGAGCCAACAACTCGTCCCTGAATAAATACTTTTATTACTTAAAAATATATTTCGTTTCTAAAATCTCGATGTTACGTAAACTTTTGACGATGATGAATTAGATAAACTATTTTTTTCATCAAAAACAATAATTGGTACACCACCGACCACTCAAGGCACGTTCAACATTTTCCGGCTAATAAATTCCGAAATGTACACCCAAAACAACATAAAACTGAGCATTCAAATCTCGGTAAGGACTAGTCGTACACAATGACTTACTAAACATCACAGAGCGCAAACGGCAGCCCTCCTAATGCACAAGCGCTATCTTCAAACATCAGGACTCGTGCTCTGCATAACAGTAAGTTATTATCATTATTATATAAGAAAGTTTTAGCCTCCCTTAACCACGACAAAGCTCTTCCAAGAGAGGAAGAAGAAAGGCACCATTTATTATGGAGTTTATGAAACGCGGAATCTATGCACAAGGTGCACAGAAATAGTAAGCTAAGAAAGAAGTTCATGAAACAAGAAAAAGTTGAAGAAGAAAGTAGTAGGAGCTGAAAAACAAGGGATGAGTGAATCTAAAAAAAGTGGTCCGCAACAAAACAAAACGTATTCCATTTCAACAAAAAGGAAGCCCACCTAAAGTTTAGCTCGGGCCCTCACATAGTCCCTCTAGGAAAGGTAATTCCCACAGATACAATAGTTGTACCCCCTGAGTGAGGGGCATACCAGTAAGTAAAGAAGTATTAAATAAAAATAATGAACTGTTAAATTCAAAAAGGAAAAAATGTAGCATAATAGACTATAGATTAGATTATTAGTTAGTTTAAGCCTCCCTATCCTCAACAAATAAGATCCAAAGGAAGGAAGGAAGAAGGTACCATTTAGTATGGATTTGGGAACGCGGAATCTATGCAGAAAGGGCATAGAAACAGTAAGATGAGAAAGAATTTCATGAAACAAGATCAAAGTTGAAGAAGAAAGTAGTAGGTGCTGAAAAAACAGGACAGCAGTGAAACAAAAAAAGATGGTCCGTAACAAAACAAAAACCTATGTTATTTTCACAAAAGGAAAGCCTACCTAACCTTTAGCTTGGGCCCTCACATTGATAATAGACTATAGAGATAAACATTAGAAAGACCAGTTCACGTCAAACTTACTATTTGGGTACCGTTTCTTTTAGCTCATTGCGAGTGGGAAGCCTACGACGCATCTTTCACCAACTATTGGATGCATGCTCCAAATCAATCATTCAAAACGGTAAAATAGTTCTTACACACAATTGTATGATCATCAATAAGCAGAAGTAAATTCATCGGCACGCTCAGAAGCAAACTGCGTTGTTTAATAACAAGACAACACTCCAGATAACTTTTTAAAATGTATGTTAACTTTTTAGAGACTGCCGGGAAGTGTATCTATTCCAACATAAGCCGTAGAATGCAAAAACTTGAAAGGTAAGCATAACTCTAGTTACGTGTGTATTTTCATAGCCAGTCTAAAGTTTATCAAATAATTCATTTCGAAACCAAAACAATGAATGTGATATAAGAATGCAAAGGTTTCAATGGGTACATCCAATTTTTTTTGCTGAGTTCCAATTACGAGAAGAAAACAAGGATAACAAATACGTGTAGCGCGTAGATAGTAATGCTTATTTATAACGCTTCACCCTAGCAATGCACCGAACCAAATCAACAAATAAACCTTGCACTACCATCCGTTAATGTGTTTTAAGCAAGACAAGATTGAACGACATTATAGTTCACAGCCTTAAATTATAAACAGACAAAGAAAAAAGGTTTATCTCACGCTTGATACAATATAACACATCAAAGCCTTAAATTCATCTGACACTAACAAAATAAGGCTCGGACAAGTCGAAGACTAAGTGGTTGTTCATTAACAGTCATTGGGACTTTAATTAACACCACTTACTGAACTGAGAGCGAGTAGTGCGCAGATATTTGTACAAATGTAGGTTGTATGGTGCCTCGGACAGAATGATGAGCCTCAGCTTGCCTGACTAAATGTCTCAAGTTTGGCCACAGCAGACAGGAATGGCACCAGGCCATCCAGAAAACACAAACATAAGTTAACTTTTAAGTCCAAATTTACTGGCTCCACTTGGCTACCAAATTAGAGACACAAATTGTATCACACAGAAATTTTACCTCATCTCAATCATTTTTTTTTGCGTGTTAATTTGGCTTACAGCTGAGTAGTTGAATAAGTAACTCTAACACTAAAATTAAGCTTTGTTGTATTTCAATCGGAATGTATGAAGTGTTGCTGTACATACAGCAACGGGGAAGTTATGGGTTTTACAGGAGGAAACGGTAAATAGCACGTAATTGATTCTAATGAAATAACGGAACTATAGGCATAAATTAACTGTGAATACAGAAGTGCATTCAAACAGCTGCTCTGCAACATATCCGCCCAATGTGTCCATAACACTATTGCCAGCAGCCTACACCCATGTAAAAAAACGATTTAAAATCCAGAAACGATCTAAAATAAGCTGAATCATTTTATACAAAAAAATTTATTATATTTCACCCTAGAACATGAGAACAAGGACTCAGGAGAAAAATGCAGTGAATCACTTGTGCATCACAGAAAAGGTACCCTGCAGAGCTCTATTGTAAGCTCTGATTGACTATAATGTTCTACATCTGAAGAAAAACTTTATTTACATTTTTATTTTGGAACAGTAGGTGGGATGTTTAGGGCAGTTATCATGAATTAATTCACAAACATTTTTGCTGAAGCCTAGTAAGTGGCTGATTTGATTCAACAGATACTGCAAGAGCCTCTTATAAAAATAATAGCACGAAAGATTTACTGCACAATTCAAGTCCCTTGTACAGATCAACAGACCGAATATGCTTTTGAAATGACACAAAAAGATGGAAACAGGAAACTTGCTCACTGAAAATGGAACAACTTATAATGCAGTGAGTCAAAGAATTTCTTCTGCTGCTGGTGATGCATGTCTGTTTTCATGACGAGGTAACCGGAGCTCTAGCGGCAGCATCTTCCACTTCCCGCAGCAAAAATTCCTCCAATATTGGTGGTCCAGTTGAATACCGCAGCAGCTTTTAGCTCCTCTTCATCCACCTTGATGACGTTGAAATTATTTCAGTTTCATCCGGTACCTGAAAGGCAAATAAAAATGTGTGAATTTCTCAAGTTAGTTTTTGAATTTGTTTCTGGCTCAATAAGCACACATTTTAGTTGGTAGTAGGGGTACAGATTGAAATTTGTTGCTGGAAATATGATGAATCAAGATGCAGGTGAGAGTATTTAATAAAAAGATTCAGCTGTACAGAGAGATGATGTTGAATATGAAGCAATATTGCAATGCATACACAAGGAAATGGAGGCAATGATAAACTATAGTGTAATAGAGAATGTAAAAATACAAGGAGTCAAAAGGGAAAAAGTGATAGGGGAAAAGAGCAAAAAGGAGCTGTGGAAAAATTAAAAAATCAGAGAAAAAAGGAAAAATTAAGTGTAATAGGCAGTGAAGTACTGTACATAGGTTCAAGTACAAACAAACAAGGTAACACACTCACGCTGGTTCTCACAATTTTTCATTAACAGTTATTGTTGGGTGATATTAGTCATGCAAAACAACGGTTTATTTGCAAAAAAACATGTTTTTTTGTGTTTTTTTTTGCACACACCCAAATTTTGTTAGGTATATGTTTGTTTATTTTTGGTCACATAAAATACATTAATATCCATGTTCTTTAGTCAAGATTTTTTGTAACAAAAACATCAAAAGAAAACCATACTGTAAAAGTGTGGCAGATAACATACAATTACCTAGAGAAGTCTAAGAAGAACAGCAGGAGACACAGAACTTATATTGATGAAGTCAAAATTTAGCGCTTACTATTTCTACTATGATTTTACTTTAATGTGACCAAAAGATCAGACATAGTAGAGGTAGTAAGCTCTGAATTTTGGCTCCATCTATTCAAGTTCTGTGGCTCCTGCTGTTCCTCTTAAGACTCCTTTTGGTAATTGTGGGTTATCTGCCACCACTTTTACTGTATGGTTTCCTTTTGGTATTTTTATTACAAAAAATCACAACTAAAGAAGAACATTGATATTAATGTATTTCATGTGACCAAAAAACCATGCTGTTTTTTCTAAAAACATGTTTTTTTTCCTAAAAAACATGACTAAGAAACTGGATATTAATATATTTCATGTGACCAAAAAATTGAAAATAAAAAATCATGCTTAAAAAAACATTTGTATAACATGAATATTAATATATTTTATGTGACCATAAAAGCATGCTGATTTTTTTCACATTTTTTAGTCAATTTACAGTTTAATTCGCTCACAGAAATTAAAAATTCCATTCCAAAGGATCACTGAAGGAACACATTTTAAAACCTTTTTCATGAATGACATTCTGCTTGCAGATGCATTATTTTTGAGTTATGCAACTTCAAAATTTTTGTCTTTTATGGCAGTCAGTTCCAGTCAGTTGCGCGCTTGAGCTGGAGCTTTTAAAGTAGGTTTGGGTACATGTAATTTATCATTAGCCAACCCTGCGGAGCCTGAACCCACTTCTAGGATGTTTTAGTTAATAACACAAACGTTTTCACCCAAAAATACTAGCAGGGCTGGGGAAGTGAATACTTGAATCTACAGTATTCACTCCTACGCTTTTGCTAATGTTCTACGGTGTCCGCCATATTGAAACTGATGTCGACTGCATATCGATTTTAATATTCACTTCCCCAGTAACCCCAGTCCCGCTAATATTTTGGTGCGGAATTTTTAATTTCCTTCAGCGCATTAACCTGCATATTGACCATTTTTTTACAAAAAAGCATGTCTAAAAAATATGGATATTAATATATTTAATTGACCAAAAAATCATCTTTTTTCAAACAATTTTTTTTAAAAAGTCTTTAACATTCATTTTCTGGTCATGACTTCTGTGAAGAAAATGGATATTAATATATTTTGTGTGACCAAAAACTATGAATTTTTCTAAAAAATTTATAAAAAAAATCATAAATATAAAACATGGATATTAATATATTTTATCTAGCCAAAAAAAACATACTATGTTTAAAAAAATGGTTTTTTTTATGAAAAATCATTGATATGTATTTTTGGGCATTTTTTTGTAGAAAAAACAACATTTTTCTACAAAAAGCATGATTTTTGGTCACATAAAGTACATTCATTCACACATTTTTAGTCATGGTTCTTTGTAAAAAAAGATGTTTTAAAAATAAACAGCATGGTTATATATGGTCATATTTATTATATTGACATCCATGGTTTTTAGTCATGATTTCTCTGTAAAAAGAACAATAATTTGTTCAAAAACCCGTATTGGGTTTTTGATCACACAAAATATATTAATATCCACATATTTTAGTCATGCTTTTTTGAAAAAAAATGATGTTTTTGAAAGAACAAGCATGTTTTTTGGTCACATAAAAGATAATAGTACCCATGTTTTTTTAGTCATAAATTTTTTGGAGATAAACATTTTAAAAAAAACAATGTGGTTTTTAAGTCCCGTAAAATATATTAATATCCATGTTTTTATAAGTCTGGCTTTTTCTGTAAAAAAAAAGCATTGGTGTTTTTTGTCACATAAATATAATGATATCCATATTTTTTAGTCATGTTTTTTGGTAAAAATAACATGTTTTAAAAAAAACATGGTCTTTTTGGTCACATCTCTATCAATGGCCATGAGTAAAGATATATTATTACAACACACTATTTGGGAAGTTGAAAGTGATTCACATGCATTGTAAAATAAATGAAATATCAAAACATGAAACCACAGATAATAAAAAATTCAATACAAACATAGAAAACCATGAATTAAGAAGTATGTTGTTTTATCGTATAGTCGGAAATGAAAACAAATAATTTAAAGTGGTTCTTTTCCTTGCTGAGTTATTTTCATACAAAATATTAGAAAAAAAAATATCCACATTTTTTTAGCCATGTATTTCTTTGTAAAACCACATGTTTTTTTTAAAACAGCACGGTTTTTTCTGAGTTGCATCTCTATGTGATATACGTCAATTAATTGGTGTTATTTAATAACAATCCCAATGTCACATAGCCCTAAATATAAAAAAACAAGTCTAAAAAAACAAAAACCAATTTAGTACGACTCATAAAAAATGACAAGTATAGAAATCAGCCCTTAATCTGGAAAATGTTCTCCATTTCATTTTTGCTTGTATGTATTCCTAAGTGGATTACCAGACTCATATTACTTCTATTAAGAAACATGAAAGGAGAGCAAAAAACAAATACAATCATTGACATGAACATAAGACATGCTTTTTTGAAACATGGCTCTGTTGCTTCACATGACATTTTTGAAGCACTCACAATAAAATTATGATAAGCAGCATGAATTTGCACCTCATATCTTGAAAAATATTGATAGCAGCTCACCATGAATGGTAAGCATAGAACAACAGTTAGATATACATAACAATGCATTTCCAAAGATACTTAGAACAGTGTCATTTTCAAAAAGATGATTCCCATCAAAAGTAGCACTTTACAATGGAAAATCATGGACAAGATTTTGCATCTCTTTTGTCATCTTTCACATTGACATTTAGCTACAAAGTAGAAAGTTATTAAGAGTTAATCTAAAAATTTCAGATTTGATAGGCTACACAAGAAAAAAAAGCTACTCCGAATTTTTATTATTATTATTATTATATAAGAAATTTTTAGCTTCTCAGAACCACAACAAAGATGTTCTAAGAAAGGAAGGAGGAAGGCACCATTTAGTATGTAGTTGAGGGAAGGGGGTATTTATGCACAAGGTGCACAGAAACAGTAAGCTAAGAAAGAAGTTCATGAAGCAAGAAAAAATTCAAGAAGAAAGTAGTAAGTGCTGAAAAACAGGACAGTAGTGAACCAAAAAAAGATGGTCCATAACAAAACAAAAACCTATTCTTTTTCAACAAAAAGTAAGCCTACCTAACCTTTAGCTCAGGCCCTCACATAGTCAAGCTATTCTGAAAATGCATCCAATATACAGTACACAAGTTTTACAGTCTGCAGTCCAAACTAGCTTTCATGCTGAGCACTGCAGGTTCTAAGCTTTCTACTTGCTAATTTCAACATAAAGGAAAGATCAAAATTTCAACAATGCCAGTGAAGTTTTTTTATTGTAAACCTGGTCAAATTTGTCATCTCATCTTACTTCCTGAATAATTTAGACATAAAAATTTAGATACTATTAGAGCTGATAGCACCCTATCACAAGATTTATGTAACCTTTTTAGTATGAAAAGCTCAATGCTATTAATTTTTTTTTTAAAATAAGCAGTATGTCATTAATCAGCATAGAATTTGTGCACATTATATTCTTATTTCTTTATTTCCTTTATACTTCAAATTTCAGGCGAGTCAACAGCATTTTTCTATTGAACAAGCATATCGAATTTTAAATGGTCTACTGCATCTTTTTCAAAGATTTGACAGAGAGATGCAACTCATCAAGGGAAAAAATCAGTTATGAGCAATCCATTTCAAATTAAATTTAAATAATATTCAAAGTTCAATTTCTTACCTTCCAGGTCCAAATGTAGAAAAAAATCTCTCATTGAGAAACTTTTCCGTAATAGTTTTCTGATTAGGCTTTCTGTGTATTCCAAACATAATAAAGAGGATACAGAAAAAGGTAAGTTGAATGATTTCATTAGAGAATTACGAATAAATGGATTTTATAGCACGAATAGATACTATTGTTAAAATTGTTTCTAAAAGCTTGAGGGCAGGCGGCGCGAATGTAGAGCACCTCGGATGGCGTGCCGGTCTGACAGCTGCTGCCTGAAAAACGCAGAAACAGGGCTGAGCAAAGCAGACGTTACAAGTTTACAACCATTTACACGCTTAGAGCCTTAAATCCCCAAATCAATTAAATCCCCAAATCAATTAAATCCCCAAATCAATTAAATCCCCAAATCAATTAAATCCCCAAATCAATTAAATCCCCAAATCAATTAAATCCCCAAATCAATTAAATCCCCAAATCAATTAAATCCCCAAATCAATTAAATCCCAAATCAATTAAATCCCCAAATCAATTAAATCCCCAAATCAATTAAATCCCCAAATCAATTAAATCCCCAAATCAATTAAATCCCAAATCAATTAAATCCCAAATCAATTAAATCCCCAAATCAATTAAATCCCAAATCAATTAAATCCCAAATCAATTAAATCCCCAAATCAATTAAATCCCAAATCAATTAAATCCCAAATCAATTAAATCCCAAATCAATTAAATCCCCAAATCAATTAAATCCCAAATCAATTAAATCCCAAATCAATTAAATCCCAAATCAATTCAATATACTTCTTACACAGCTAATTTCATTTATATCACACATTCACGTTACACATACATTTGAATAAAATAGTACTAACAAGTTTTTCGGTAAATCCTATGTTTGACACAAAGATTTGAAATACAATTATGGCACCATTGGCACACCTACAGATCATACTTAAGTATTTGATCAGGGAGCACGCACCCGGGCCTTGATACATAAACAATGCTATTGCTTAGTTCGGGAACACCCACATCGTAAGCCGGATTTGTAAGTTTACCCTAACCCAGGTTCACCGAAGCTAGCCAAGTGTAGGCCACGTCAGACATCGAAGGCAAGTTTTCACGAGTTCGACATACCTCTGAACTAGCGGGTCTACGGCGCACAGGGAGCAGGTGCAGTGGAGGCCTCCAGGATCAGCGGCTGCCCAACGCAGGCCGCGCAGAGGTTGACCTCTACTCAGCTGACATGGCGTACGATTTCTCTGCGACACTTAAATGATGAAAATTCCCGGGGATGAACAAATTGTGCCGTGCAGGAATGGGGTTGAAAGATGCAGTGCTTATCGTTCTGCGCCGCTTGTCCAAGACGCTGCTGGTAGAGGCTCAAAATGCAAAACGGTTATGTGACGACTTCCTGGAGCGTAGGGCGTCGAAATTTTAAGGGTTTTATGGGTTTAACTTTTTATCACGGCTTACGAAAAATGGGTTGCAATTTACAATTTTTAAAAAGGCTTTTTTAGACACTCCCGGGGCCAAGGTGCATTTTTAGACTAACGAGATTAAAAATGGACGAATATGTCAAGGAAAATTTTTTATTTCTAACACCCGACAGGCCCAGGTTCATTTCTAGTTAGAAAATGAAGATTAGGCTCTAAAAATGAACTAAATTGTTTCGTACCGAAGAATGGACAAAACAGGTTTTTTTAAAACCTATTTAAGCGCAACACGTTAGTTCAAACACAGAAAATTAGATTAATACAACGAAATACAAGAAAAACCTATTTAGGCTCAACACATTGGTTCAAACATAGACAATTAGGTTAATACAAAGAAATACAAGAAAACATCTAAACTTAACCTAAACTAAATTGCTCTGGAGCATCGATCGAGACGCCTCCGAGCCCTTAAGAGCAGCAGCTCTCTGCGGACGTGCGCAGCGCGAATCATCAGGGCCCACTACGGGATTACTCGAGACGTTGGAGATGTTCGTCGACGGTCGCAAGTAAGGTACAACTGAAGAAACGTGTCACTTAACAAGCTCTTGGGTACGACCTTTGTACACAGTAACTGCCGTCACTTCCCCTATGTCATTTTCTTGAGTAGAATGAACTACATCCATGGGAAAGTGGTAAACCTTCAGGTTAGGTTCCTTCAACAACACTATATCACCCACTTTCAACTTCTCATGCCTTACTGGTCGGTACTTTTCTTTTTCGTTCGTCGCCTGATCCAAAAGAGTGGCAAAAAATGCTTCATTATAAACAGAACAAAGCCTATTGTCTATGATGGACAACTTGGAAAAACCCTCCAGCAATGATTTTTCTCTGACATTCTCAGGCTGCCAAGTATCCCTGCTGTTCAAATACGGTATAATATTAGGAGAAATCAGCTCGCGCCCTCGAGAAAGTAACTCAGGTGTTATGGGCGTCGGAGTCTCCTCCAAGTCTTCTCTAAGAGACTCCTTAAAAGCTAGAGGCCGCTTATTGACAAAATGAATGATCTTAGCCACAAGCAATTCAAACTTGTCTAAAGGTAACACAGAACTTTTAATAGAACTATACAAAAGACGCTTCACAAATTTAACACAAATTCTACCAAGGATCCTAACGCACTATTTCCCTTGAAATATTGTTCAAATTTCACACATTCAATACCATTCCTATCCAAAAATGATTGAGAGTGCACATTCTTGAGAAAATCTGAAATCAGATTACCAGCCGACACCAGCTGCGATCCCAGATCAGAAAATACACGGCTCGGCATACCGTGTTCATAAATGTGTGTCTGAAAGGCAGTGAGGAATGACTCCACGGAAAGATCAGCACAAATTTTCAAGTTTACAGCACGACTCCACAAGCATGTAATGCATAGAAGCCAAACTTTTTTCTTACCCACTTTGTTACCAACCCACACCGGTCCTAAATGATCCACAAAAATGGATCGAAATGGAACACAAGGCGGATCGCTTCGGAATTCCCTATAGGAGTTCTGATTAAGCTTCACCGTACGAGCATTAAACCGTTTACAAATCACACATTTTTTCAGAATTCGCTTTACAGTTGAGAAAAAGTGCTCAATCCAATATTCCTTTTTCAACTGATTTAACAAAGTATAACACCCAGTATGGGCGGCTTCTATGTGAGCATATCTTATAATCAACTCCGTTATACGGCTATTTTTTGCAAGCAAAATTGGACAGTAATTGTTATGACTATAATCGCTAGCTTTCCCAAATTTGCTCTTCACTCTCAACAGCCCATCTGCATCGACAAACATGTTTAATTTAAACACTAATCTGGGGGCCTCATTCGAAGGGTTCTGTTTTTGGAAAAATAGAAAAATATCACTAAAATAAATTTGTTGGTCAGTCTTCAGCAAGTCGATCACAGCTTGTCTCCTACTTGGACTTTTTCCCTCGAATCTCTTTCTCACCTCCTCCGATCCAAACTTTTTGACGAATATGCACAGAAATTTTCTTACGTACGCGTATACTCTCACTAATTTATTGAAACTTGAAAATCGTTCAGGCAAGACAACGTATTCACGGTTCTTAACCGCTACCGCCGCGCTAGCAAGGTGGGCCTCCACCGAAAGAGACATCTTGTCCACTCGAGGGTGAGGTAAAGAGACTGTCAAATCACTACGAAACCCAGAGGTACTCGCGAGGAACTCTGGCCCCTTCAGAAATTTACTATCTTGCAGTTTCTTAGGACTAACAGGCCTTGTTGTCAGATCGGCTGGGTTTTCGATTGAAGCAGCAAAAGAGAACTCGACGGGTAATGTCTCCGTTACTAGCATTATTTCTTTCAATCTATTCTGAAGGTAAACCGAATGCTTCTGCATTTTATCTAACTGCAGCGCATATGAATCAAGCCAATGTAGCGCTATCATACTGTCCGTGCACACTCGGAATTTAACAAAATTTACTTTACACAAGCACGATTCCCCAGATAGTTGATTGCGAAGATCTTCCAACACCTTCACAGCAAAAGCTACGGCTTGGAGTTCAAGGACAGGAATGGTTTTCCTAATCAATTTACTACTGATAACCCGGTTTTTAGCCACAATGAAACTCACAGCCCCCGTATTCAAGTTCTTCAAGTAAACAACTACGCCATACATTAATTTACTCGAGTCTGAAAATGCAACCATCTCAAAAGGATCTGAATAATGACCGACATTTCTGGGCAAGCAAAAATTCGGGCGAGCATTAAATTGGCGAGCAATAGCCTTCCATTCTCTACAGAGTTCGTGGTTCAAAACTGTGTCCCATTCTATGTCCCGGGAGCATTGTAATCTATGAACAAACAACTTCGCCCGATTTAAGCAAGGCAGGATTGAGCCAAAAACATCGTATTGCGACGCCAAGGTTTTGAGAATTGATCTTTTCGTATTTGCATTGGCATCCAGTTCAGACCACTGCACGGTAAGCGTGTCACTGACCTTATCCCACATGATACCGAGTACCTTCGTAACCGCTTTCGGTTCGTCGTCGGGATGAGCCAGGAGCCTCTGCACTACCTCGCAATTTGTCTCCACCTGTTGCACTTCAAATTTGTAGGGATTAAAAATTTGGTTCAGCATAGAAAATGCATATTGTACTTCTTCGACTGTTCCAGCATAAGCTCCATTATCCATATACATCAATGAATACAATCTATTTTTCAAGTCTTGCAGCTTGCCAGAAATTCCGCTGTCATCAATGACCAAAATTTTGTACAATGCTAACATAAGTAACGCTGGACTAGACCTTAGACCAAAGGGCAGCCTTAGATTTCGGTAGGCTATGAGGGAAAAGTCTCCCTTGGCAACGTTTCGAAACCACAGGAACAATAGCCTATTTGAGTCTAGATTATTTAAAGAAATCTGCAAGAAGGCCTTACGCAAATCAAAGGTTAGAAGCTTTTCGCCGAACCTAGTCAGTAACAACGCAGTGGATATCTTATGATTTAGACACGGTCCTGGACTTAGGACTTGATTATGATTCATGGCGCCATTTTTTTCACAAACATTAGACAAAAACACAACTCGGCATTTTGTTGTAGCTCGATCCATCTTAAAAATAGGCATGTGTGCTAAGAAGCTATGCTTGTTAGCCTCACAAAATACACGGAAGTCAGGGACACGCTCAATTACTCCAGACTCCTCTTGCTCTTTAAAGACATTATCTACCATTATCAACTTCTCCGGATCTCTGTGTAATTTCCGTAGATTGGAACTAAGAATGCACTTTGCTAGGTTAAAATTACTTGCTAATAAATGAGAAAACTCGCCCCTCCAAGGCAAAGGCATGATAATCCTACCATCAACATCTCTATTGCTACCATGTAGCACAAAATTAACCACCTCATCATTTTCTTTGTTAGCCTCCGGGTCACTGTACTCATCACAGTCTACTACTCTCTGATAGCAAGAATCCAACACTTCGGCTGTGGCTAATTGCAAGTCTTTCTCCAAAATTTCCCCCGCATCATTCAAGACAACAAATGCCGAGAAATTAACACAACCATTACAAGTACTAGATTCTACAGATCTGGCTACCTTTGAGTGATCTGCAATATGTCAAGTGTCACGTCGTACAAGACGTGAGGAAATTTGAAGAATTTTGATAAATATGTTTCGGCAACATTTTGCGGATCCGCGCTTCGTCCGCAAGAATGACGCCAACGTTTTATTTGTTTGAAGTGCGTGGGAGGAACAGGTTCCCGGATAATATTAAGTTTTTGTCTAGTTAGAGAGTGAACTTGAGTGGGAAACTCATTTCGTTTACGTGTTACCGCGCTGGCTATATATTTTGGGTGTTTTCACCCGACTTGTGTTAGATAGCGGTGAACGGCCGGTTTCTGGAGCATTCGAGAATGCTTCCGGCGGCCGGCAAGCCCACCTACATTGAGTCAGACCAGCCATTGCAGTTCGGTAGAGTCTGGTGTTTTCTTTCGGCGTAGCCAGTAAGCTGCGGTGTAATGCTGGGAATTAGTCAGGTTCTGGCTTAACGGTATTTTAGCTGAACACTGTGATTTACCGATGAACTTTTCTATCTCTGTTTCACTGCTCCAAGTGATTTTGTGTTGATGTCCAAATGTTTTTTCTGCTCAGCAACATTTGCATAATAGTCAAGCCATGTAAGCTGTGTTGTCATACATAATAGTGTAAACAGTGTCAAGGGCAGTAAATGCAACATGGAGAGACTGACATTTCAATGCCTCTTAGTCTACACAGAGGATTACTTGAAGTTTATTGCATTTCATAGATTAACACAAGATAGCAAATTTTAAATTTATTTGATAATACAAACCAACCACTGCTTCACTATTGAAAGATTTGTGTACTGAAAATAAAAGCTATGGTGATTCTCCCATGGATTAGACATCAGTTGTTGACATGGAAAAATTCATGGCACGTCGTGCCAGACTTGTACCAACTTGGGAACACGATTTCTTGTCTTTGTATTATTTCTTGTCTTTGTATTATTTCTTGTCTTTGTATTATTTCTTGTCTTTGTATTATTTATAACATTCATTAATAGAAAGATGTGAAGCAAGTAAGAATTAATTTAGTCGATTGGCTTCTTACCTATGAGCTGGGCTGGGCAAGTTGCGCCAGTCAGCAAGGTGGAAGCCTAAAGTTACGGCATTCAGTAGACTGGGAATAGGCGCAGAAATTTGAGACCACTAGCTCATACGATTTGTGTTCTCAAAGCGACGTTGATAAACGTGTACTTGCCTCTCTCATTTTTTGATTATAGAATTTATTGATAATGGCTGATCTGATAACCTTAGTGACTTGCCCCTGCTTCAGAGACCTAATTTCTGCTGTCTCTTTTCCACAGATAGGGTAAAGAAAGCCAGAGTAGGCACTTATTTTGCAGACTAAAATAAGATGTCACAGGTCTAAACTGAGGGACCTTTCCTCATCGTCTGTAAGTATTTTAGAGTATCCTCTTTTAACTTGTGATGTTACCTAACTCGTCATCTCTTTATATTGTGAAGCAGTGTGAAAACTAAAACTTGTTGTGCGATCGTCCACCTTTGTTCAGACAGAGTGCTTATTGACTAATGACAGCTGTGTTAGGATTGTTGGATACGGATGTACATTCATGTTTGTAACTTTGTGCTTCCTTAAAGGGACACTTTGAACATTGGCCGAAACAAGCGATTCATGTATTGTTGCCTGGCGTCAAGGATTACGAAGTTTATGTCATGTACATATAAACTGTCAAAAGTGTTCTCACCTCACAATGGAAGTGCATCGTCCATGAAATTGCGCTGCCTCTTATAGCTATCATTATATGTATTATCGAATGTAGATTGGGCAAGATTAGGAGTACATTGCCCTCAATCATTCCCTTCGACTAGTGACACGAGTTTACAATGTTCGTGTGCGTATATCATAGATGTGTTCTTTCTAAATGTGTTACTCGACTAGAGACGTATTTTTCTTCCCTGTCGATGCAACGGAAACCTTTCTTGTTTGTGAACTTATTTCTCGGCCTACTGTTCCTGTGCACCTTGTGCGTAGATTCCGCGTCCCCCCAACTACACGCTAGATGGTGCCTTCCTCTTTCCTCTCTTGGGACACCTTTGTCGCGGTCAAGGGAGGCTAAAACTTTCTTATATAGTAATACTAGTAATGGTAATGCGAATTGTTGTGGTGCTACGTCGTTAGCAGGGCGGTGAATTCTCTTTTTATGTGTTACTATTCTATGGCCTCTTATGTCCCACTCAGCTATTTCTCGTGTACCCTTGAGGTGTGAGTTACTTTCTTGTTGTGCGGTGCTATTTGCATCAGTTAATCATTCGACTATGATCTTGAATTAGGCCCCTCATGTCATGCAATTCGTGGTCCGACTCTGAATCATACCTTTCTGGGCAGATTCACGGAACCAGGGGATAAGAAATAAAAAACCTGAAGAGACCTCGTTTCCCTTTTGGGCGTCCTACCGAGTTCCGTTCAATGGCGTGCCGAAGCGAAGATCAATTCCGCTAGCGCACGACATTACATCAAGACACCGAAAGCGGGAGCAAGTTGATGTTCTCCCGGAGCCTCGCCAGATTACCAAAGAGGAGCACTCCTGCTTCAGTATCAGCAAACACCGAGGGAATGGGGTCACCGAATTTAATTTGATTTTCAATTAAAATATCAGAATCATTTGTACCGAGCACAAACTGCAAGCCTGTCAATGTGTCCGAACTAGTCAACATAGAGTCCGCTAATTTGTAGCCTCTCTTCTCAAACTCCGAAGCTACGACAGACAGACCCGGCAACTCCACATTGAGCCTAATTTCAGGAACACACACGGCTTCTATTTTTCGTAAGGTTTTATTCGTCTCAAAAGGAACTTCCACGAAGTCAGTAACAAACTCACGGGTATCATTGAAACCGTTGACAGTTATTGGGATTTTAGAACGCACCACATTCAAATTTAGCTCTTTCGCCACTGTGGACAATATAAAGTTGGGCTGACAGCCTGAATCTTTCATAGCCCGTATCTGTACGTCATGAATTTTCGTAGTAAAAGTAGGTATTACGGAATGCTCGCCAACCCCCACAGCGCCGGTCCACACCGTACCCGTGAACAGGTTTAGATTAGAATGGTCACCGGCTTTTTGCTTAACATTAACTTTACCATGATTTGAACTTTCACTAGTGCACAAGAAAGCCATATGATTACCGTGACACTTGAAACAGGGCCTGCTAAATTTAAATGAACATTGCGCCGTGGAATGGTTGGCAAACCCGCAACGTGTACAACAATTCAAAGATTTGAGACGAGCAACCTTAGCCTCAGGAGTTACAAACTTTTTGCACTCTCTAGTAAGGTGCGACGTAACTTTAGAGCGGCCTCGTTCACTGCACAAACTACAGAACTTCACAACACTGCTCCTATGATCTATTTTGGGCTCATACTGAACATTTACCGCAAAAGATGATAGGTCAGGTTCTGCAGAATGTGGCAACTTTTTAGGGTCAACACTTCTACTTTTTGCACCACCAACATTAGCTTCAATTTCTTTCCATCGGTTTATAGCATCAAAAATGTTGTCCTGAATTTCCTTAAGATTAGGTTTATTATTATTACATATATTAATAAGTTGAGTCTGCAAATTACTGGTCATAGCATTCCATACAAAATACTGCTGTATGGCCTCTACATCGATCTGAAGCACAGCAAAAGCGTCCAAAATTACTCTCACTTCACTGACGAACTCATAAGGGTTACCACATGCCGACAATTTCAGCCCAGCTAGACGCTTAATCACATCAAATTTTTGGACAGTTTCCGAGGCGAATGCTTTAGTCAACAAATCCTTAGCGTGTTCATACGATTGCTCAGAGACACCCAAAGAATTCACCAGAGACAATGGTTCGCCTTTCAATTGACGCTTTAAGAATATATACTTTTCATGACTAGTTAACGAATACTTGTTGAGGATGCTCTCAAAGCCCCTGAGAAAATGCTGCAAACTTTCATTTGGTGCATGTGCATAACTAGGCAAGGGCACTTCAGGTAACTTAAGTCTGCTAACAGTCGGAGGCTGAGAAGCAACACTTCCATTACCAGCAATTAAAGCGACACTCAATAAACTTTTAGATTCTAAGATTTTATCCTTGTAAGATTCGCAAGACTCCAATTCATCGTTAAATTTCACATCATCAACACCAGACTCCCACAGCAAGGAGGCCACCTGAGAGTCAAAGTTAGTCACCTCAGATTCCAAACGGTTAAGCTTTAAAATGTGAGTTTGCTTCTCCGTCTCCGTTAACAACGAATGATCTCTGAAAATTTTATCACACAATTTAGTAATTTGAGTTCGAACAAACCCACGGGACTTCACAACAAAATCACTAGATGACATATTAATAAAGTTTTACTCACAAAAAATTCCGCACAGCCATGTCCACCAGCCGCCAACCCAGGAAGCTCCACACCCGCGCCCTGCCGCCTCGGTATCCTGTCTACAGCGCCATGTAGAAAAAAATCTCTCATTGAGAAACTTTTCCGTAATAGTTTTCTGATTAGGCTTTCTGTGTATTCCAAACATAATAAAGAGGATACAGAAAAAAGGTAAGTTAAATGATTTCATTAGAGAATTACGAATAAATGGATTTTATAGCACGAATAGATACTCTTGTTAAAATTGTTTCTAAAAGCTTGAGGGCAGGCGGCGCGAATGTAGAGCACCTCGGATGGCGTGCCGGTCTGACAGCTGCTGCCTGAAAAACGCAGAAACAGGGCTGAGCAAAGCAGACGTTACAACCATTTACACGCTTAGAGCCTTAAATCCCCAAATCAATTAAATCCCCAAATCAATTAAATCCCCAAATCAATTAAATCCCCAAATCAATTAAATCCCCAAATCAATTAAATCCCCAAATCAATTAAATCCCCAAATCAATTAAATCCCCAAATCAATTAAATCCCCAAATCAATTAAATCCCCAAATCAATTAAATCCCCAAATCAATTAAATCCCCAAATCAATTAAATCCCCAAATCAATTAAATCCCCAAATCAATTAAATCCCCAAATCAATTAAATCCCCAAATCAATTAAATCCCAAATCAATTAAATCCCAAATCAATTAAATCCCCAAATCAATTAAATCCCCAAATCAATTAAATCCCAAATCAATTAAATCCCAAATCAATTAAATCCCCAAATCAATTAAATCCCCAAATCAATTAAATCCCAAATCAATTAAATCCCAAATCAATTAAATCCCCAAATCAATTAAATCCCAAATCAATTAAATCCCAAATCAATTCAATATACTTCTTACACAGCTAATTTCATTTATATCACACATTCACGTTACACATACATTTGAATAAAATAGTACAAACAAGTTTTTCGGTAAATCCTATGTTTGACACAAAGATTTGAAATACAATTATGGCACCATTGGCACACCTACAGATCATACTTAAGTATTTGATCAGGGAGCACGCACCCGGGCCTTGATACATAAACAATGCTATTGCTTAGTTCGGGAACACCCACATCGTAAGCCGGATTTGTAAGTTTACCCTAACCCAGGTTCACCGAAGCTAGCCAAGTGTAGGCCACGTCAGACATCGAAGGCAAGTTTTCACGAGTTCGACATACCTCTGAACTAGCGGGTCTACGGCGCACAGGGAGCAGGTGCAGTGGAGGCCTCCAGGATCAGCGGCTGCCCAACGCAGGCCGCGCAGAGGTTGACCTCTACTCAGCTGACATGGCGTACGATTTCTCTGCGACACTTAAATGATGAAAATTCCCGGGGATGAACAAATTGTGCCGTGCAGGAATGGGGTTGAAAGATGCAGTGCTTATCGTTCTGCGCCGCTTGTCCAAGACGCTGCTGGTAGAGGCTCAAAATGCAAAACGGTTATGTGACGACTTCCTGGAGCGTAGGGCGTCGAAATTTTAAGGGTTTTATGGGTTTAACTTTTTATCACGGCTTACGAAAAATGGGTTGCAATTTACAATTTTTAAAAAGGCTTTTTTAGACACCAAAGTCCTGTGATCATAAAACAACAGCACAACACCAGTTTTCAACACCACTTAGTGCATCTTTAATGCCGATAGGATTCTTCGGTAGTAGGTCTTTTTGAAATGGCGGCTGCAAACATGAATTCGACGTTAAAATCACTTAACTTGACAATTCCACTCGGCGCAATCAATTCTTTAAAATTGAAACCAGGGCATTGAAATATCTATGATAAGTTTTTTAAATTATTCTGACACCAAATAACTTAACATTTTTTAATTTAACTAGAGGCGGCGATATTGCATTTCACTTAACAAGTCAAGTCCTCGGTTGAACGGCATTGCTAGATTCAAGATTGTCGTACCAGTAGCGCTAACAGTGATGCCAGATTTCGGGTTAGCAGTTTTGCCAGATGTAATCTAAGCGTTGCTATTGGTGCGATGCCATGACGTCACATACACACCACTCGATTTTATAAAAGACTGTTTTGCAGTTACGTTGTTTCGTCTACCATGCTGTTACTGACCCACAAATCAGTGCTCAACTTTGGCGCTAGGGTGCCGGACCGAGCCTGTACAAGCCGCACGCTACGAGCGACCAGGCGACATCTGAAGCAGTGTTTCCACGAGCAGGGTAATTACCCTAGTTTAGGGTAATCGGTGGTACCTTAGGGTAATGTTTAAGGTAATGAAAAATATGAGCAAATCTAGGGTAATCAGAGCTCCGTGAAAGAAGTGCCCGCCTAATCTACGAAAAATAGGAAATTGAAAGCCACTATGCAAGCACCCTACTGGTCACCACTTCAACGAAATGCAATGAAACGAGTCAGAACTTAGTGTTCACAAAACTGCACTGCTGCAGTGATTAATGTCGCACATTTGAATGTCATCAGGTATCGCTCACGAAAGACGGCGTCAAGATACGAAGCCATAATATCTCTTGTCCACTCCGTTTTGACAAATGATTCTGAGTTGCATTTCGCTAATAAAAAACTAAATCGGTGTCAGCAACAGCCAGTCGACGAAAGTCACTGTCCTGTTCGGATTGCGCGCGTGCTTATAAGCTTCAACAGAATATTGACAGGTATGCTTGTTGTATTTATAAATACCACAGCTAATATATTTCGTCGTAGAAATAAAAAATAGGTGCATTTTTGTGATAGTCATTGAATTAACAACAGAATTATCTCACAGCGCCGGTATTTTGCCAGATAATTAGATAGAAGGCGTCCTATTTCTTAGCCATGTTGCACGCCAACGAAGCATGTTATTGTAGCGATGTTAACAAAAAAAATAGACAGGGTTCTTTGTCACTTCGAGTTACAGAAGGTGCTAAAGGTGAAAGGAAGAAGCTATAAAATTAGTTACAAATGTTTACATAAACAAATGAGTACGGTTATTGCCTTAAAACTTCCAAGGTTTGTTTGAATTCTCACTGACTTTCTTAGGCCCTGTAACATGGACATAGAATTTGATATAGCTGCGAACATGCCTAGAATTCCGTCAACCGAAATTGAAGCACTAGGGCTTCTAGCAACTGAGTGTTGAGGAAAGTTTATTCATATTAATAAAGGCAAGGTAGTTTTTATCCAAAAACCTCTGAATTTCCTCACTCGCTCTTTAGGAAATGAATAAATTTGATTACTTTACGATCAACTTTATGAGTTGATGAGTGAATGTGATTGCAACGAAGTCTCTGGGAAGCATATGTGATGTAACAAGATTGGATAAAATCCGTAATGAAAAGATATGACGAAGGTCATGTGTGAGGATAGCAAGAAAGTAATCAGAGAGAGTGGATCTAAGTGTTAGGTTAGATTGAGCATGTGGAAAGAATGGCTGAAGTGCGTGAATGGATAGGAAATGAAATGAGAAGTAGATAATTATTCTAGGGATAGGTACACATATTATTGCATACCTTGCAGCATGGCAGGTAATCGCGCACCGAGTGAGGAAGAGCCAACGACACCACCGCGAAAAAAGAAAGCTCCTCGTGGAAGCTGAAAACGACCAGAAGAAATTTAAAGATTTGTGCACATCGGAACCCGAGTTTGAGGGATGGTTAGCCAAGTTCTCAAAATCAACAGAGCAAAAGGATGTGGCATATTGTAAGGTTTGTTGAACCGATATTACTTGTGGGAAATCGGAGATCAAGTGTCACACGCTCTCAGAAAGACTCAAGCAACGATCCATGGTGACAAAGAAAACCCCATCAATTGCCAGCTACGTGCTATCCAATGATCCTCTCGAAAATCGTGCATCGTGCAGTAGAACTGCAAGTTTGTGCATTTTTAGATAAGCACCACCTACTTATCTCATTGTGTGAGCCTCTTTTAGTTTGATGAAAACAATGTTCCCAGATCAGGAGTCGCTGAAAAAGATGCGTCTTGGAAAACAGCAGGCATCAAACATAATTCGACAGGTATTTGGAAAACATCTTGTACGTGATATCGCCTGGGATACCAAACCAGCATTCTAACGTCCTTCAGCTGGCCTTCCCTCCTGGCGTTCATGCAGTATGTAACACAGTGCTAATTCATACTGACGGAGCTCTGGAAACCAGTCCATTTACCTATTAGTTAATTTATAGATCATAGGTCAGGATTAGCTGTTTTAGGGTAATTTGGGGTTATCAACACCCTCCAGCTAGGGTAATTAGAGTCGCCTCGCGTGGAAACCCTGATCTGAAGACACCCACGTACGTTTAGCTCAGTCTCGACCGCTTCTAAAGCGCCACCACGAGCCGCCTAACCAGAGAGATAGCTTGGCTCAGTGAGGCCGTATCAGGGGCTATATAAACAGTCACGCAGCGAGCGCATCTGGAACGCTGGAACTCTTTGCTTGGTGAAGCGCCTTGGTGGTCTTGGTAGCTGAGTAAGTCGTCTGGAAATTTTTCTAGAGATTACCCATTAAAATTCAAGGGGGTGGTAAGTGACTAGTTTTACCGTCACGTAGGGGGCGATTGCACTATAACTACTATTTTTTCTTTTTCTATCTGTTCTTTTGTCTATTTTTGTGTATTTTGGTGATTTTGATTTATTCATAAACACACTTGTAACCTGTGTGTTCGCTGCGATGCCCCGCCCTGAGAGGGGGAGGGGCACACGGACGGACGAAGGGGGTGGTCGTGGCGCGCAGGGAGGCCGCCCGCCCCGTGCTTATCTCATTCCAACTCCGTCCACTCCATCCGAACGTCCAAGGACGGCTTCAGTGTCAAATAGGTGTGCTCAGGCTTCTGCGCCTCAGACCATTTTCCAACCTCCGGATCAGTTACCAGTTATTTCTAACTTCCGTCCAGCCAAGACTCAAACATATCGAGTCCAACTCAAAACCATTGATAACACCAAACCTACCGACAAAGGAAAAATATTTGAAACCACGTTTAAAGAATTAAATGCCCCTCTAATCAGACTTACTACCACCAAGAATGGATATTACGCAGGCACTGGCGACATAAATTCAATAGATAAACTAACATCTTTACAAGTAAATCAGGCTTTTCACAAAATTAAGCTCACTCCGGTTCTCCACCCCATATTTGAGGGCGAAAAGAACTGTTTTCATCAGACAAATAGATTCGGAAATTGGAGCAAGACACACAGAGGAAATAAAAGAAAAAATAGAGAACCAAAACAGCTGGATAAAGGTGACAGATATTATAAAAATCAAAAACTACACACACTTTATCAAAATAGTTACAACCCACACCCTAACCGCGCAACGAATCCTAAAGCTCATTTTACACCAGCGGTGTGGAGCGACGGTGAACTTGCTACAGCTCCTCCTACGAGAGGATTGAGCGTCAGTGCACACCGGCTTGCTTTTACACTGCCGCTCAACGCGACGCTACTTCCCCAGAAACAGCAATCGACAGTATTGCTCTTGCATTACTGACAGAATACTTGACAGAACAATTTGCAGAATATTTACAGAATAATTTGCAGAAATAAAACGCTAATACTCTGAAAAACTTGAATACTTCCCAATTACCTTCAAAAAACACTCTAAATGGAAAGAAAAAATAAATACCAATAACTAATTTGTAGGTGTTCTTTTTTTACTTTCCTTTAATTTAAATAGTCTTCCAATGTCACCTGCCGAATGTTTTCCGTCTTTTGAAGTACTTTTCTTGAGAGCAATGTACATTGTGCAGTTTAATTACACTATAATTAATTTTTCGTTTACACACGCAGTGTATAATTCGTCGATTTTTTGGATAGTGAGAGCTAATTCCTATCCTGGCCTCTCAGTGTTTGAATTTTCATTTTAATTATTGAAATATAATAATTTCGGAAGTGAGATGCTATTTTTTTATAAGCATCTTCTCTGGACACTGTCTTTATACTCTGCGAGCTTAACGTTCCATAAACACGGAAATTCTTTATATTTTTCGATAGGTGTTTTAATTTCTTCCTTGCTCCATAATATGTAAGCCGAGCAGTGTTAGGCAGTTGCGAAGCAACAAGTTGCGGCCGCAATTGCGATCGCAACTTTTTCTGTTGCGGTTGCGGTTGCGCTATAACAATTTTGGGAAAGTTGCGAAGCGGTCGCGATCGCAACAATTTTCGACGTGTCAGGCCGCAACTCGCAACCGCAAAATCACGATGGTAATTTAATTTTTAAAATGACTTCAATAAAGTTTAATACGCGTTTCATACTCGTTTGAATATAATCCGTACAGGGTACAACCCCTCTGGCAACTGTTTATTATTAGCATTACGCGATACAGTGATGCACATACACCAAGCTTACAGTATATAAGTATATTTAATGTAACACATTATATAACATATGTTATTAGGAATGATGTGAGTTGATTGGCTGAAAGCTGAAACACGCAGTAATCAACAAAACTAGCCACCCTGATGTTCACAGGACGGTTTCCTTCAAGTGAATTTGTCGTTTCGTTCAGGCAATTTAACACGCCAATTTAACACGAGCGCTGCGGTCGAACGACTGTAGGCAAATAAATTTTGAGACCAAGGTGTGCTCGGCTCTCAGATAAACATTTTGAAATGTTAACATTTTTGAAAGGCAACGTTGATCGTCGTTACAGTGCATTGACATTGTCACATTGAGATCATGAACAACTATTGAATCATAACAGAGGAACAACAAAAACCACAGGAATACCATATATTACAGGAGCATTTGCATGGTTTCTTTTATGCGTCATATCGGCTGTACAAATGTTTTACACTTTTCCGTTTTCTAATTTTTTACCTATATATACGGAACTCCTATGAAAATACAGCTACTAACTGGGTACCTTTTCAACATTGTTATTAGAAAATGGAATTTATTTCTTTGTTCATGCAATATTTACAAATGAAACTTTTCTTTCTCATTTTTTGCTTCATATATACGGAACTCCTATGAAAATATAGCTACTAGCTAGGTACCTTTTCAACATTATTATTAGAAAATGGAATTCGTTTTATTTTCCACGCTATATATACAAATGAAACGTTTTTTCAGTATCTTGATGTTTCATTGAAATTCTAGCCCACACATTTACTCGATCTAATAATTATTTTTAGTGAAACAATGCACTATTTTGAATATCCTAAAATTATTTCAAAGCTGCTGTTGCGGTTGCGTCGTAACTTTTTTGTGGTGTTGCGGTTGCGCCGCAACATTTTAAAAGTTGCGTGCTCAACACTGAACCCATGACGACACATGCTCTCTATAGTCTCAAGTGCAACTGAACGTTGTTGACTGGCAGTCATGACTGGCAGTGAACGCCGCCAATATTTAGCATGCAGAATGTTGCCGCTCCTTACCGTGAGAGTGGCAATAAGGGTCATTTTGCTCTGCTGTGGGCGGAGCTTATTTGGCTGGCGGGATGGAGCGACGGTGTGGAGCGCAATGACACCGTCAATGTAAAAGGGCCTTAAGAGACAGTTTTTACATGTTCCATGCCAAAATAACCCCACACCAATGTGAACAGGAGCAATACACGCATATACTTTTCTACTACAAATGTTACAAGTTCGAGGATCATCCGACTCATCAATTCACGCAGAAGACAAATATCTGTTAAGAATGTTTAGCTCAAGACCATACTTACCAAAACTGTCCGAACACCTTAAAGCAGTGCATCAATTGCCACGGACCACACAGAACATTAGCAGCTGGATTCCCATATAAAAAAAATATTTTCAAACAAAAACGGGAGGACGAACAGGCAAAACAACAAGAGCAAAATCAAAGCACATACGCGGAAATAGCAAAACAGGCCATACAACAGACCAACCCGCCGCAACATTCACTAACACTTACCAATAGAACACATAACAAACTAACAGCCCTCATTCTAGAAGTCCACATCGCAGCCCACGACAGAACCAAGAAATTCGGAGAAATACTTACAAAATCACTAAAAGAAAATTTTGACATTGACACCACATTTCCAGACAGAGATTCAGCAACTATTTTCAGCTTTTATTACGAGAACGTAGACAAAGGAATTGCAGAACCCACACAAACAGTTACTCAAGAACAGCCAACACTCGAAACATCTATGGACACCCAAACAGAAGATGCAGACCCTGACAATGATCAAAGACAAAAAAGACGAATAAGTGATGAAACAGAAAACTCGACAATATTAATAGACAACAAACATGACGTTCCCATTAAACTATATCGCAACCTACAAGATAGATCTCCGATCCCTGAAAACCCTGACACTGATTGGTATATGGGAGAACTAAGTAAGGAAAACGACAGAGGACTAAAATTGGCAGTACAAGAAATTAAATCTGGAACCTTACTAGAATACATTATTGACCGACCGGGGTTGAAAATTTGGCCGGGGTCGGGGTCAACAAATTTGGCATGGCCGGGGCCGGGCCGGGGCCGGGGTTATCAAATTTACCATTGCCGGGGCCGGGGTTCAGACCGTGTCAGGACGTGTCACGACGACGTATTGCAAAACGCCGGTTAGTGGCTCAATGCATGTTGCGGTTGGGTGCGTAATTATGTCAAGTCACTAAAGTTTTGTAGACTTGCAGTTGCTGTGCTTGTTGAATTTATTAATACAGAAACAATTATAGTAATTAAATATACCGGGTGTTCCACATAAATGTCCACGACTTTTTAATTGATTCTATCTCCGCTATAGATTAATATATTTTAATTGTCTTTTTTCCCAATGTGGTAAATTTTGTTTCCTTTTCGAATAATTTAAGTTTTTAAAAATCGTTTAATAAGCATTTTCCAGCGATCGATTTACTGAAAGAGGAAGAAAAACTAATTGTTCGAAGGAAAAGTTTTAAAAACAACTGGTGGTATTCTTCTTCATTTCTCAATACCTACTGTAAACGAACGCATTTTCAAAACATCACCTCCATCATTAACAGTTCTTCGACAACGAATTAAATAAGTGTTTCAAAAACTAAAGGAAAACAGTGAAATAATCCGCAAAACTCTTCGTTCAGTGGTGGCTAGAAGTAATACATGCCTTGAGAGAAATGGAGGGTATGCCGAAGAATACACAATTACTTTAGTTATTTAAACAACATTTAAGGTAATGTTTTGTTGCACTTTTAAATTTTTGTTTGTTCGTTGTTTGGGAAAGTACAAAATAAGGAAGAATATCAAAATTATTTTAAAAGCTTTTCCTATGAACAATTAATTTTTCTACCTCTTTCAGTAAATCCATCAATGTAAAGTAGTTATTAAACGATTTTCAAAAACATATATTATTCTAAAAGAAAACAAAATTTACTACCTTGTGAAAAAAGACAACTATAAAATGTTAATTTAACACGGAAATATAATCAATTAAAAAGTCGGGGACATTTTTGTGGGACACCAGGCATAATGACTAAGAGCAGTGCATCAGCAGCATGGGATTACTTTCATATGTCGGTGAAGAGTGTAGAAATTGCAGTGTGCACCATTTGTGAAGCAAATATACGACAAGGAACGGCTGTTGCATCTCAGAAAACTTTCTCAACCAAATCTTCATGGGGCCATCTAAAATCAACACAAAATGATCAATTCCTGGAAGGTAAAGAAAAACCAAACAAAGAAAGAGAATTGAAAAATAAAAACAAAACGAACAAGAAGACAAACTAAATGTCTAAGTATTGAAAGCAAAGCCAGTTAGGTTGCAGCAGTGGCAAAACAGCCGATAGTGGCACGCTGTCTTCGTCTACTGGCAAACAGCTGACTTTAAAAGAAACATTTACTGAACCCCAAAACTGGGAGCCAAATAATACTGACCAAATACATGGAGAGAAATTGTTAATTTACTGGATTTGTGACGCGCTCAATCCTTACGACCCTGTGGAAAAGGAAACTTTTTTAATTTTATAGGGTTTTTGAATAATTCCATAAGAGAAGGTAATTAGAACAAGACTAATTCCGAACCTCAGTATCCAAATTCAGTGTGCCATTTCAGAGGAAATACAAAAGCAAGTTAACGAAAATAGCATCTTCTCAATAGCTACTGATATTCCGATCTTTCAAGTCGAGATTCTTTCATGTTAATAACTGCGTACTGGATTATAATTGCCCTGGATGGTAGAATAGATACTGCTTTTTCAACTTAGGAATTGCATGTTCTTCAGAATTGCAACTTAGGAATTGCATGTTCTTCAGAGTCGCAAATCTCTTGAAAAATCATTTTAAATTTGGTTAAAAAGCACGTGAATTTTTCACGTGCGGTTTGCCGAGCACACTACACCTTTTTCACTCTAAATAAACCCAAGTCAAGTTAAATTTAATCCAAATCAAGTTCAATTTAATCCAAATCAAGTTCAATTAAATTCAAGTCAAGTTCAAATTAATTCAAGTCAAGTTCAAACTAATCCCATTCAAGTTCAAATTAATCAAGTCAAATTCAAATTAATCCAACCCTAAGTTGAGTTAAAAATTGACGTACTAACACGTTAATTTGAGCGGTTTTTGTGAACATGTACCTATTGGAGGTAAATATGTATCTATTGGATGTGATGAGCGAGACAATAGTTTTTTCTTTAAGCAAGGAATACATAAGATTTCCGCGAGTGTGGCAATCTATGTAAAGACAAGCTCTCGTAAAATGTGCTTAATCTGGCAAGTGTCCAGCATCAGGAGGCTGAGTGTGATTCAAATCTTTGACCGGCGTAAAAGAAGCGAGTCAATTATGAAAACATAGCATTATACTACTCATTAATGTTGCTTTAAAATTCGACATTGATGGCAGTGTTCAAACATTCAAATATTTATGTTCAATAGGTAATTTTATGTTACACATACACACAGTAGTTTCGAGGATTTATTTACTCATAGATCTCACATAGATCCTGAAATTCCACTTTATCATATATACATGAAATCATATGCATACAAATACAAAAGATTACTACCGGACGATATGCAGAATTAATCTTTAAAAGAACTATACAAATGGGATTCACTGAGTAGTGAGTACTAATGAACTATTCCGTAATTCCGTGTTAGTCGATGTGACGAAATGTACATAGGATCTTCTTACAATATACAATAATAATACAAGTAACAAGATTATAACTCAATGAGCATTTTATCTGTATGTGTATACAATTCAATATATATTATAATTTCAAGACTCAAATACCTTTTATGATAGTCATTTAATGAATATTGTCACCCATATCAAGATATATTGAATGCATACACGAACATATATTGAATTACATACACATACATATAAAATACGCACTTAGTCAGAAACATTGTAACTTGTATTATTATAGTGTATTGTCAGAGGATCCTACATTTCTCCACATTTGTGTAGTACTCATATTAACTGTGATCAAACGGAATTGTACATTAGTACTCTGTGAATCTCATTTGTATATTTCTTTTAAAGATTAAATCTACGTTTCGTCCGGTGGTATTTGCATGTATATGATTCCATATATATATGTGATCAAGTGAAATTTCACGTATATAAATATTTATGTGTAAATAAATCCTCGAAACTACTACGTGTACGTTTAACATAAAATTACCTCATGAACATAATTATTTGAATGTTTGAACACTGCCCTCTATGTAGAATTTTAAAGCAACATTAATGAGTAGTATAATGCCAAGTTTTTATAATTGATTCGCTTCTTTTACGCCGGTCAAAGATTTGAATCACACTCTACCTCCTGATGCTGAATACTTAGCAGATTTAGCACATTTTACGACAGCTTGTTTTTATATAGATTGCAACACTGGCGGAAATTTTATGTATTCCTTGGTTAAAGGAAAAACGATTGTCTCGCTCACCACATCACAAACACAAAACCGCTCAAATTAATGTGTGATTATGTCAATTTTTAACTCAACTTAGGGTTAGATCAATTTGAATTTGACTTGCATTAATTTGAATTTGACTTGGATTTATTTGAACTTGAATTGGATTTATTTGAACTTGAATTGGATTAATTTGAACTTGACTTGGATTAATTTGATTTAAATAAGGTGTAGTACAATACTAAAAACTCTGGCCAAAACCCCGGTTTAGGGCACTTTTCTGCCGGGGCCGGGTGGGCAAAAATTTTCGGGGCTTGCCGGGGCCGGGGTTGGCCAAGGCCCCGCTCGGTCCATAGAATACATATTCTCACACCGGGAAAAATTCACACGAGCTAAAATTAATGTATTACCACTCTCGATACCGTCGTGCGGTCGACGTGAGGGTTCGTGGAAATGGGGCTGTCGTCTGTGCAGATATGTTTTTTCCGGGGCGCTAGCTTTTCCGCGCAGCTGCCCTTCCTGAGGTTCATGTGGGTACCGCCTACGCCGTACTTAGTCCGCTAGGGCAACAGAAGTGATATCTGTATGTGCCGAACTACGTCGGTACCGTTAGTAAGACGAGTAACGGTCTGCGCCGTAATAAGTCCGCTAGGGGTCCTCAGGGTAATCCTGATTCGCCGAACTACGACAGGGCCTTCCTTTGCGACAAACCATGCGGAATAGTTTGTCCTCCCAAGGTCGTTCCTTAGGCCCCTTTTTTGGCGAGGTGTCGTAATAGACTAAAGCCTGTATCAAAAAGGAGAAAGGAAACTCTTTTGACCTCAGGATCTGAATTCTTTCTTGCAGAATCTTTTTACAGTCCTTCTTAAATACACAGATACAGTTCAGCAAAGACAGTGATTTATTTCCTTTTGCAAAAATTGTGTGTACAAACATGAGCTACCGCATAACACGGCAACTATGCGCAAAACTACATGTAAAATATTTATGCTATTCAGCTAGGTAATCAGATTAATCCCAGAATATTGAAATTCAATACAAATGACATTTAGGGGCTAACTAAAGTAAAAAAAACAAAAACGCGCAATCGGATAAAGAAACAGACCTAGGCCGGGTACAGGGAGCTGAACACATAAGAAAATGTCTAAGATTATGGGTAACTAAAAGACTGGACTCGAAACCACTTGCGCTGCCTGACACACCCGGGGGAGAGTGTCTCTGCTACGATAGCCGAGACAGTAAATCTGCAAGGTGGTTGTCGACTCCGGAAAGGTGTTCTGCTCGGAATCTAAAAATGCTGAAATACAAAGCCCAGCGTTTCAATCGGGGGTTCAACTTGTCTGCCTGTTGCAAATAAAGGAGCGGTCGATGGTCGGTCTGTAACACAAATTCTCGTTCATACAGGTAGACCTCAAACTTCTGTAGAGCCCAGTGGATGCTTAGCGCTTCTTTTTCAATGGTAGAATAGTTTATTTCAGCTCCTCTTAGTCGACGCGAAGCATATGCTACCGGCGCGTAGTGACGGAAGTCTCGTTTGCTTGGCTGGAGGAGAGCCGCTCGCAGTCCAGTTTGGGAGGCATCTGTCCTTAAAATGAAAGGACATCTGGGGTCTGGTAATTGTAAGACCGGTCTCTTGACTAATGCTGTCTTCAAACTTTCGAACAGGTCTTCTGTTGTATCGGTCCAAGGTATTTATTCTGGGGAGTTCTTCTTTAGGAAATCATGAGTTTAGAAATCAGTTGAGAGTAATTAGGAATGTACTGTTGGAAGTACACAGCTGTACCGAGAACGCTTCGGAGCTCCCGTTTTGTTTTTGTGAGGGGGGCCGATTTCAAGGCTTCGACTCGGGTCTCTAGAGGCTGGATCTGATTACTGCTCAGTTGATGACTCAAATACTGGAGGCTGTCAAATCCGAATTCGCATTTGGACGGCTTCGCTTTAAGACCATGTCGAGAAAGAGCTTCGATACAGTTTAGCTAATGCTGTGCAGTGATCTTCCCAGGTAGCCGAGGCAAGTAAGATGTCGTCCATGTAGACCTCGGTGTCTTGCAGTCCTGCAGTGACTTGACGTATAAGGCGGGAAAAAATGGCCAGCGCATTTGCTAGGCCGGAAGGCATGATGTTGAATTCATAGAGGCCAGACCTAGTTTTGTAGGCGGTGTATTGGCGGGACTCAGGGTGTAGAGGTACCTGCCAATATCCACTGGTCAGATCCATTTTGCTGAAGATTGTTTTGCCATCTAAATTGGTGAAAATAGCAGTGGTGTCTGCAATTGGTTCGGCATCGAATACTGTCTGGCTGTTGAGGGGCCTACAGTCTAGACAAAATCGGTTGGTACCGTCTTTCTTCCGGACGGCAAGGGGCGGTGAATAGTAAGATGATGTGGATGGCGTCACGATTCCCATCCCCATCCACTTCTCTAAACTTGACTGCAGTTCAGGCTCCAGCGCTAGGGGAAGTGGATACGAATGTTGAAGTCGAAAACTGGAAGGATCCTTCAATTTTATTTTAAGAACAGCCGTGTTGGTTCTTCCGGGAGTATCTGTGAAGAGATCGCGATATTATCTAAACAGTTCCTGGAGTTCTGAGCGTTGTGTTGCAGTCAACGTAAAGGAGATGAGGCAGTCTTCAATGGTTTCTCCGACGGGTGACGGTATATCTGGTTCTTTCCGGTCGAGCTCTTCTTCTTCGCAGGTAGGTTCTAGGGCGAGGCCAACCGCTGCAAAAGCTTAATCTACTCTCTCGTCGCCTTCCTCGAGATCGCTCTCGCTTGGTTAGGCAGAACTTTGCTGCTCCCGGTCGTGGTACTGGTGAAGGAGGTTGATGGGATAAACTTTGTGGTTTCCATCCACGTCCAATGTATAGGTATAGGTTCCCAGGCGTGATTTCACTGTATATGGACCTTCCCAAGTCATAAGTAGCTTTTTTCGAGAAACGGGCAGAAATACGAGGATTTTATCTCCGTGCGTTAGAGTTCGCATCTTGGTGCGTCTGTTGAAGAACTTAGTGGTTATTGAAATGTTTCTTAAAGAAATATGATTTCTATTAAAGCGATTTTCTTTGCTCTTTTATTCATTGTTAGTGGTTTTCTCTTGGCTGCTGTTTAGATTCTCGTAAGCGATTTTGCATGTTTCTTTCAATCGGTGCTTCATTTCCATTAGATACTGGGCAGTGCTCGTGTCGTCTTGCAAGTTTTCATCTGTCCAGCATTCTTTGAGCACGGTTAAAGGTACACGTACGCGATGGCCGTAGATGAGTTCGAAAGGGGAATACCCGGTTGAGGCCTGAAGAGCGCCTCGATATGCAACAAGGAAGGAAGGAAGGCAGATACAGGTCCCAGTCTCGTGGTTGTTCTACGGTTCTACGGCTAATTTCCGCAACATGACTTTGAGTGTACCATTGAAGTGTTCGAAAATGCCGTTTGATTGGGCATGGTATAATGGCGTCAATCGGTGCTGGTTACCTGCGAGTTTCAGGAAAGCTTCGAAGGTTGCGGCTGTGAACTGAGTGCCGTTGTCGCTCGTTAGCGTATGAGGGAAACCAATTCTGCTGCAGATTTCAAGTAGCTCCTGGGCGGCCGATTCTGCATCTATACGTCAGAGCGGGGTTGCGTCTGCGTACCGAGTTGCTTGGTCCACCACGGTGAAAATGTATTGGTGGCCACGTGCCGAAGCTGGTTGCAAAGGGCCAACCAAATCAACACTGAGCGTGGAGAATGGAGTGGTGATTGGTGGGGTTGAGGTTGGTGCCTTTCTTGGTCGAGATGAAGCGTATGTCTGTCAAGTATGAAAGGAGTGACAGTATTGGACCACATCTTTTGCTAGGAGCTGCCAGTAGAAATCTCGTTCAAGTCGAGCCTGAATCTTCTTGTGGGAATAATGGCCAGCAAATGGATTGTCATGAGCCATTTCCAAGATTTGTGGGCGCACGCTTGCAGGTGCCACAAGTTGGTGGGTTTCCTGACCGTCTCATAACGTTTTCCAATGCAGAATTCCGTCATGGAGTTCATAGGTAATGACTCTGCCATCTTTGTGCGCTTCTTCTTTGCCATCGTCAATTTTTTTGAACAAAAACTGCAACGTTTTACACTTCCGCTGTAATTTCTTGAAGTATTCTTTGTTGTGTTGCAGCATATCGACAGTGCTTGGTGTGGCAGGGAGATTATCGATCGTTTTTGCTGCTGCCCTTGTGATCACGTGAGAGATTTCTGCAGTAACTGGTTGCTCTTCATGGTCGGTCATCTGTTATTCGAAGGAGGTGGTTCCAGGAGCTCGGCCGAGGATGACATCGTGGGAGAGCTCTTCCATGGCTACGGTTGTAACCTCTCCGTGGTTGTAGGGGCAAACAAGCGAGACCCGGGCAAGAGGCGCCTCGAAAGATTGATTGTTGGCCAGTCGAACGGTAATTTCCTTCTTCAAAATGGCGTCAGCTGGGACGAGAGCCTTCTTGACGAAGACCGCCGCTGCTCCTCTATCTAGAAGTACTTCGACGGGTTGTTGGTTCACGGTGCCAGAGCATGTTTTCAGCTGTCCTAAATCGATCAGCTTGTTTGAAGTGATGTGATTGCATGCGACTGGGGGAATATCATCGTTTTCATATGCTTCTTCATGCGTTGTTAGATTGTTTACTCGAGCTGTAGTACTGGAGAAAGGTGGGCTTGGATGGGCTGCTCCATTACTGGGCTATCACCTTGCCTCCTCTGTAATTGGCGGCACACATCACTGGAATGTGATCGTTTGGGGCCATGGAACGTGCAGTAATATCCAGTGTAAGGTCCTCGTTGCTCGCGCTGCGGAGTGTTGACCAATCCTGAGCTGGTGGGACCACCGCGTGTGTTGGAAGTTTTTGGTGGCGTTCCTCGAGAGTTGTTGCTGGAGTTGGGTGATCTTGTTGGAATTCTCGGGGCTTGGACAGGGAATGTCGAGCGTCGCTCTGATGCTAATGATGCTTTGAGTGCTGGAGGACCCGCTTCCGTCGTTGATGTCAGTGTGCGACCCTCACAAAGCTGATGGAGCGATGTTTGTGGTCTTGCTTCTAAGATGCTATCACCCTGCTCTCCTAGGCTTGCGACTGTGTTACCACCCCTGTCACGCAATTGAGTAGCGAGGAAGGGGGGCAAGCTTTAATAGGCTCGGTCAACAAGAAGAAAGTCATGAAGAGTCTCGTAGTTGGCTTCGATGTTGCATCCTTTAACCAAGCGTCGAAGGCTTATTATAGTCGCCGTAGGTAACGTGACAAATTGTCGCCTTCTTCTGGCTTCAAATCGTAGTAGTTAGCGCGTAGTTTTGCCGGAGTGACTCTCTGAGCATCTAGTAGAAGCAATTTGATTTCAGGAAGCTTGAATCGACCTGCTGCGGGCAGGGTATCGATGAGTCGACGTTCCTTCGGTGTAATTAAATTATGGAACATGACAACAGCATCGACTTCAGTAAATCCCATTGCTGTTGTGTGACTGCAGAAGCGTTGCAAAAATTCGTCCATCGTTTCTTTCGTGGGATCGAATGGAGACGGTGGAGGTATCTTCAACTCTAGCATTTTGAGGAGCGATTTGAGCATCGAGTTGTCTGAGTCTGAGCTCGTGGTCTCGTTGTGATGCTTCTCGTTCAGCAGCTCGTTCTGCAGCTTCTCGTTCCGCTGCTCGTTCTGCGGCTTCTCGTTCCGCTGCTCGTTCTGCGGCTTCTCGTTCCGCTGTTTCTCGTTCTGCTTCTCGTTCTGCTTCTTCCAAATGCCTCAGGCGGCTGGTAAATTCTTCCTTGTACTCCGCATCGGTGGGAGTGTTGCCGAGGGCTTCGACGTATACTCGAGCTTGAGCGATGAGGTTCATCTTGTTTTAATGATGCGGTGTCCGCGTGGTTGAGTAGAACCCATAAATCACAGGCAACGTTGGTAGTCGCACAAAGCTTCTAAGTCCCTGTTCGGGTGCCAAAAAATGTCGATACCGTCGTGCGGTCGACGTGAGAGTTCGTAGAAGAGGGGCTGTCTTCTGTGCAGCTACCTTTTTCCGAGGCGCTAGCTTTTCCGCGCAGCTGCCCTTCCTGAGGTTCGTGTGGGTAACGCCTATGCCGTAATTAGTCCGCTAGGTCAACAGAAATAATTTCTGTATGTGCTGAACTACGGCGGTACCGTTAGGGGAAGATTTGTGTGAGGACCGCCTACGCCGTAATTAGTCCGCCAGGGCAACAGAAGTAATTTCTGTTTGTGCCGAACTAAGGAGGTCCCGTTCGGAAGACTTGCAACTGTCTGCGCCGTAATCAGTCAGCTAGGGCTCCACAGGATAATCCTGATTCGCCGAACTACGACAGCACCTTCCATTGCGACAAACTATGCGGAATAGTTTGTCTTCCCCTATGCCCCTTTGTAGGCGAGGTGTCGTAAGAGAATAAAGTCTGTATCAAAAAGGAGAAAGGTGACTCTTTTGACCTCAGAATCTGAATTCTTTTTTGCAGAATTTCTTTACAGTGTCTCTTAAATACATAGATACAGTTCAGCAAAGACAGTGATTTACTTCCTTTTGCAAAAATAGTGCGTTCAAACATGAGCTACCGCATAACACAACTATGCGTGAAACTACATGTAAAATATTTATGCTATTCAGCTAGGTAATCAGACTAATGCTAGAATATTGAAACACAATACAAATGACAGGTAAGGGCTGACTAAAGTAAATGCACAGACGCGCCTTCGTGTAAGGAAACAGACCTAGGCCGAGTACAGGGAGCTGAACACATAAAGAAAATGTCTAAGTTTATAGGTAACTAAAAGACTGGACTCGAAACCACTTGCGCTGCCTGACAACCACATAATCAGTTTCTGGCTCTCCCTATGCACCAATCACTACATACAGCAATGAAAATCCTTAAAAAGTTATTTCCTATAAACGAATATTCACAAACTAACAATTTTACAACACAATGTACAATCTTGGAGCTCTAACGAAGTCTCACTATCTAACATCTACAATAACATAAAACCAGACATCATACTCATAAATGCTCAGAGTCTGAGAGAGGATAATCTTATGAAAATAGTTAATTACAATACTTTTTACGTGAACAAACAAGATGTACTGCGTGCAGGAGTTGCAATAGCAATCAAGAAAAATATAGCATTCAAATTACACAATAACTTCAATTCAGACTTGCTGGCAATGACGGTAGATACATTGCAGGGACCAATCACTATCAACACAACATATACTCCTCCAAGAACAGAATACCTCCACTTCTCTGATTTCCACACACTATTCAATAGACCACAACAAGTATACCTCATTGGAGACATAAATGCAGCGCATAGAACAATAAGACACACTTATAACAACTATAGAGGTCAACATTTGCACTACTTAATCGAACGGAACAAATGCATACATATTGGGCCATATTTTCCAACATTGATAACTCACAGAAGTACCAGATATTGCACTTCAATACCCACAAGCCTTCCTTTCACAACATTTACCTTCAGCCTGGACCAATAGCTCCATACGACCACATCCTAATCATTGCTACAATTACAGCAAACCCCATCCAAATCCGAATTAAGCCAAGATATCAATATCATAAAGCAGACTGGATAAAATACAAACAATACTTAACTGGCATAACTCCCAATCTGCAAGAAGAACCCACTCTAGAAGAACTGGACGAACATCTGAATAATTGGACGAAACACATTCAGGAAGCTACTAAAATTGTAATCCCAACAATAACTCATAAGTAATTTCCGAAATCAAACCCACGTATGAAACCTTAACCTTACAGATTAGACACCAACACATACTGGAATATATTAATAATAACGGACCGTCTAGAGAACTTTAAAAAGTACTCACTAACCTGAGGAGAGAATTGCAATCCATTTACAAAAAAAATTATACCCAAACATGGAACACATTAATTCAAAAAGTAAACTTGCAAAACGACCCCAAAATATTCTGGACAACAATAAAAAGAATGATAGGATACAATAACAAACAGAAAATACCGTTCTTGCAGCACAACGGACAAGAACTACACACACCTGAAGAAAAGGAACCAACTTTCAGGCAACATTGGAGCAGCATATTTTCAGAACAAGATGATGAAGAATTCGACACAGACCACCTGAACGAAATGAAAGAACACATGAACAACGTTGCACACGAAATTACACCATTTCATACAGGCAATATAAACAGATTTGACCCTCTCCAATTCCCACCAATCACATTCGACGAACTCATTTAAACTTTAAGATCGTTCAAAAAGAAAGCACCCGGTCCCACAGGCATTACCACTCTGCAATTAAAGAACCTACCGCAAAACATTTTCACATATCTCCTATACATATTTAACAACTCCATTTCAGCAGGTTATTTTCCAGATAGGCTTAAACACGCTGCTATGATATTCCTTACGAAACCCCTCACACCTCAAAAACATGTTCAAAACTAAAGACCAATCTCCCTGTTAGACATACAAGGCAAACTTTTCGACAAAATTCTTAACAATAGACTAACCGACCATCTCACCATTAATAACTTATACAACAGTAGACAACACGGATTTAGGAGGAACAGAGGTACACACACCGCACTAGCCACATTCATAGAAACACTATTCATCAACATAGCTAACACACATACAATAGACGTCGTACTGCGCTACGTAACTAAAGCATTTGACAAAGTTTGGCACACAGGTCTAATATTCAAACTCTTACAATCCGGTATCCACAATCATTTCCTGCGCACTCCAGCCGATTATCTAACAGACAGAACAGCATCAATCAGGATAGGTAACTACATTGGCCCCCCTTTCTCACAACAAACTGAAGTTCCGCAAGGAGCATGTCTTTCGCCCACATTGTACAGCTACTATACTCATGACATCCCCCATCCGTTACCCAACTCTGACTATATATGTTTTGCTGATGATATTACACAAATTACTGCAGGCAGATACAAACTAGGTATGCCGCACAATGAATTCAGCACGCAATACAGCAAATCAACAATTACGAGAGCCAGTGAAAAATTTTCACAAACGTTAAAAAATTCAAAATCATCTCAATCAGCAGACGGGAAATTTCAGATATTTTCATAGACAATCAATACTTTCTATACTCCAACAACGGTAAAATACTTGGCCTCAACTTTACAACACACGGTTTTTCATCACAAATATCAACAAGACAAGCAATAGGACACAGTAATCTTAGCAAGTTTTACCGATTCATTCATCTATCCCGAGAAATCAAAAGGAAACTATATTTAGCTTGTGTAAGATCAGCCTTGATATATCCAGTTATTCCACTACACGCAATGTCTTTAACTGCCATCTCCAAATTAAAGAAAGTGCAAAACAAAGCTTTAAGATTTGTTACTAACACCAACCGTTCAAACCACATAGCATCCAGAATACTTCACAGTCAAGTTAACATACCTCCTATCAATACCTTACTTCACAACCATGCCCGCAGAATTTGGAACAACTTACAATCATATGATCCCGACCTCTATCAACAGTTAACATTCTCCCCAGAAAGTGTAAATAGTCAACATACCAAATTCATTAGCTCCAAACTTTCTGCACTTGGCCCCCCTCCAGATCCGAAGTTCACCTAAAAATAGTCCTACATTCATTATGGGGAAGACCGAAGAACAATACCTACCTATTTACTTTGTTTTTAAATTGCGGTTTTGACCTGCGAACGAATCGATCTTCCCCCCACGGGTGAAAAGTCAAAACCCCAAACCACAACACCAATTCAGATCCAACACAACTTCATAACCCAGAGTCACCAATAATTAAAAAACAAGGCATAACTCACACCCTCCTCTCACATTGCTCAGCCCGTATTCAATCTGATCCTTATTCACAACCAACAGAACACGGATGAGATTTCTACAATCCAACAGAAACTAGAATATGCCTTATGGGCTGGATCCTGCTTTGTCTATAGTGTACATATGTATATGTATGTAATAAAAATTTAACTAAATATATATATATATAAATAGACATGTGTTTGTGCATAATAATAATGATTAGTTATGTATATGTGTATATGTGTTGGTTTACGCCTAAATATCTATATGAATGAATAAATGTATATATAAAAAGCCCAGTTTGAGTAATTGTTAAGGTTTCATGTCTATAGAATGTGTATAGAATATAGACGTACGTACAAGATACGTAACATTTTGTGTAAAAAAATGTGTAAATATGGATGTGTTGTGCATGAGTTCATTCACATTGATTAAGTACTTCTATTACCTAATTCTTAATGTACATTCTGTTGTAAAGTAGCTCTTTGAAAATAGTCACAAATCCTAATAAATACTGATAGTAGGAGCAGCCTACTTCAATTGTAAATAATTGTATAAAATTTCTTCCATTCGGTATTTTAGGAAACTATGTGTATAGATGTACATACAAAGCCCTGACGGGTTTCGTCTAAGCCACCCCAGGAACAATCGAACAATAGAAACTAACAGAGAACACCAAATAATGCGTTTTTCGCCTGTTTTCTCTCCTACTATCCTCTTCCCTTTCCTATTCTATTTCTTCCGGTAGGCACGCCCTGTACCAACTCTTGTTTTCCTCTCTTTCCTAATGGCACCACCTCCCCCCCGCAGTTCACTCGGAGCAGCCCTGATACTCACACAAGCCTTCTCTCAGCGAGCCTCCTCACAGCAACGGCTCACAAAAGGCTTCTCCCAGCGAGCCTCACATCAGCGGCTCTCACAAGTCTTCTCCCTGCGACACTCACCTCTGAGCAGGTTACTCACAGCGACTAGCCACGCAGCAGTTCTCTCCCAGCAACTTTGATTATCACTATAAGTCTCGGCCGCTCCGCAAGCAGTAGCCTCACGGCCTCCATCGCCACCTCGACGGCTCACCGCTACGCCACGTCACGCACGCCGCGACTCACCGACAACCGTCGGTCCTCAAAGTCGTCCTCGGGTACTGTACTACCTGCCTGTAAATATTCACCTCATGTGCCATACTGTCGGCGATCTTCACAATAATACGGCATTTATTCCAGTTGTGTTTTCCTCTCCCTGCCGGGTTCGTTTGTACCTCAGGCACTCACTTCGGGCACAGGTATTCAAAGTCGAAAGATATTCACAGTCTGTCCGCAGTGTAAAGTAGCCTGAGGGAGAACACACCTCAATTTTTTCTTTACTGTAGTGTTGTTCCTCGACTGTAACCTGAATTTTCTTAAAAATTTCTATGAGGAAATTAAAAAAACAGTTAATTTTTTACGTTTTTCGAAGTCTTCTTTCCTTTCAGTAATTTTTCCGAATAATTTCTTACGATTACAGTGAGTTCGACTGTCATTTTCGGTGTAGTAGTTGGTAGGTTGTTTTTTATCTTTTCAATTTATATACATAAATATATTTTTTTCTTATGTTCATTTTCCATAAGTTTACATATTAATGTGTGTATACGTATGTAGGTATATGTACATTTACATATATAGATTCGCATGTTTCTATTTCATTTTTACGCGAAAACAATCCGGTTAATTAATTTTCTTGCTCTGCCGAAATGATTAAAAAATAGATCTATCACTTCTCCAGGGAGCGTTTCTGTGAATCGGAAAAATGAAAAATACAAGTAGTGAAATGAATCGCAATTTGCGCATATGAATCGTGGTAAAATTATCTTTCTGTCCGTATGTTGAACAAGCTATGAATTTTGATGTTCAGTATATGTTTGTTTACGCATTTCTGTCAAAATTTTGTGGATATTTGCTAATCATAGGTGATATCCGGCAATTGCACTGTATCTCCATTGTATCCCATGTACCCATGTCCGCATGATGTTGAGAATACCGAGAGGATATGAAATATGTTTTTTTGTTGTTGTTCCTCGACGGTAACTTCAGTTTTCTTAAAACTTATTGTAGGAAATTAAAAACCATTTCATTTACACGTTTTTCGAAGTCTTTTTTCGTATTCCTTTCTTTTCCTCAGGTTATTTCTTACGATTACACAAAGCTTGAATGTCATTTTAAATGCAGCAAGAGCAAGATTGTTTTTTATGTTATTAGTATTATTCTTATATTCATTTTCAAGATGTTCTTATATATATATATATATATAAATATGGATGTCTGTGTACGTGTGTGCATGTGTGTGTATGTGTGCGCAAGCATACATGTATGTCTATGTATCTGTGTGCACAAGTACATGTTCGCACATATATATACACACATATGCATATATATGGTTCTATTTCTATTTTTTGTGTGCAAGCAAAATCTCAAGACACATCACATTTTACCTAAAGCTCTGCGTTCAGTTAACACGGAACTAAATTCCAAAAATAAATATATTTATTGCGCTTGCTTAATGATTCAAAAATAGATCTATCACGACCCCAGAGGGCATTTCTGTGAATAGAAGAAATTAAAAATATAAACAGACAAATGAAATAAAGCGCTCGTGAAAAAAATATCTCTATGTCCACATGCTGAAGAAGCCAATAGTTTCATTTTTGATAATTTTTTAGTAGTATTTGAATTATTTATAAGTTGTCAGCCATCTCATGGAATATAAAATTTTCAAGAGATGATATTTGTCATTTTTTATTTAACTATCCCTTGACCGAGTTAAACTACGAGTATTAGCACGCCACGTATGGTTTGCTATTAGTACGCCTCGAATAGTTTGTCTATTAGTATGCCTCGTATGGTTTATCTATTTGTACACCTCGGATAGTTTGTCTATTAGTACTCCTCGTATGGAACGTTTGTCTTATGACGTCTTATAATAAGGAATTTTTGAAAGCCAATATGTTGGCATGTATCTCATGTGGCAACGTCGTTGGAAAAAACGGTTTTTCTTTCTTTTTCTTAACTTCATCAAAAGCCTCTTCATTGTGAACGAGTTACTGTCTGGTGTGGAATATCGGTAAAAGGAATAATTGTTCCTTATTTTTTTTTGAAGAAAATGAACGCGCAGTTACCGTGAATGCAGTTCGATACAGAAACATGATATTGAAATTTTTTCTTCCAAGCGTCGAAGAAATGTACGTTAGGGATGTGTCGTTTCAGCAAGATGGAGCCACAGCACTCACAGCACGAGGCTCAATGAATTTGTTGCGACAACATTCACCGATCGCCTCATCTCTCTCAGAGGCGATCTCCCATGGCCGGCTCGCTCTCCAGAATAAGATAAGCTCCATGCGATTTTTTATGGGGTTATTTGAAATCGCTGGTTTATGTCGATCGACCACGGACAATAGCTCACCTCAAGAGAAACATTCGCGACACCATTGCCAACATACCGATTGTTATGCTGCAAAGAGTGGACACGTACTTCAAAAATCGACTTAATCAGCTTATGTGCAATGTGGGTCGTTATTTAGCCGATGTCATTTTGCAGACAGTATGAAAAATTTTAATATTGCATTCTCAAATAAAATAAGAATTAAAACAGTAACTGAAGTACTTGTGTTTTTATTGGCCTTTCAGATAAGTAAGTTTCTCTGGCGCGCCCTTTATATGTGTATATATGCACACAAACATTTATTTAAGTATGCTAAACTAGCAACTAGAACTTGAACTAGAAATACCGCTTTTTTCTCTTCGCTCTCAACTTGTAACATTACCTAACTCGTCATTTCTCTTTCTTATTGTAGAGCATTCACAAAAAAGTAGAAATTTGTAGTGTGACCACCCATTTGTGCTTAAATAAGATGCTTATTAACAAATTACTTTTTGGTAAAAATTTTAATTAGAAAAACAAAACTTGCAATTTTCATAATTTTCATTTACGTATCCTTGTATCCGCGTGCATGTGTGTGTCTATGTGTGCATACATTGTTGCATATGTACGTACATTCCAGTGTTGGGCACGCAATTTTTAAAATGTTGCGGCACAACACCACAAAAAAGATTGCGACGAAACCGCAACAGCAAATTTGAAAAAACCAAAGTTGCAATCGCAACCGCAACTCACAACCGCAACTTTTCAATTATTTAATATAATTTTAATTAAATGTTGTTCAATTTATTTTACGTTCATGTCACGATGTATAAAATAATATTAAGATATTAAAATCAGTGCATTGTTTTACTAAAAAAATTGATAGTTCGAGTAAATGTGTGGACTAGAATTGAATGAAATATCAAGATACTGAAAGAAACGTTTCATTTGTAGGGTGAAAAATAAAATTAATTCCATTTTCTAATATTAATGTTGGAAAGGTACCTAGCTAGTAGCTATATTTTCATAGGAGTTCCGTATATATAGCAAAAAAATAGAAAACAGAGAAGTGCAGAACATTTGTACAGCCTTTATTACACACAAAGAAAAACCATGCATATGCTCCTGTAATATATAATGTTCCTCTGCTTTTTGTTGTTCATCTGATATGATTTAATACCGGTTTATGATCTCAATGTGACAATGTCCATGCACCGTAATAACTATCAACGTTGCCTTTCAAATATGTTAACACTTCAAAATGTTTGTCTGAAAGCCGAGCACGCCGTGGTCTCAAAATTTCTTTACCTAAGGAGAACAGTCGTTCGACCGCAGCGCTTGATGGTATTGGCGTGTTAAATTGGATGAACGAAGCGACAAATTCACTAGAAGGAAACATGGCCCTGCGAACATCAGGGTGGCCAGTTCTGTTGATTCTGGCTGTTTCAGCCAATTATTGACTTGCTCCAATGAACTTTTCTTCGTTTTTTCCTTATCATCCGATTTCATTACGACGTTGAAGAAGTCATCTTCGTCATCTACGTCTTCGGCATTGCTCCTCTCAGCTGAAATACCATTTCAAGATCTGTTATTAAAATGGGCGATAAGTTTTTTATTACCTCCACTCTCTGTACATCGTCTAGGTAAATTACTCATTTACGTGCCGAAATATGCAAAAACATTTCAACTATTTATCTACCTTTTCCGAAATAAATTTTAGAGTAAAAGATAACACATTATGGTTCAAGTGTATTATTTACACTTTTCAAAAAGGTTGAAAAGTATTAGAGCAGAAAAGCCGGTTTTTCAAAACGAATTCTTTTAGCCTAACCAAACTGACCGTAAGCAACCGCACAATCGGAGTCAACGTCTTAAATAAGGATAGGTTAGGTGCGTTCATTGCTAGGATAGGTTAGGTTAGAAAAGTTCTAGTTTTGCTACAGCAACTAGGTAAAGAAATATCTTGGCGTACATAATATCTGGAGTGGTGCATGTAAACAATGGTGCCGCTGCGGTTAGATAAAGTGATTCCTACCGGAAACTAAATTGCGTTATATCTCAAAAACTATGTATTTCCGAGCAAAACGTAATTTATTTAAAAAGACTCAAAATAGGATAATTAACGTATTGCAGTTTCTCAAATATGGAAATCCCTGTATGGCGCTAGAGTAAATATTGACGGGATTTTTAATCGGCGTATGTGATATTCGACCTGAACCTCAAAATTTACATATTATTTCAAGTTACTATAATATTGATACAATAACCTTACCTGAAAGCTTTAACGAAATTTGTTCCTTTGTCGGTGGTTGTGGCACTTGTCTTGAATGCCAAATTCTAAGTGCACATTTTCAATTGCCTTTGCCAAGACGTCGAAAGTTTACTTCTCCTTGAGACGACGGCAAGCCACAACTCCTTTTTAAGTTGAAGAGTTTGTGGATCAATCCAGTGAACTGTTACTCCTAGATATGATCTAAAATAAAAATATATTTAAATGGTAGATAAACTAACAACTACATTCTGATCATGTTTACTTTGAATAATATAATAAATTTACGGAAATATAATTTTTATTTAGCAATCAAAGAAAAACTTTCATATTGGATATTCTCGTGCAGCTTTAAGATTTCCAAATTAAAAATTTACGAGCGTTTTCATTTTAGTCGAATTTTATTCTGGAGGAAGAACTTACTTATTCCAATATGACCCTGCGTCCGTATAGTTGTTGCAACTAAAGAAGGTGTCTCTAGTTATTCTAACAATGAGGAAACTGCATTTTTAAATTTTGCTTCGATTTTTCTTGCGAGTGAACGCCTACTCATGCTAAATTTGGTTCCCAATGCATATTCCATAAATTCTCTAAACGCCTCATTCTCTACGTTTCTAAGAGGGAGAAGGCATTCAAAGAAGTAATTAATTACTTTTATTTCGAGGATTTCATTAGAAATTTGGCGTTTCTGTTTGAACCACTGACGATTTCAGTGAGGTTCAGCACCTTTGGTGAGGATCAAGTTTCTTCGACATAGCCATCTCCTAGTGACGACATCCTGTTTTCTCCTTAGCTCCATTTTTTACGCAATCGTTGAACTTTTGCAGGTCCTATAGTAAGTATTGAAATGGAAAGCTTAACTATTAATATTCATCAAACATTTATTTATTGGTCTAAGTAATAAAAATGATTGTCACCTAAGTTAAAACTTCAATATTTACTTCTAAACAAACTTCTTCAAATATTAATACGGTATAAAAAGTGAGAAAGGCTTCTTACCTGTTCATAAACTCTTTGAATGTGTTTTCGCACACTGTAAAGAGACTTCACATTCGCTTAATAGTGTTTAATTTGCGGCAAACACTTTACGCATTTGAAAGTTACGTTTGTTTTATTTTTATCTGCACCAATATAGAAAATACATTCCTCCAAATATGGTCATGGGTTCTCAGACGCGCTAGTTTTTGATGCTGAGTCACCTGAAACCGCGACAATTTCGTTCTCCATCACAGGAGCGTCACAAACTGAAGCACCGTCTCTAGCATCATCGGGATCGCTTTCTTCTCCACATTTTTCCTTTTCAGAGCCACTTTCAGTTTTTCTTGTCAAATTAAAATCCATAATAATAGTTCGAGTTTTATATCTATGATAAGTTCGATAACGAATGTAAAATTATAAAATTAAGTACGCTGATATGATTATATCCGCAAAAAAGTTGTTCTAACAAGCACACTATCGCTCCCGACTACAGTTCCAATATGATTGACAAATGAGGAATGAAACGAATTCGAACGATAAACAAACTATATTTGAAGCACGTTTGAACATGCACGGGTTGCACTGCAGGTGTCAAATGTGCCCCTTTTTCTCTCTAGAGAGAGTCAATAAAGATCATTTCGAGCAACTGCAACTCGTCGTTATTTGACAGAACTGTGGTGTGACTCTTCATTATGATCTGCTATGTAGATTTGCCGTATAATACGTAATTTTGCACTTACAACTCACATCATTCTTAATAACAAATGTTAAATGATGAGTTACATTAAATATACTTATATACTGTAAGAAAAGTGTATGTGTATCACTGTATCGCCTTATTACGGAACGCGGCTCGGTTAGAGCACGTAACGTAGGAGGAATTGAAACCCCCGAAAGCAAAAGAAAGAAAATAAAGATATGAAATACACAGTCTGAGAGTTGGACAGAAAGGTAGGAAATTTACACTGTTTAATTGGTGTGTACTCCGCGAATACCGAGTTGACAAGCATGGGGAGAATAACAAACTTTGAAAGATTAAAACACATTTATTTTTGAGATGAACACGTGGGTATAGGCACAAGGCATTTAGACAGAATTGACATGAGAGAGCACAACTGCGTTAATGAAAGGTACGCACATTTCTGCCGCCATAAAACTTTAAACACGACATGATATAAATGTGATGCTTACTGAGAATTCAAGTTACCAATACTCCATCGCTGACAACAATTCACAAAAGAATGCACAAGTAATAGAAATCCCTGCGCAACCCCTATCACAGAACATTGATGACAAACGTACCGGCCTTTACTGCGCTGTACAGCGTGCCACTTTGACTTCCACTAATACACTCCAAAGCACTGTTTCAAAATACTCGATTCCACAAATTTTCAATTCCTCTGAGGTGCGTTGCAGGTGTTTTCAAAATACTCGATGCCACAAATTTTCAATTCCTCTGGGATGCGTTGCAGGTGTTGTCAAAATACTCGATGCCACAAGTTTTCAATTCTTCTCGGATGCGTTGCAGGTGTTGTCAAAATACTCGATGCCACAAATTTTCAATTCCTCTGAGATGCGTTGCAGGTGGAACTTTTGAAGGGCGCTCGCAAAATTTCTTCGCTTGCGGCCGCTCTAATCGCAAGCGTAGGCCGGCTTGCTAGCACATCGTAGACGCGGTGCCTAGAGCGCTCGTTTGTTGCGTTCACGGCGTTATTGCCCGAACAGCTGTGCCCTTTGTAATTTGCGATTTTGACGTTGTTGAAGATTGACAGCTGTGCCAGTTCAAAATGCAGGTTGGAGTGCTCATGCTGTCTTGAAGTCGACGTAGAACTGACATATTTATGTTCTCTCAGGAGACGATTTAACACACTTTTATACGTGCCGGTTATCCGCGACGTTGTTGCGTATAAAGCGGAATTTGATGCCGGTGGTACTTCAGTGTCTGCTGGGTCCGTTGCTAATTTTTGGAGGCTCGAAGGAGCACTCTATCGGGGGCACTTTCGCGATGTTTCTTCTCGAGTAGCAGATCCAATGGGGATCTCGGCGGCGGCCGGATCCCCGAAACGTGCACCAAAAAGACCGTCTCTCGTCGTGTAACCATGTGAAAATCCTCTCTAATTTCTCTTCTCAGCTCTTTATAACTCTTCCGCTTGTTTCCTTCTCGAACATTCCCGATTCATCTCCGTCCCTCGCCGTCTCCAAGTCCGTCCTCCTCTTTGATTGGTGAAGTTTTTCCTTGTCCCTGACGATTCCGCTTCTAATTGGTGCGTTATCTGACACACCTCCTTGCCTACTCTACTTCTTGATTCTCATTGGTAGAGCAGCCGCGGTCACCCCATGAGCCAGCCCCTACCTCCTCGAAGCTAACCCTTGCTTGTTTGAAGTGGGCTCGCTCACGCCTACCCGTGTGTTGTGTGTGTGACTTGTGTTGTGTTGCCTGGATGTGTTTTGTGTTCAAGATTGTGTGTTTGTGTTTTGTGGACGCCTGAACCGTAGAAGTTTGGACGAAACGCCAACCGCCGTTTATGACATCCCGTTTCAAGCACTTGAGAGCGCTGCCCAAAGAGCCGACCCTCGCCGATACGACACACAACACATTCCAATGTTTGTAGCCCCGCAGAATGTTTACCCTTCTTTAAAATGTTATAGCTTCACGGAATTTAGCCCAAAAATAAAATTTGATGTGATTTTGCCAAATATATATGCCTAATTTATTCTATTTCACCACAGCCTATTGCTAATAAACAGTTGCCAGATGGGCTGTACCCTGTACGGTTTAGTTTCAACCGAGTATGAAACGCGTATTGAACTATGTTGAAGTGATTTTAGAAATTAAATTACCATCGTGATGTTGCGCTTGCGAGTTTCGGCCTAACACGTCGAAAATTGTTGCGATCGCAACAGATTTGCAACTTTCCGAAAATTCTTGCGGCGCAACCGAAACCGAAAAGGAAACAAACAAAAAAAATTGACATGCTTTGCATGAACAAGGAGCAGGGAACATCCCCTGCCCCTAGTAAAACTGCCAGTGCAACCAGTGTAGACTATCCAGCTTGTGTGCTCTCCGTGGCACAGCGGTTAAGGGATCGGACTTGTATGCTGGAAGTCGCGGGTTCGTTCCCAGTGCTGGCGCGGAGATTTTCCCCGTTGGGTATAAGGGAAAGCTCAAGCACAATACCCCACTCGACCCAGGTGTCGGAAATGGGTACCGGCTTTACGGGGGAACCGTCATGGTGTCCTATATATAGGGTTAGTTATAAGACATTTGAAAAACCAATGCTAAGATCATATGTATCAGGCTTGATTGGAAATAAAGCATCCCAAAGATGCCGATGTTAACCTTTTGTGGCAGCATTGACTTTAGAGGTGGGGAGAGTTTTCAGGAATAAGGCTCCTTTCGCACGAGTCACTTAGTGGCCGTCACCGATGACAGATACTAGTTACCCGCCATTATCTCAAGTGTAGCCTTTTATACGATGTCACTTCGGTAGCCCAGTTACGCTACAGTATTTTGCAGCTACCCGTGAGTTAGCTAGTGACCATTGCAAGTAGTTGCCGTCACCGACTGTTGGGTATAATATTAACAGTAGCTTTCATACCGAGTCACTCGGTGACGCAATATTTTCGTGACTGAACGCGATACCCGTAGTACTCAAAGAGCTTTCCCCACGTAAGCTTATGTGATATTGATGTGTACATGGACAATATAACACCGAAGAATTCATTCATGAAGTGGAGAAGTACCCTGCATTGTGGAATTCATCCTCTGATGAATATAGCAACAAGAATGAAAAGAGGAAGGCATGGAATGTCATTATTCTGAACTTCATTAGGACTTTGAAAAACTCCGGCAAGTATTTGTATACAAAATTTATTCATAAGTAGGAACTTTGGATCTTTTCCGTTTTGTGGTATGCACAAAATAACTCTAAAGGCAAATAACTCAAAATCTATTATGTTATTTATTCGAAAAATGAATATTACAACCGTAATCAGCACTAAACCTGTTTTACTACTGATAGAAATTTCGCAAAAAATTCTGCGAAACTTTATTACACCTTTTTAGATTTAAACAGGAAGCTGCAAGTAAGAAGCAAGCATATCAAATATCATCTTCCAAGCACAAGTTATCCAACAACCACTTATTCAATATTCAACTTTGCCCGTTTACAATCCGACATTTCAAGCTCTGAATTCTCATCAATTTCCGCAGCCAGCATTTCATGATTAAAGTCGCAATTATTGGCAAATGAAACCTACGACAGCAGCTATTGGAATTGATCCTATGCAGTGTCCTTCACCAACACCGCCTCCTACTTTTTCTGACAGTAGCAGTATAATCAATTTCGGATTTTCTCAGTAATATTTTCAGTTCCAAGAAATTACACAAATACTGTAGGATGTGAAAAGTGAAATATGTTGTAATTATTTGCCAAACAATGTGATATTAAATGGTATAGTTTGTGTAATTTACTAATACATTAGTGCTAGTTATTTACTATAATAAAAGTTGCACGAAGAAGTCGATTTTGATATCCAGCAGTTTTATCTATAGACCTATAACGTTGGTGGGCTCCATTTATGAACTTCACCTTAGTTTCTTTAAAAATTCATATTTTTCTATATATAAATATCTTACCTTAAGGTTACGGCAAGTTTTTCATCTGGTCTTATGCTTCTTCTCATGTTTGTTTCAGTCCGTCTGATGTCATTCTGGATGAGGCTGAGTAACTCCTCAAATGAAGGCTTGCTCATACGAAATTGATTAAAAATTTATTCTCATGTACACATAATTCATCGTACAATGTATGATGTAAGCCTTTGTTTATTCTTGGTGTTAACATCTCATGAGTTTGCATTCTTCTTTTTCGAGAGCGTTTCTTTTTCTTGATCAGTAAAGCCAATAGAAGTAACTCAGCACTTGAAAAAGGCATTCTTGCGACTGAGAGTTTCACAGCGTGGTTGCTAGCAGTGACAGTCAATGGTTGCCTCGTGTGAAAGGGGCCTAAGGATTCAACCGAAGTAGCTCGTCAGAAACAGCTGTTTATTATAGTTAATAAAATCCCGACAGAGAAAAGTCTAGTTAGCGCAAAAACAACATAAAATTATCCAGTTGTTAGAGGTTGACAAATTCAAAGATAATGCAGAGTACAAATCATAATTTGAAGAAAATGACCCAAAGTCTGGACTGAACTGCATAATTGGCACTAACAAAATCTAGCTGAAGTGAATACGGGTGCCACTTCAGCGGCTCAGTCAGCACACATATTATGGGTGAGTCTTGGTACTATTTTTTCAGGTGAGCACCCAAGGCACACTTCGATATAATAGTCAACCTAATGGCACACTTAGATATAACTATGGAAGGTAGTATTTCACACATTAATGTCTAGCTCAAGGTAGGAGCCGAGCTGGAGTTCCAAGGCTTTTCTCAAATGAACATCGTCAAGCAATGCTCGGCAACCTAACTTGTCTCTGATTCAACATAACCAGTCATAAAAATCTGGCCATCTAGAAGCACCACTAAATCCATTTAACATAAGACATCTACAAATGCTGACACAATATGTAAACAGGAGGGCACCTCAATATAGGTAAATCACTTCCCTTTTCAGGACACGCATAATCGGCTAGGAGATCTAGCATATCCCAGAGTCATACAAAATAGTAAAAATTTCAAAATCAAAAATACGCAAGCACATCACACTATTTAGACTGGTATGTTGTTTTCAAAATAATCCCACATAACAAGTCTAGTAAGAATCACAAAGCTCTGCAAGTCAGAGTCTTATGTCTCTGACTTTACATAAGTCAGAGGCTACTTTACGCTCCGAGCCGACTGTGAATATCGAAAGACTTTGAATATCAATGCCCGAAGCGAGCGCCTGAGGTGCAAACGAACCCGACATGATAAGAAAACTCAACTGGAACAAATGCCGTTCTTTTGTGAATATCGCCGATAGTAGTGGCACACGAAGAAAATATTGCAGTCTGGTAGTAATGCCATAAGGGGCGCCTTGGAGGACCGCCAGATGACGAGGAGTTGCAGCGCAGATGGCGGTTGAGAGAATGTTGAGTGCGAAACGGCTGTAGAGGCAGTAGAAACTACTGCTGGCGGATCGTCTTCGGTGTGATGTGAACATCGGAGCCGCTGTGAGAAGACAGGCCGAACTTCTACTGCACCACCCGCAGGGCTTCCACGAGTGCAAAAGTTCCTACCCTAAAACTTTGTTCAAGATTACCCTAAAAATGCATAGATTGCCCTAAAATATCAAATAAGCCCATAGCTGGTATTACATAAAAATATTCAATGTTTCCATGCTTATATGTGTAGAAATAACAACGTCAAGGTCATGCGGATATAAGAAAATGAAATTCTCTGACTTTACGAAGTCATATGTGTCACGATACGTGCAACATTTCATACTGCTTTCACCATAGTTTATCTTCTTCGTATGGTTACCTAGTTACAAGCTCTGTTCAATGAGCGTAAAGTATGAGGCCAGGTGATCCATTCCTGACTAGCAGAGAAAAAAAAGACATAGTAAGAGAAAATGAACGACAAATTAATACTAGAAACATTTATAGATGGAACTCAACACAAACACTGTTTCACAATTTTTGCGCAAAAAATTAGAGGAATTTAGATGTGAAATAAGTGCAAATACACCCTAATTCACGGTGCAATTGCAAAGAACGTGGCAAAGAATGTAATGCACTAAATGAAGAATTATGACTTTCCAAAATTTTTGCAATTGGAATGCTCGATTGGATCGAATTTAACTGCGTATAGAGATAATTTACGTTGAGTAAGGCGAAGCAGATGTTGCTCAAGGCTCGAAGTTAGCCCCCATTGAATTACAAATAAGAGCCTCATTACAATTGAGTATCTCGGCCCATGGCCGGCATATTTTTCGATAGAAGCCTACATGTCAAAAAAAGCCAAAAACCTACAGTCGCACACTTGTAGCTCCTCCAAGAATCGGAGTCCTACGTAAATAAGCCCTAGTGCCACGAATAATGAAAGAAGAACGTCGATTCCTATCTCGCAAGCTTTTTTTATTCACTCCCAATATCTGTACTTCCACCAAGCCAACATTTCTTCTATGAAGTCAAAAATTCATTTTTTTCAACAAAGAAGACACAGAATGTTTGGATCCCATCATAACGTTAGTTGTGGCAGAACAGAACACTACAGTGTCACTCACTTTAATATTTTTCTCATTAATTTTTTTTCATGAGTATTAAACAAGCCATTGCCTGTGCTATCCTCTTTTTCAACGAGATCAACAGAGGAACTCTAGATTGCGCTCTCAATCCATTATTGGACGATGACTCCGAGTTGTTTAGTTTTACTGCGATCAGTTCTTTCATTGATTATTACAGAATATAAACTTCATAAAGGACAACGACGAAATCACTTAGTAGATGTTTACCAAAACATTGTCTAAAAATGTTTGAAGCTCTTTGTTTCCCTAAGCTTACTTTCTATAAGAAACATTTGTTTCAGTAGTAACGAAATAGGCAAATCATGCTCAGAAAAGTTTGCACATATCGGCACTTCAATTTTTATACAAGGCTTGTCAATTGGACCATATATAATTAACAAACAATGTTTCCATGCTTCTCCATAATTAACAAAGTTATGGTTTGTGTTTTCCTTCTCTGCACTGAGAGATTTTTTATGGCGTTGAGTGTTAGTATGAAGAATAATCTCAGATTTACCAAACGTAATGATAGTTGACCATGTAGTACAGTATACCATATCCTTAGTTGAGGTATAAGACTGCGACTTTTCTAACCAGCCTCGAAACAGTTGTTCGCTCCTATATCCTTTCTTCCCTTTTCGTGAAAAGGGCTTAACAGACGATAAAATTTGGCTTTCCTTCATAGGTGGTGTAGCAGCTTCATCAGACACAGAATATATTTAATAAAAACAATTTGACTGCGACGCAAGTGACCAAATATTTCGTTAGAATGCAATACTGAACGTGACTGCAACTGACACAGTTAATTGCCCTCGACTGAAACATAACTACCTACCCTTGGCTCTCAGTGTCGTTGTACACGTTGTATAGCTGTTCAATTCCAGTAAAGGATGATGACCGATGTATTGGTGTAAATCTTGATACATTTACGAGTTTGTTATGTAAGGTTAGAAAATATAAAATTCCAAACATTCTACCAAGTTGCATATCACTTGAATTGTGTCATTACTTCTAATCAGCCAAGGTATTATTCATGCAGCAAATCTGATAACATTATGCTGATGAGAGATCTGCATTCCGAGAGATCTGCAGGGATGTGAACAACAATTTGTGCCTGATCGTAGTGTGCAATAAAGACGAAATTAATAGCGAGTTATTGCAAGTCTGTTCCAAATTTGACTCTTATTGAACTTTTTCATAACTGCTTCGGTAGCGAACTTCTGCAATGTACCTTAAACAAGGTATATTGTAGTACTTGAAAGCAAACTTGATGTTGGTAATGAAAACAGGCGATTACCCATCAATTTTGCTGCTCTACCCCGACTGAAGTCGAATTACCCTAAAAATCATGGAATTTTTCTTTACCCTAAACTCTACCCTAGACCACCCCTGATTACCCTAAAATGGGGTATTTTACCCTCAAGTGGAAGCACTGGGTGCACAGGCCTTCCACGCTCGTCAATCTTTGTACCCTAGGCTAGTACATAATTTACCCTAGAATGCTCCTTGGTTACCCTAGAAATTGTAAATGAGGGCAATATAATAATTACCGTCTAGTCTTTAAAAATACTATTGGCTTAGCCCTTAATTACGCCACTTGACAGCTTTTTAAAGTTTTTGGGCATTCGTTTATCAATAAATGAATGATCTGAAGACCATTATGGAAATGTGTATAAAATGCCGTCCGTCTATTAAGACAACAAAAAATATTTCCATGTATGGACAGATAGACAACTCAACAAACACACAAGCACTGTGGTCCACAAAATTGAAGTTCAGGTTTACATAACCAGTGTTCACCGTACAGAAATCATAATTACAAAAACAAAAACAAAAATTGCTTGAAAATGCGGACATATGTTACATTTTTTCCCGCTCGTTGTTTCAGTCGTTTGGCAAATCCAAAATAAATAAAAAATGAATGAACTCTTCGTGCGTTGTTAAGTATAGCCTTAGATCAATCTGGTCAAACTAAGAGAATGCCTAACTTGATTTAAATAATTTTTAATCTCCAGGAAGCTATGCAACTCTCAAAATGAAGTTCTGTTAATACATAGTACATAACTACAGTCTACAACATAATAAAAACGTTATCAAGCTTACCGTATTTTATATGTCTAAGGTATTGGCATTGCTGAAGGTTCTGCATGCGTAGCATTTCTTTTGTTTCATTAATAGCCTTAATTAGACTAGTATTAATTGGAAAATTAGAAGGAGTGAAGCCAGATTCTTTAAGCCTGCAGGGTCTCCAAACTATGGCCTGCGGGCCACAACCGGCCCTCCACATAATTTTATCCCGCCAGCCAAACAAGTGCATGTGGTTCCCTTGAAAAAAATGATATATGAGGAAATTAAATTACAGGTACTGCCCTTTTCATTTTTCATTCTTTTGGCCCATATGAATGTAGGGAATATGAAATGTGGCAGTTACATTGAAAAGTTTGGAGACCCTGCTCTAAGGTGATACATTGCATGCATCGAACAACGAATGTACGGTGTAGGCTCTCTTTCTGGCCTACCAGGTAATTGAGGAATAGACTTCCCTTTACCATGCGTTTCAATAAATTGACACTAGCCCGTTGTGTGTTCTCTTGATTTATTCCAGGGAGCATGAACAAAACATGATTACAGTCTTTTAACGGTAGCAATATCTTTGGTATTAGCACAAAAATAGCAATGGCAATGGCAAGTTTCAAAATATTGAATTGCGAGGTGTCTGGAAAGATAAAGAATAAAGCTAAGTAAATCGGTAATACACAAAATGAATGAATATGCACAAGTCATCAATGTATGTCTCAGTAAGATCAAACAAAGTATACCTAGAAACAAACAAGACAATTGAGTAGCGAACTATACGCTGGCCGATTGTCACGCTTCTGGCGCCTAGAGAATCGACCTAGCACTGCTACGCTGAGTTAATTCTTCTAACTAGCTTTTGAGAAGCATGGACGGCGCCAACATACGGTTTCATTCATCATATTGGTTCTTTGGAAGCTGTTAGTCAAACTTAATTGGCTAAAGAAACGTTCAACGAAAGCATTTGAAAATGGGAGGGGAAACAACGTTGAAACTTTAATTTTAAGATTTGGATAACATAGTAGCCCACTGGTATTTGCACGGCTAAACACTGTTTCCTAGTAATTAACGGCTCACATGTCTGGTGTTAATTGTTCATTCAAGTAATGTTTATGCCACTCTTCCTCAAGACAGTTCTTTTCGACATACTATTACTTTAAGGAATTTCGTCTAATATACGGAGAGTTTCAGAACAAGAGGTACAAAATTGCACACCAAGTAGAAAATGACTAAAAAACAGTTTCCCTTTAATGAAATTTTTCCAAAAAAAGTTCGGGCTTTCGACATATATTAACTGTTTATTGTTTTAAAGAATGAAATGTAATGTCACAGTTGCTCGCAGTATTTATTTGACTTTACTTTACGGAAAATTTTCAAAGTATGTTCCACCTACGTCAATGCACTTATCAAATGTAAGCCTTGACGACTGCTGGAAACTAGAAAACACGTCTGGTATTTCAGGTACCACACCAGTATCCACTGCAATTCTTTCCACGAGTTCTTCCCTCAGTGTTATTGGGTGTAGTATGAACAACGCTGTGCATGTGGCCTTCTTGCAAAAACTTTTCTACCAAATATCACTAAAACTAGATTTTATTATTGTAAACTCTCATAGAATAGAAGTGATTTTAACGTAATTTGAAAATAAATACTGCGCGCCATTGTGTAATTATATTTCATCCTTTAAAACAATAACGAGCTAACATCCTTCAAGCCCGATTGAAAGAAATAGTGTTTATTTAGCCATTTTCTACTAACAAAGATTTTGGAGTCAATATTGAAGTAATACACAAATTTAGACAGCGTGTGAGGTCATATTAAGGATTGTAAACGGAAAACCTTTCATGGATTAGTAAAAATACTTCAACTAAGATGCATCTACAGTTAGAAAACTAATCTCTTTATCTTGTGCATTAATAAATGCGTTAAATTTCCCCAATTTATCAAAAAACTTCAAATAGTCGCGGGTTAGCTGGTTGTTTAAAGCAGTGGTCTCCAAACTACGGCCCGCGGGCCAAATCCTGCCAGCGACATTTTACAATTGTATTTGAACGCGCGAATTTAGCGAGCGTATACTCGTTGGGGGTGCATACTCGTAGACTTCTGTAGAAATTATAAATAATGTCAGAATATTAAAACGGTTTTGGACTTGGAAACTTACTAAAGTAATCGGTACTGCCCTTGGGCTGGTAAGTTTGGAGACCCCTGGTTCAAATCATTGGCAATCATATTTAACCTGAGTTGGATCGCTAAACGACCACTCAGAGCAAAAAGTGTGAGTGCGTCTCACTACTCCAGCAATCGTCACACACAAAGCTTGTAAAGAAACTGCACGCCGCTCATTGCGAAAAGAACCACAACTTGTTCAGTACCGGTATGTAGCACGTTAACTTGTGCTATATTTACAAAGCAAATGTTGATACGTCTCGTCCTTGAATAAATGGCTTTTGCTTAATTAATTCTTATTTGAGTTATTCAACTATAGGTGATGAGAATCTCCCATATTTTTTCACCATTTTTATAAGATAGATTTGAAATACAGATTTTACCCTAGATTTTGCATATTTTCTCCTTACCCTAGACAGTACCCTAGGAGGGGTCTGATTACCCTAGACTAGGGTAACCCTAGGAGTGGAAGCACTGACCACCCGTTCTATAGGGCCTGGTGAATGCGGGAACGAGCTGAGCACGCATCTCCCTTGGTTGGTGGTTAGGTAGCGCCTCGAAACTCGCCGCTGCTCGGGGTGGCGCCTCGAAGCTCACTGTTGCGCGTGGTGGCGCCTCGAAGCTTGGCGTTGTGAGGGATGGCACATCGAAGCCCGCTTTTACGCAGGGTGGTGCCTCGAAGCTTGTGTGGCGGTGCACAAGCGAACGGCTTGTTAAAACAATCACAGGTGCTCTGACGTTTAGAAGTATGACGGGCAAGGCATCCGCCCACTACTCATCCGTTACAATGACTTTCAATGCTTCCTTCAGTCGCCGATGTAGCCTTTCCACAAAACGTTGTTCTGTGGATGATAGGCTGTAGTTTGGTGTCGCTTCATGTCCAAATTTGCAGAGAAAATTTTCCAAAGCGTTAACTCGAATTGCGCACCTTGATCCGTAATGATGGTTGTCGGGATTTCAAACGAGGACACCCATCCCTGCAGATAAGAATGAGCCGATGTTTCTACCGAGCAATCCGTCATCGGCGTAGCCTTGCACCACCTTGCGAAACAATCAATGCACCTAAGCAGATACCGACAATTTTCCGATACGGGCAGGGGTCCAACGATATCTACGTGCATAATCTGGAATCCTTCATTTCGAACCGGCATTTTTCCAGGCTGACTTTAGACGTGCGTCGTAGCCTTGCACGATTGTCACGGGATAGTCTCGTGTCCACTTTTTGATGTCTTTGTTGATGCAGAGCCAAACTACCCATAGTCTCAGGAGGTCTCGCGTTGCTTTAATGCCGGGATGACTGGCTCCATGAAAATGTGCGAATATTGTTTTCGGCAATTTTGGGGAATGTATGGCCTCTTCTGGCCGGTGGACACGTCACATCAAAGGGGCATTTTGCTGATGTGGGTATTGATAGGTCGTATTTTCAGGGCAGTCTTCGATGCTGGATGCAGGAGCTCTTCCAATTCTTGATCTTCATTCTGCTCTTTTATTATCTCTTCGTAGTTGAGTGAAGGTTCTTTTGGGAGAATTGCAGATACCATATGCGACAGTGCATCTGCTACCGTGTTGGTTGTGCCACTGATACGGGTGATCTCACAGATAAACTGTGTGAGATACGACAGCTGTCTGGCCACGCGGGGGTAGCTGCCCTCCGTAGAATTTGAAGATCGAAGCAGAGTGAACGATGATCCGTCCTGATTTCAAAACGTCGGCCCTCCAAAAGATGCTCAGAGTATTTAAGTGCTGAGAAGAGAGCATCAAACTCTCGGTTGTACGTGCTATAATTGAATTGCTTGTCATCCATCTTTCTTGAAAAGAATGCCTCTGCTAGTTGCTGTCCTACGATTTCCTGTTGTAAAACAGCTCCCACCGCGTTGGCCGAGGCGTCCGTAACTAGGATCGTCTTGCCTTCTCGGACTGGGTGCGCCAACATGGTGAGATGGAAGATCTCATTTTTCAATCTTTCGATAGCTGTGCATTGCTCATGGGTTCAATTGATGATTTTCTCTGAGTTCTGTGAGTAACCTTCCGTTAGTTCAGTGAGAGATTGGATTTTTTCTGCTGCAGCGAGAACAAATCGATGATAGTAATTGACGATCCCCAGAAACGGTCGAAGTTTTTTGATCGTCGACGGTCGTGGGAAGTTGCAGATGGCTTCGATTTTCTGTGGAAGCGGCGAGATACCCCTATCTGGCACTCTATGCCCGAAGAAGTCTAGTTCGGCGCTCCAAAAATGCACTTCTCTGGGTGCACTTGTAGTCCTTCCTCTTGCAGACGACGGAACAGTTGCTTGAAGTTATTCTTATGCTCCTCGGCGGATGTAGATGCTATGAGAACGTCATATAGGTATGCAGTGACGAAAAACATGTCTCTGGTGATCGCATCGAGGTAACGGTGGAACGCTTGAGCAGCATTCCGGAGTCCAAAAGACATAACAGTTTACTAGTACAAGCCTAACGGAGTGGTGATAGCAGTTTTCTGAATGTCTTCGGCTTTCACCGGTATCTGGTGATAGGCCTTTACGAGGTAAATTTTTGAGAATGTGGTCTTCTTGTGCAGCTTGTAGTGGAAGTCTTGGCAGGGCAGAATTGGGCAACGATCGGGGTTCATTCCTGCGTTTAGTCGCCTGTAGTACCCGGATATTCTCCAAAGAAAAGAAAATGAAAAAAATCGTTTATTTCTAAAGAGTTGACACATGAGATACACGCAAGCATATTGGCTTTTAAACATTTCTTAATATAAGACGTCCTTAGACAAACATACCATATGAGGAGTACAAATAGCCAAACTATACGTGGTCTACTAATAGATAAACCAAACGAGGCGTACTAATAGACAAGCTATCCGAGGTGTACAAATTGATAAACCATACGAGGCGAACTAATATACAACTAGACTTGGCGTGCAAGCAGATTAACCCTGTCAAGGGCTAGTTGAATCAAAAATATCATTTGGATATTTTATATCCCAAGGTAGGGCTGAAAACTTATAAATAATTTAAATACTACTAGAGAATTCTTCCGAATTATTAAATTATCAGTTGAATCGAAGTATGGTAAGACAAAAAAAAAAACGCTATACCGAAGCAGGTTGAAACACCGTCGTAAATGACTATCAAGTATTGAGAATAAGTTAGTCACAAAGTAATTTATAAAGAACACCACGCAACGCAACACGCACATCTAGAAACGCGTAAACAAACTAACAAGCAAAATGAAATTATTGGCTTGTTCAGCATACGGGCAAGGAGATATTTTTTTCACCAGCGTTTTATTTCAATTGTCTGTTTATATTTTTCATTTTTTCTATTCACAGGAACGCCCTCCGGGGTAGTAATAGATTTATTTTCGAATCATTTCACAAGTGCAATAAAATAAATTTACCGGATTATTTTCACATAAAAAATAGAAAAAGAAACATGTATATATTTTTGTTGATTTATGTATACCTATATACGTATGTACAGATATATCCATGGATGTGCGTGCGTACATAAGTATGCACACACACACACGCACACAAATTTATATATATATATACACGTTTTGGAAATGAATATACAAAAAATATATATATTAAAGACTAAAAGATAAAAAACAACCTCCTACTATATCAAAAATGACAGTCGAGCTCACCGTAATCGGAAGAAATTATTTGAAAAGACTTCGAAAAACGTAAAAATGAACTAGTTTCAATTGCAAATAGAAATTTGTAAGAAAACTCACGTGACAGTCAAGGAATAACAACAACAACAAAGAAAACATTTCGAGTTTTACATCCTATTGGTATTCAATTCAGCATTATACGGACATGGGTACATAGGATGAAATGGAATACTATTGTGACCGGATATCACTTCTGAGTTGCAAATATTTACAAAATTTGGCACGTAGAGGTAGGTTAAGGGGACAACCCAAGGAGTTTTGGGCCCAATTGGGCATTTTTGTTTCTTTGTTGAAACTTATCCTTAGGTGGTGTGCTATCGTGCCCTAAATTTTCATGGGGTTACGGGCACCAGATACCACACCCCCTGGACAGGGGATCAATAATTATGAACATTTGACCCCATACGAAAAGAAAACAAAGAGTATAAATGAATATTTTGGATCTTTTAGTTTGTTAGCAATGTTTCAAGGATTCTAAATCTGTTCTTGATTTTCCTGTTGCTTGAAAAGTCATTGACTTGCATTCATTTTAAATATTAGATAAAATGACAAAAAAAAAATATTTCTCATTTTCTGAAAAACTAAGGCCAAAATCGAAAAAAAGGAATGGAACAAAATGTGTTTCTTTCTAAAAAATACATATAATGGCTTATTTTAGAAGAATAAGTTTAATGAAAAAAAATTACCATTCTTCAAGAAATGAAAAATTGATGTATTTTTTAAAATAATTTATGTATGCATAACATGCAATCCACAGTGTTGATATGAAATTATGCATGCATATTATGTGTAGATGATAATACAACATGAATACAGCATTCAAGTAAAAAAATGTTCATTATATTACAGCTCAACACAAAGTGTATTTATTTTGCCTTTTAGGTAAAAACCTCATTTGCAACTTAAAAAAATAGAAACAAGTGAGTTTTCATGCTAGAAAAAAAAACAGTTTTGGAATCCTTGGAACATTTTTAACAAACTAATACGTCCCGATTTCTCAATTTGTGCTGTTATTATTTTTTATTAGAGTTCAAAACAAAAAGTTTGATACATTTTAGTTAGTGATTGAAAATCGCAAATCAAAAGAAAGCGAAAGGAAAACCAGAATATTCGGATTTACTTGTTATTTGAAATTTTACAATGATTTCAAAACTGTCTTTGAATTCGTTCTAGCACAAAAATTCATTAACTTCTATTCCTTTGAAATATCCCTGAAAATGAACTAAAAACTAATATTTCAAATGGTCCCAAAAACTGAGGTCTAAATCGAAAAAAACTACACAAGTAAAATATGTTTCTTTTCAACAAATACATGTACTGTCCACATTTCAGACCAATCGGATAAAAATTTAAAAATTGTTGGGTTGTCCCCTTAAACTGTGGTCCAGATTAATAATTTCAATTACTGAAATTTAGAGTTATTTCTGATATGGAAGTTCAGTGCCAGTGTGCGCTGAACACACAGAAACCTAAAAAAATAAAAAAACCCTAAATTCCCTCCTCCCCAGCTCAGCCGAAATCGATTGAAACATCTTCGTGAATGATTTCGTAATAGGGAGACAACGTTGGCCGAAATTAATTCATTATAAACATTGCACAACCTTCACATCTATAAACTTGTACACTGATGTACACACAAAAATGAATTTCAGAGTCTTTTTCTCATACGGATGCTAAATATAAATTCAGAAAATAGACCATAAAAAATAAAAATTAGAAAAGATGAGAAAATACTGCTTATAATGAAAAAAAACGAACTTCATTCTATTGCATTGAGCTAACGGCTGTGCTGCTCATTACAATCGACAAAAATAATTAAGGTTAATATTAGAATGACTTGGTGGACGTGAAAAGAACTAATTACTAATTTTCTTACAGAAATTTCATGAAAATCAAAATTTCAGGTGACTGTGAAATTCCCACCGAAGTGCTGCAGGCCCTATGACAGAAATGTAAAGGGACGAGACAAATTTACTTTAATTTCTTTTACAGTTTTAGAGTTTTTGATTTGCTGGGGAAGGTTACAAGCCCCGCTTCGGATGACTTAGGGACCAAATGCATTGGAGACACCCAGGCGCTCTTTGATGGTCTGATGATACCCTGATCTAACATCATTTTTAACTCATAAAATATCCATCCTCAGTGTTCTGAAAAACAATGAGTCAAAGTATTAAAACTATTTCTGAACTCTAATTTTCTGAATAAACCAACCGATAAAATATTGACTTTAAAGAAAGAAAAGACAGCAGTAAAACAAAACATATAGAACGATTTAACAAATAATAGAAAGTTTGACCGCTGTGTCACATTCATTTATTGACGGACGGTTTTTTAAAATGTACATCGATTCTAAAATGCAGAGATCAGGTAAATTTGGGGTTGAATCCAAAATTTTAAAATTCGTGTTCTTAAAGAAATGGTCGTTATTCAAACAATGTTCTCTAATAGACGAGTTAGATGGCTTAGTCAGCTTATTGCGCGTACGAAAGGAGACTCCCCTGTGTTGTGCACACCTCACAAATAATTGGAGCCCAGTGCTACCAATGTAAGATCGCTTGCAGCGGTCACACGTATATTGATATACAACTGTGGTACGCAACATCACATCTGGAGTATCCCTTCGCTTAAAATAAGACCCGATTTTTCTATCGTTTTTGAAGTACACACCAGGATTGATTTGCGGAAAAAACTTTTCAATAATTGACAATATTTCAAGTTTCATTTTTACTGTACGGCTTCCTATAAACGGTAAATGAAAATATAAGCTTAACTTCGGCACGGTAAGAACTTTTCCCTTCGTAGTAAACTTTCTCCCTAAAAATTTTCCTAACTTCCCTAAAAATATTCTTCGGGTAATTATTCGACCAGAATTTTTTTTTGTAAATAATTCATTTCTAGATGGAACAATTGGTAAGAAGAAGATATTTCATAAGTTCGGTGAATTTATGTTAATGTGATAATATTTGTACGTTGGATTCGACTGATTTTCTTACCGAATTATAATTTCTGACTTATCTGACCATTTCCCAGTGTTTCTCATCAAGAAAAATGTCTATAGTCCTTGTACCAACCCACAGGCTGAGACTTTTTCATATCGTTGTGTAAACGAATGTAACTTGGGAACAATGAGAACTGTTCTAGAAGAATTAATGCCATCATTTGACATCTATGAACAGGAGAATAATGTGATTAACATTGATGAAGCAATACAAAATTTAACTGAAATTATAACGACTGCATACAACCAGTGTTGTCCTATAATCACCCGCACAATTACGCCAAAAAATAGACAAAAGCCCTGGATTACTGAAGATATCATGATCAATATAAAGAAACGTCAAGCGTACCTAGCCTTACTATACGAAGGACGAATACCTAGAGTAACGTATAACAGATTCAGGAATCACGTGACCAATCAAATACGAACATCGAAACAAAACTACTTTACGCTCAAATTTACTGAATACAAAACTATTATTAAAAAACTTGGAGCCTGCTTATTTCATGCAATAAACCGAATACTAATGCTGCAAAAACAATTGAGTCCATCATTCACGAAAATGTAAAATATCATGAGAAAAAAAATATTGCAACAGTGTTTACGAACTTTTTTGTAAACAAAGGGAAAAATATAGCCGATAGTGTCTTCAGTGAACCCACAGACCGTTTGCAATACATGGACGATGTCCGTAAACACAACTCTTTCTTTTCCACGCCAACTAATCCTTCTGATGTAATTACGTGCATAAACCACTTGAAAAATTAATCAAGTGGATTAAATAGATTCTTGGCTAAAGTTTTTAAGGCTATAGCTGATATAATAGCACCGTGCATATCTAATAATATCAATCCATCACTTTTTCAAGGTATCCTCCCCAACTCTCTCAAAATTTCCAGAATGACTCCAATTTTAAAAATAGTGATAAAAATTGCATTAGTAATTATAGACCTATTTCTGCACCACCAATTATTAGCAAAATATTCGAAAAAATTGTGCATAAAAAAGTGTATTCGTATTTTGAACAAAAATCTTTTCTCTACAAAGAACAATACGGTTTTCGATCTAAAAAGTTGACGACACAAGCTGTATTAAATCATTTACAATACCTTTATTCTAATATAGATGAAGGAAAGCTTGTTTTTTTTTCCGTATTTCTTGACTTCCGAAAAGCATTCGATTGTGTGGATCATAACATATTACTCTCGAAACTACACTGTTATGGCATTCGAGAGGCTGCCCATTCAGATCATACCTAACAAATCGGAAGCAATACGTTGTCATTGACGACGCAAAATCAGACCCACAGACAATTAGCTATGGAGTTCCACAAGGATCTGTCCTTGGGCCTCTCCTATTTCTGATTTTCATCAACGATATTATTAAATCTACACCATTTTTCAAATTCATACTTTTTGCCGCTGACAGTACGCTTTCTGCGGTCCTTCCAAACCAAAATCCCGCTATAATTGCGGAGAGTATAAATAATGAACTCCATAAGGTTTCATTGCGGCTTAAAGCTAATAAAATAAGCCTTAATAAGGATAAAACAAAATATATTACATTCTCATACAAGAAAAATATATCTCTCCCACGCATTAAAATTGGCGAAGGTGAAATCGAAGAAACCAACTCATGTAAGCTTCTGGGCATCATAAGAGATAAACATCTGACCTTCAAAGAGCACATCGCTCATATAAGTTCTAAATTATCAAAATCCAACGGAATCCTAAATAAAGTTGAAAATTACCAGCCTGAAACAGCTTTATAAATGGTTTAGGCAGCGGACAGACAAACAAGCAGTGAAGCGAGTCGAAACTGCTCTGACAAGCAGTGAAGCAGGGCTGAGCAGAGCATTTTCGGCTTGCTGGTAGCTGCTAGCTTATGTTAGTAAGTTAGGTGGCCAAACAAACAGCAGTGGATGGTCCTGACTCCTGAGTCCGCAGCAGTTGTAATCTTGTCGCCACAAAGGGTGGTGTGTTTTGACAGGTTACCTCAAATTTTGCTTATTTATAGATGTAAAACTGGCAATACTTCATCCAATCAAGTTAATTTATTTCTATATATATTATTATGTTATGCATTAGCTTGTTAGCATTACAAGTACATCCGTACACTGTCGTATAGTACTTTTCATTTCCCTGCAATATTTCTACCCACAATGTTTAAAATGGCTTTGATGCTGTTTTATAATTGCTCCAGGAAATTTCACGAAAAATTAATTGCAAGATAATATGCTAGTTATGGATGCTGATAGAATAATCTAGCAAGAAATTCACTGACGAGTGACTAGAAACCTTATAAATACTTGAATGTGGCTTTTTTGCAGTGCTGGACGTGTAGATACATTACAGAACAAGGAACATATTCGCTCAGGCGTATAAATATTCATATCCATGGATATAACAACCCAAATTTGGAATTGTTAAATTAATAAACAATATCTAAGTATAAAAGGATCTTTTGTTTCTGATGTGCGGCACCAAGTTTCAATTTAATGGCAATTTTCACGTAAACTCAAACATCACAACCGTTTTTACGAGAAACTAAGAGTTTTTTAGTTGCATGCTTTCAAAGTTATTTTTACCGATGTAATACTGCTAAAACACAAACGAATATTTCTGCATCGGCCTTGCCCAGCACTTTGCGCTGGTCCTGAAAAATTAAAAGATCCTTCTCCACATTTGATTCACATTTAACAACTCTATGAGTGTGCGCACATATACATGTTAGTATATGTGCACATATATATACACATATGTATATATATGTTTCTATTCCTATTTTTTGGAGTAAAAACAAAAACCTCAAAACACATTACATTTTACCTAAACTCTGCGACCAATTAACACTGAACCATACTTCAGAAATAAATAAATTTATTGCACTAGCCTAATGATTCAAAAATAGATCTATCACTACCCCTCAAGGCTCATCTGTGGATAAAAACAATGAAAAATATAAAAAGGCAAATGAAAAAAGCGCTCGTGAGAAATTATCATCTCTCTGTGCGTATGCTGAACATGCCATGAACTTCATTTTGCTTGTAAGTTTGTTTACGCGTTTCTTTTCTAGCTGTGCGTGTTGTGTTGCGTGATGTTTTTTATAAATTACTTTGTGACTAACTTTTTCTCAATACTTTACATTCATTTACGACAGTGTTTCAAGCGGCTTCGGTATAGCGCTTTTTGTCTTTTCTTACTTCGATACAACAAATAATTCAGGAATTCCGAAGAATTCTCTAGTAGTATTTTGAATTATTTATAAGTTGTCAGCCATCTCTTGAGATATAAAATCTCAAAGAAATGATATTTTTGATTTAACTAGCCATTGACAGGGTTAATCTATTTGCACGCCACGTATGATTTGTCTATAAGTACGCGTCGTTTGGTTTATCTATTTGTACACCTCGGATAGTTTGTCTATTAGTACGCCTCGTATAATTTGTCTATTAGTACACCTCGAATGGTTTGTCTACTAGTAGACCCCGTGTAGTTTGTCTATTAATACTTTTCATATGTTACGTTTGTCTAAGGACGTCTTATATTGAGAAATTTTTTAAAAGCCAAGATGTTGTCATGTATCTCATGTGCCAACCTTTTTTGAAATAAACGGTTTTCTTTTCTTTCTTTCTCACAGATGACCTAACCTGTGTTTCCTCAGTATTACTTAGGAGAAAAATGATTAATGTTTATAACTGAAAAAGTAATAGTTTGTACGTGAAAGACATATGTTTGAAGTCAGGTTTAGTGCCATGTGCCAAAAAAAGACCTGATATGAAATATTCGGCATTGGTACGCTCTAAAGTGTAGGTATTGACAAAGAAAATGCATGATATAGTATAGTTTTTCGATTTTTGAGGTAGGAAATACTTATATACGTATCAATAACTGTACAATCCCACCTACCACTAACTTCCATAGCGTCTGCTATAAATGACCATTGTTCATCAACATAGTTATGATCGAAATATTATGAGATGCACCCCCAATCGCAGGAATAGCTTGCACCGAGGAAATCAGAAGTTTGACAACCTCCCAGTACGAGCTCTGGCGAGCAACTGGCCGCTAGCTCCCGATTCCCGAACGGTGTTTTATCCAGGGTTTCCACGCAAAGCAACTCAATTTACCCTAGCTGAATGGTGTTGATTACCCCAGATTACCCTAAAACAGCTAATCATGACCTATGATCTATAAATTAACTAAAAGGTAAATGGTGGTTCCCAGAGCTCCGTCACAATGAATTAGCACTTGTTAAATACTACATGAGCGTCAGGAGGGAAGGCCAGTTGAACGACGTTAGAATACTGGTTTGATATCCGAGAAGATATCACGCACAAGGTGTTTGGCAAATCCCTGTCGAATTATGTTTGATTCCCGTTGTTTTCAAGGCGCACCTTTTTCAGCGACTCCTGATCTGGGAACATTGTTTTCATCAAACTAAAAGAGGCTCCCACAATGAGATAGGTGGTGCTTAGCTAAAAATGCACAAACTTGCAATTCAACTTTACGAGCACGATTTTCGAGAGGATCATTGGATATCACGTAGCAGGCAATTGATGGGGTTTTCTTTGCCACCATGGATCGTTGTTTGTGTCTCTGAGAGCATGTGACGCTTGATCTACGATTTCCCACAAGTAATATCGGTTCGAAAACCTTACAAAATGCCACATCTTTTTGTTATGTTGATTTTAAGGACTTGGCAAACCATCCCTCAAACTCAGGTTTAGATGTCCACGAATCTTTAAAGTTCCTTTTAGTTTTTAGCTTTCTCGTGGGGCTTTCCTTTTTTCGAGGCCTTTCCTCCCTCGGTGCGCGATCATCTGCCATGCTGCAAAAAATGTAATAATGTGTGTACCTATAACTAGTATAATTATTTATTTTTCACCTAATTTTCTACCCAGTCACGCGCTTCAGCCATTCTTTCCACGTGCTCAATCTAACGTAACACTTTGATCCACTCTCTGCGATGACTTTCTGGCTTTCCTCACACATGACCTTGGTCATATCTTTTCATTACGGATTTTATCCAATCTTGTTACATCACATATGCTTCTCAGAGACTTCGATGCAATCAAATTCACTCATCAACTCATTAAGTTGATGGTAAAGTAATCAAATTTATTCATTTCCTAAAGGGTGGGTAAGGAAATTCAGAGGTTTTTGAAAAAAACTACCGTGCCTTTGTTTATATGTATAAACTTTCCTCATCACTCAGTTGCTAGAAGCCCTAGTGCTTCAATTTTGATTGACGGAATTCTATGAATGATCGCAGCTAAATCAAATTCTATGTCCGTGTTACAGCACCTAAGAAAGACAGTGAGAACACAAACATATATTGCAAGTTTTGAGTCAATAAGTGTACTCTTTTGTTAATATGAATTTTTGTAAATAATTTTATAGCTTCTTCCTTTCGCCTTTAACACCTTTTGTAACTCAATGTGTCTAAGAACCCTGTTTAAATTCTTTTGTTTGCATCGCTACAATGACATGCTTCGTTTGCGTGCAACATGGCTTAAGAAATAGGACGCTTTCCGTCGAATTATCTGGCAAAATACCGGGGCTGTGAGATAACACTGCTGATAATTGAATGACTATCACAAGAATGAACCTATTAATTATTACTATGATGAAATATATTAGTCGTGGTATTTAAAAATACTACAAACATTCTTGTCAACATTCTGTTGAAGCTTGTCAGCACGCGCGCAATCAGAACAGGACAGCGACTTTCGTCGACTGGCTGTTACTGACACCACGGTGTACATCACGGTGGCTGACACCGATCGAGTGTTTTATTAGCCAAATGCAACTCAGAATCATTTGTCAAAACGAAGTGGACAAGAGATATTATAGCTTTGTATCTTGACGCCGTCTTCAGATGACATTCAAATGTGCAACATTAATCACAGCAGAAGTGCAGTTTTGTGAACACTAAATTCTGACTCGTTTCATTGCATTTCGTTCAAGTGGTGACCCGTATGGTGCTTGCATATTGGCTTTCAATTTTCTATTTTTCATAGATTAAGCGGGCACTCTCTTCTCGGAGCTCTGATTACCCTAGATTTGTCCATATTTTTCATTACCCTAAACATTACCCTAAGGTCCCCCTGATTACCCTAAACTAGGGTAATTACCCTGCTCGTGGAAACACTGGTTTTATCATCCAGGATAAAACGCCGCTGGCGCTTGAGCTGGACAGCGTTGCCCTGCCCTGCTCTGTGTTACTTGTCTGGCCACCCTAATAGGAATTCCACTAACAGAAAACACCGCGCCGGGTCTGCTCTGCTCTGCCCTGCTCCACTGCTGTTTGTCTGGCCGCGTCCTTACCGAACTCTCATTTCACAATACTTGCATACGGAATAGAAGCATGGCACGGAACTGATAAAAATAAAACCAATATAACTTTTACTCTGCAAAAAAGGGTCATCAGAGCGGTAAAGAATTTAAAATAAAATGCTCACATAAATGATTCATTCAACAATTTACAAATAATTAAACTTTCGGATCTCTACAAAATCTCCATTTGTTATTTCATTTACAAAACATTAACAAATGATGGCGACAATAGTCTAAAACAATTATTAACTGCGCGAACTGATCATCACGACCATTTAACCCGAAATAGAAGTAAATTTATGCTTCCCTATTATTCAAAGGCCCGGTCGCAACACAGTATCCTCTTCGTTGGAACTAAAACTTGGAACTCAATACCTGCGGAGATCCGTGAAAGTAATTCTTACAAGGTATTCAAAAGAAATCTTGAGTCTCACTTCCTATCAGAATACTAGTCGTGTAAGATCACCAAGTCAAACCTAGTCTCCTACATGACTGGTCCTAATAATGAAATTTGCCATATGCAATATCGCCGACCTTCAGTCTGCTCTTAAATCGTTTATTGAATATACTGTTAAATAAAGTCCATATTACCTATATTCTAAAATGAAGCATCTATTATCGAGTTAATTATCTCATTGATCAGTCTAATGCGAAACTAGGTTAAGTGAATTAGGTTAAACATTATTGTACACCTTAGAATAACGTTGATGGTAGGATGCCCCAGAAGGCGCTGAACTTATTCGGGCCCACAGGTAGCTACACTCAAGTTTGATCATTGTACTAGACTTGAGAAACATTCTACCTTTGTATCACCTGTGATAAATAAATTGTTTAAAATTGTTTAAATTGTTCATTTGGTAAAATGTTACTATGCCTAAAATTTTATATTTATTGAAAATATTGCTAAAAAGTTCTTTCCCAATCCTGTAAAATCCTTTCGTACGGGCAATAATCGGACTAAGTTACTAATTCGTCTATAAGAGTGTGACTTGCTTCAGGCAGACTTAGGGCTGATTCACACCATAGGTCCGGTCACGTTCCGTTCTCGATCCAGTCACGGTTCGTTCCCAGCCCTGGGCATCCAAATGTTCGGTCTGGTCACGGATTGTTCTCGCTGCAGTCCCTTCCGTATCATCAGTGGCGAGGCATGTGTGACTTTTCTTCATCCGATTTGGCAGTGATAGCAATTGCACATGATGATGAAGAAAATAGAAAGCAAAGAAGGAAGAGATTGTGGGTTCATCCTACGCTAAAAGATAGAAAGAGTAAAGGAGAGTTCCACATGTTATATGCTCATCTTATTGATGATGAGACTAATTTTTTGAATATTTTCGAATGAACATTGGAACATATTAAAAATTCTATCAAAAATTGAAGATGACCTGAAAAAGTAAAAATGTCAATCAGAGAAGCAATCACTCCAAGAGAAAGATTGACTGCCAAAAAAAGGCGTGACTCAAATGTTTTGTAATGTCGCTATTTTCAGTACGACATTAGGTTTGTTTAAAAGGAAGCTTTAACTTCAATTCGCCTAGCCGAATACCAGGCAGCAGCAAAGGAAACGCACAGCAAGACTTCTAGTTACGTACTGGTCTCCGTAGTTCACACAGCTTGCTCTTAAGTCTAGTTCGTAACAATGAAGTTCCGCCAGGCGTCTTCCGGCGCCGGCGGTAGGGGCGCTTCCTACCCAACCGGAGCTCGTAAACGCCAGGCGCCCATCGGCTCTTCCGGCGGATGCCCTATCTAGCTAGACATGTGACCCGAACGCTATAAGGCATCCGTGCCGAGCGAGACTCATAAATCTCAACCGCCGGAAGTCCCATTAACACCACCAGTACTTCACTATACAACAACTTCCCTCCCTTTAGATGAATATATGACAAAGGGAAGAAGGAACTCAACAACCTATTCGTATTACAGGTTTAGTTATTCTACTTGATCTACGAGGTTCATTTTGTACAGGTGGACTGTTAACCGGTTGCAAAGCAGGAGTCTCTGCTGCCCCACTACGGACAGACTCCAAACTACTGTGCAACAACTGATTTGAGTGTCTCTTCCAGATTATATTTAATGAGGATGTTTGATTATGAAAGATATTAACAGCCACTTTACTAACAATAATTCCCTTCAGCCATTTGGGACCGTTTCTTAAATTCAGAGCAAGAACATGATCACCAACATCAAATTGAGTTACATACATAGGCTAAGACCTGGACCCAGAATATTTAGGATGAACTCTATCTCTGGAAGAAACAAATTTACGATCGTTCAGCGCAACAGAGGAAGCAATTTTTGTAACACTATGCGGAATACAATGCGATTGAAATAATGCTTTTGCATGACGGGATTTGAACGATTCGGAAGAAGAGAGTTTTTTCAACAGGTCTTTAATGATTCTTACCCCCCTCTGAGCTTGACCATTGCTTGCTGGAGAGTAGGGCGGAGGTGTGAGGTGCTCAATGCCGTTAGCAATTAGAAAATCTTCAAAGTCTTGAGATGAAAAGTTAGAAGCATTGTCACTTACGAGCATATCACACAACCCGTTTCTGCTGAAAATCATTCTCAACGCATCGTCAGTATCTGACACCCTGGTGGATGGTACCACTTTGCATTCAATATATTTAGATCAAGGAAGTTGGATTCGTGGAACCGGCATCCCTATCTTTTGCCAGTCAAGCGCGTGAAGCCACTTTTGCCGACCCAAGCCCCGCCCACCCGGCATTGGGTCCCAGTGTGGAGGTGGTGTTGCAGTGGAGGGGTAGCACCACCTCCATCATCAGCGACTGAAGACCGCGCTGTTAAATGGCAGACTTGCGCTACTCTGTGCTATACGTTTTTTTCTTAGGCATATATTTCAATTGCGTCCTCGCTGAATGATAAAGAAACTAAAATTGAGGAAACTCGTCCTTCACCGCAGCGTGGATAGCGGCGCCCTGTCACGCCGAGTGTCTGACACGCACTGAGCCCCATCTCCATGTGTGTGCCCGTATACCCTACAGCTACCGAAAATTGGCTTCACTTTAGAGCGCTGATGCCGCCTCCATTCTTAAACCTCCTTGATTTAGATAATGCATCTACAGCAATGAAAACAATTTTATTCTCGTAATAAAAGTGATCGACATGAATACGTTGAAATGGACGAGAAGGAGTAGGCCATTTTACGTTTCTAGACCTCGGCTTTGCTCGATTTAATTGACATTGGGGGCAACATTTTACGATGTCTTCAACAGTTTTGTCCATTCCGGGAAACCAAATAACAGTTCTGGCCAACGACTTCATGCCACAAATGCCAGGATGTCCATCATGAAATGTTTCAAGATCTAAACTACGCAATGACTTGGGAATTAAAACCCTTTCTTTATAAAGTATACAACCTTTCATGATGGTCATCTGAGGTAGCAGGTTCTTAAATTTAGACAAATTAGGATTAGGTATAGGAGGCATGCCAAACTTTATGTATTGTTCAAGTTGGCATAGTTCGCTATCCATATCAGTATGAGTTTTTATATTTTCACACGTGACAAGAGTTTTATCGAGAGAGTTCACTGCAAAATCATTTCGTACGGTTCTAGTTCTTTTACCGTTGTGGGTAGGGGAAGCCTACTGAGACACTCGCTATTTACGTTACATTTACCTTTCGAATAGCTGAAAACATAGTCAAACTGGGTAAGTCTGAGAGCCCATCTTTGAATTCGAGCGGAACAGTTGAGAGGCACACCCATGTTATGTGCAAAAAGTTTACAAAGAGGTTTTTGATCATTATGGATAATGAAATTAGCACTAAGGAGAAATTTATTGAATTTCTCAACGCCAAAGACAACACTAAGGCTCTCTCTTTCAATGTTAGAGTAGTTTTGTTCTGCACTATTTAGAGATCTTGAAGCAAATTGAACAGGACACCAATCATGAGAAGGACTAACGCGTTGCATGAGTATGGCAGCAACTCCATAACCCGAACTATCAGTTTCAAGAAGAGTTTCGTGGTTGGGATCAAACAACGTTAGAGGTTTATGCGAACGAAAGATATCTTTGATTATCTGGACACTTTTATCCTGTTCTGGAGTCCACCGGAACTGTACATTTTTCTTAAGCAGCGAATACAGAGGATACATGACATTAGAAAATTTGGGTACAAAACGACTATATAAATTACACAATCGGATGAAGGCTTGCAACTGTTTGAGGTTTTTAGGAGCAGGAGCATTGAAAATGGCGTCTAATTTCTCAGATTTTGGGTGAACACCCTTGTTATCGAAAACGTACCCTAGATAAGACACACGATCTGTTAGAAAGGCACATTTAGATAGATTTAAGCGAATTCCAGCATTTTTAAGGACAGACAGGACTTTGTAAAGAACTTTCAAATGAGCATCATATGAAGAGGTCAAAATGAGTAGGTCATCCTGGTACACAATGATGTTATCGATGCCAGAAAGAGTCCTATTCATGAATGCTTGAAAAATGCCGGGGCTTGCACGTAAACCATAGGGTAAGTAATTGTACATAAATAGACCTTCAAAGGTGTTAATGGTCGTAACCTTCTTTGATTCTTCGTCCAACGGAATTTGCAAAAACGCGTTAGACAAATCAATTTTTGAGAAAAACTTAGCGTCTCCGACTTGAGAAATGACATCATCAATAACAGGTAGTACAGATTGAACTGGATTCAGAAAATTATTAATGGAGGCTGAAAAATCTCCACAGATTCTCTCACTGCCGTCAGACTTTAGAATATTAACGGTAGGAGAGGCCCATTGGTTATCATACACTTTAGAAATTTTGCCCATACTCTGCAAGCGCTCCAGTTCGGTTTTGACAGAGTCTTTTAGTCTTAGAGGAACAGGGCGTGCTTTACAAAATACAGGAACTGCATTAGGCAACACATCAAGATGAACTGTTTCTCTAACGTTAGACTGTGAATCAGATGATAAATATGAATCATATTTCAACGACAAACTTCTCGGCAAATTCTGACAATCCGTTTTATTTATGGAGTCGTATTTATCAAGAATGACAACGTTCACGTTGAGTTTAGAACAAATATCTCGGACAAGTAAGTTGATTCTATCATCTTCCACAATGAGAAACTTATGATCAAAACTAACATCTATATAACTGACAGTTACTGAAGATTGACCAAGCAGGTTTACAGAGCCACCACTGTAACCGAGAATTTTGCTGCACGTAGGATTTACAACAGCACCAACTTTAAGTGCATCTCTTTTACGTATAGTTGACATGGCACTGCCGTTATCAAGGAGAAATTCAACAGGTTTACCATTTAAGTTGCATATAATCATAGTAGGCTCTTTAGTAACGGAAATTACAGTGGTGTTTACTCTAAAAAATTGGAATCATTTAAGGGATAATCAGAAAATTCATGTAGAGAATTACCGTCACCACTTTCGTTCCTAGGTTTTTGTTGAACAACTTCGTTCTTCTGCTGAAGAGGCACTCGTGAACTCTTCACTAACACGTCTTCTCTTCCGACGTTGCAACGGCAACCGCTCATCTCCGGCTGCACCGCGTAGGAGCGAATGGCTTCAGATTTTTCTCGTGTAGGTCTTGCTGGAGAAGGCCTTGCTGCCGTCTTAGATTTGCAGGCTTTAGAAATGTGGCCTATTTTTCCACACTTTTGGCATTTCAATTTCAAAGCATAGAAATCCTTTGCAAGGTGCTTCCGCCTGGTTCCGCAGCGAATGCGTATGTAGTTCGGCGGGAGTTTTTCTGTAGTGAAAAACGATGAAAATGAATTCTCACGAATAATATCATGAGCGTCGGAGCTTAACTGTTCGATGAGTTTTGCATGTTCAACGCATTCGTTGAAGGACTTGCTGTCGCAATTCTGTAGAACCGCGCTGAGAATTTGCGCTGAATGTAGCCCAGCCACGAAGGCATCGCTCAATAAACGATCACGACAGCAATTACCATAGTTGCATGCAGATGCTAAGTCCTTTAACGTTTTAGCATAATTTTCTATGGATTCATTAACCCCTTGTTTTATATTTAGAAATGTAACCGATGCACCGACGATGGATTTTTTGATTTCAAATTGCCGTGTTAATTTTTCTTCAAGTTCCTCATATGTAGCATCAGTAAGTAACGTAGGTTTAATTCTTCGTTGTAGATCAGTAATTATGTTTACCGGAAATGCTTTAATTAAAATACTAGCTTTTCCACCGCCATTATTTCCCGCTTTCTGAAGAGCGTCTGCACACTGCATTTGAAACCGTTGAAGGAATTCACTCACTGTTTCCACTTCAACATCGAATGGAGGACAGCTAACTGTAGAACACGCCATCCTAATTTTAGAGCACTTGTAAAGTTCAAATTCACTTAAGAGATTCGAATTTCTCGTCGCCGACTTTAATGTCGCTATTTTCAGTACGACATTAGGTTTGTTTAAAAGGAAGCTTTAACTTCAATTCGCCTAGCCGAATACCAGGCAGGAGCAAAGGAAACGCACAGCAGGACTTCTAGTATTGTACTGGTCTCCGTAGTTCACACAGCTTGCTCTTAAGTCTAGTTCGTAACATTGAAGTTCCGTCCGGCGTCTTCCGGCGCCGGCGGTAGGGGCGCTTCCGACCCAACCGGTGCTCGTAAACGCCAGGCGCCCTTCGGCTCTTCCGGCGGATGCCTTATCTAGCTAGACATGTGACCCGAACGCTATAAGGCATCCGTGCCGAGCGAGACTCATAAATCTCAACCGCTGGAAGTCCTATTAACAACCCCAGTACTTTACTATACAACATGTTTCTTTGCTGTTCAAGAACCAATTAGGACTAGCAGGACCCTTGGAAATTGCACGGACAATGTCATCAATAAGCTAGGTAGACCTATGAAAAAATTCGGTCAACATTACTTAATAAATTTTAAAATAACATATTTTATCCTAACCTATCTTAACCATACATATTCTAACCTATATTGTCCTGACTTATGCTTACTAAATCTATCCTAACCTAACCTATCCTATCCTAACCTAACCTAACCTAACTTTAACCCATGTCATCGTTAGGCTAGGTGGATCCGTGAAAAATTTCGGTCAATATTACCTAACAAATTCTAACATAACAATTATTCTAACTTAACCCATCTTATCCTAACAGAAGTGCTTTAATTGATTGAACTACTAAGAAGGCATCTAAAAGAATTAAAATAAATACACAAAACATATAAATGTATCCTTTTTTGTGCACTATTTTCCTATAATGCAGACAAATCATAATTACCCTGCTCATTACTATCCTGCTGTTTAGGCTACAGACAGGAACGGACTCCGTTGTTAGTTCACACTGGCAGTGCCGGTCAGGTCTCGCTCCGTTCTTGCCGCGGTCAAAATATCTTCTGACGGTATCGCGACCGGAGCGTGACTGGAACGAGACCTAACCGGCACTGGCAGTGTGAATGCTTGCACTGAAATGCATTGAACAATATTGGACCGGACCGTGACTGGATCGAGAACGGAACATGACCGGTCCTATGGTGTGAATCAGCCCTAATGTTGGTAGTACTAAACTTCAACAATATACTAGACACAGCCAACATTCAGGAATTTCGCATAGAACCGGTCGCATACATTCCTCTCCTTCTCATTCTGCAAACCGAGATCATTGACAACAATTTAATCATCATTTCAGAACAAAAAATTCTCCACTCTATGTACCACCAACAACGAACAAGATCTTCGCATTTTAGAATCTATGTTCATATTTACTCATAAGCCTGACTTAAATAAAGAGTTGAGTGCTGTGAAACTGAACATAACTGTGGTGGTATGAACACACACCACCACAACCTTCGCACGCTTCATGGTTGGAGATGAGACCACACGCAACTCCAGTGTTTGAGGCGAGGAAAAATACACCGCGCGGTCCGACGTGAAAGTAAACAGGCGTTCCCGCCAATCAGAGACCTGGACGGGTAGAGTCAACCTCTAGCGAGGCCTATATAAACAGCCGCGCAGCCAGCGGAGCTCAGTACACTCTCAGCGTCCCTGATATTCACACTAAGCCTCGACGCTCCGCCAGCACCTCACTCGTCGGCTTCACCACCTCCTCGACAGCCAGCCGCCACGTCTTGTCGCTTGCTAGTCACACCAGTTCTCCGCTACCGCCTCTGGTACTCCTTGGTCGAGACCCTCGGACAGCAGCAGCCTCACCGGTCTGCTCTCGCCCCTCAACCACGCAGCGTCTCCCCGACAACCGTCGGTCCGCCAAGACGTCATCTGTCACTGTATTACTCGACTGTAATATTTCCTTGTGCCATTATTGTCGGCGATCTTCATAATAATACGGCGTTTATTCCAGTTGTGTTTTCCTCACCTTGCCGGTTCGCTTGCACCTCAGGCACTCACTTCGGGCAAAGATATTTCACAAGTCTATCGATATTCACAAGTCTGCCCGGAGTGTAAAGCAGCCTGAGGGAGAACACCACACTGGTGACCCCAGAGTGACCGGCAGGTGGAAGCATGGCTGGGAGAGATGTCCGGTTACCCGCCTTCAGTGGTGACATCAAGGGATGGCTCCTTCACTGCGATGTTTTTCTCGCACAAATCCCGAACCTGGACGACGCTTCGAAGTTCGGGGCGCTCCTAGGAGGACTACCCACGCACATTGTATCCGGAGTACAAGAGATACTACTGAACCCCCCGGCAAACGGTAAATACGACGCATTGAAGGCGGCGTTGACGCAACGTTTCGTGCGTCACGACGAAGAAACAAACTACAAAGCCATCGTTAAAATAACGCTGGGAGACAATACGCCTTCCGAGTTGCTCCTGGAAATGACGCGTCTCAACAACTGTAGACAAGCTCCGCTACCCCCGTCAGTCATCCGCTCGATGCACCTTTCAAAATTGCCAGTGGAAGCACAGCCACTGATTGAAGCTTTAGGAAGAGGAAAAACGGACGAAGAGTACAGGGAGATTGCCGATCAAGTCACAGCAAGGCAATCCGCGTGTCGGTCCTCAACTGCCGAGCCCCTCACCGTTAACGCTGTCAAGCCATCACCGTCTCCGACAGTGTCAAGAGCCGAATTCGACGCAGCTATGAAGGAGATAGCAGAACTCAAAGAAATGTTAGGAAGGGCGTTACGCCCGCAAGAAAATGTCCACCAAGCAGACAAATGGCGGAATCAAGCCCCGGCGCCCAGAAACGTCCAAAACGCTAACAAAGGAAGCAGGCTGGAACAAGTTTACTGCTACTACCACCGTACCTTCGGCGATCGTGCAAGAAAGTGCACGCAACCGTGCAGCCTTGCGGGAAACGACGGCCGCGGAGGATGGTAGGCGCCCCATCTTTCGCGCAGGCAAGAGCAGGCGAGCTGTTGTACGTTAAAGACGCGAACAACGTCCGATATCTGGTCGATACTGGCTCGGCGGTCAGTTTAATCCCTCCCGACGGAAAAAGTTCAACCAGACCTCCGTCCTACGATTTGCTAGCAGCCAACAATACTCCAATAGCTTCATACGGAACGGCAGGAAAGAACATCCAGCTCGCCCCTCAATTGTTCGTAAGATGGGATTTTGTGGTGGCCGATGTCGGTCAACCCATCATAGGAATTGATTTCCTACACGCGAACAAAATCAACGTCGACGCAGCAAATGCAAGATTGTACATCCAAACTACACAAACAGAAATTCCTTGTGAGCGAGCAAACTTGAGCAGCGCAAAAATTCACAGGATCAATCATCAAGCATCGCCGGAGTTCAACGACCTTTGTAAGGAGTTCCCCGAGATAATGGCTTCACACGAACGCACTCCGCAACCAGGAAGAAAAGATGTAGAGCATCACATCGAAACGGTCGGCCCCCCGGTGTACGCGAGACCGCGGAGACTCCCTCCAGAAAAACTCGAAGCAGCACGGGACGAGTTCAAAAAGATGTTAGATCAAGGCATCATCAGACCATCAAAAAGCGCCTGGGCGTCTCCTATGCATATGGTCCCTAAGTCGTCCGAACCCGGGGCTTGGAGAATCTGCGGGGACTACAGGCGACTAAACGCAGTTACGAAGCCCGATCGTTACCCCATTCCACACAGCCAAGACTTCCACTACAAGCTGCACAAGAAGACCATTTTCTCAAAAATCGACCTCGTAAAGGCCTATCACCAGATACCGGTGAAAGCTGAAGACATCCAGAAAACGGCCATCACCACACCGTTCGGCTTGTACGAGTACACTGTAATGTCTTTCGGACTCCGGAATGCTGCTCAAACGTTCCAGCGCTACATCGATGCGATCACCAGAGACATGGATTTTGTCACGGCGTATATAGATGACGTGCTGATAGCATCTTCGTCCGCCAAGGAGCATAAAGATCACTTAAGGCAACTGTTCCGTCGTCTGCGAGAAGAGGGACTACAAGTGCACCCAGCAAAATGCATTTTTGGAGTGCCCGAACTAGACTTCCTCGGGCATAGAGTGTCTGCTCGGGGGATCTCGCCACTTCCACAGAAAATAGAAGCCATCTGCAACTTCCCACGACCATCGACGATAAAAAAACTAAGACAGTTTCTGGGAATCGTCAATTACTATCATCGATTTCTCCCAGCTGCGGCAGAAAAAATGCAATCTCTCACCGAACTAACTAAAGGCTACTCACAGAACTCAAAGAAAATCATCAATTGGACCCCGGAACAAGACGCAGCTTTTGTGAGATTGAAGAACGAGATTTCCCAGCTCACCATGTTAGCTCACCCGGCTCCAGAAGGCAAGACAATCCTAGTTACGGACGCCTCTGCCACCGCGGTGGGGGCCGTATTGCAACAGGAAATCGAAGGAGAGCAACTACCAGTAGCCTTCTTTTCAAAGAAGTTGGACGACACGCAACGCAAATACAGCACCTACGACCGGGAGTTAATGGCCATCTTCTTAGCAGTCCAACACTTTGAACATTTCTTGGAGGGCCGGAGTTTTGAGATCAAAACGGATCACCGACCACTCTGCTTCGCTCTTCACAAAGCTACGGAGGGCAGCAATCCACGCGTGGCCAGGCAACTGTCATATCTCTCGCAGTTCGACTGTGAGATCAACCACATCAGTGGCACCACCAACACTGTAGCAGACGCGCTATCGCGTATGGTGTCAGCAATCCTGCCAAAAGAACCTTCAATCGACTACGAGGAAATAATGAAGGAACAGAATGAAGATCCAGAATTAGAAGAGCTCCTGAATCCAGCGTCGATGAGTGCTCTGAAGATACGACCTGTCAATACACACGGCGGCAAAATACCCCTGTGGTGCGACGTGTCCACCGGCCAGGAGAGGCCGTACATCCCCAAGAGTTGCCGAAAAACAATATTCACGCATTTTCACGGAGCCAGTCACCCCGGAATTCAAGCTACGCGAGATCTCCTGAGACAACGAGTAATCTGGCCCGGCCTCAACAAAGATGTCGGCAAGTGGACGCGAGAATGTATTCCGTGCCAATCGAGCAAGATTACGAAGCACGTCAAGAGCCCACTTGGAAGAATGCCAGTTCCAAATGAACGATTCCAAACCATACACGTGGACATCGTCGGACCGCTGCCCGTATCGCAGAATTACCGGTACCTTCTTACGTGCATCGATCGTTTCACAAGATGGTGCACGGCTATACCAATGATGGATTGTACGGCAGAAACGTCTGCCCGCGCCTTTCTCCAGGGTTGGGTGTCTTCGTTTGGAGTTCCGACTACGATCATCACGGACCAAGGAGTACAGTTCGAATCAACTCTGTGGAGGAACCTCCTAGCAGCTTTGGGCACAAAGCGACACCGGACTACAGCCTACCATCCACAAAGCAATGGCTTGGTGGAAAGACTACATCGACGATTGAAAGAAGCCCTGAAAGCTACTGTGACCGACGCGAACTGGGTGGACGCTTTGCCCCTCATACTTCTTAACATCAGAGCCACACCACACTCAGACGCCAACGTTTCGCCGGCAGAAATGGTGTACGGGCAGACGTTACGCCTCACCGGAGAACTACCTGCAATGAAGAACGAAACTCTCCCAGCGGGAGAATTCCTGCAAAGACTACAAGAAACAATGACACGATTACAGCCAGTACTCCCAAGGCAGCAGGGGCCTACAGACATCAATGTCCCAAACGCCCTGCTAACGGCAACCAACGTTTTCGTTAAACATGGAGGGGTCAGAAAATCATTGCAGAGACCGTACGATGGCCCTTTTCGCGTTCTAGAAAGGACCCCGAAGTACTTCACCTTAGACATACGAGGGAAACCTACCAATATAACGATTGACAGGGTGAAAGCAGCGCACCTACCAGACAGCAGCGAAACAGAAACAGAGCACGTGGAACCAACAAGCGCAAAAGTACACGATGCCTACGAAGGAGTTCCCTTCCCCCAGGCAGTGGTGGCTCCTGAACAAGGAATCGTAACTAAATACGGAAGAAGAATCAAACCTCCACAGAGATACTCGGAAACATAAAAAACAACGGGGGGGCACCTGTGGGGGTATGAACACACACCACCACAACCTTCGCACGCTTCATGGTTGGAGATGAGACCACACGCAACTCCAGTGTTTGAGGCGAGGAAAAATACACCGCGCGGTCCGACGTGAAAGTAAACAGACGTTCCCGCCAATCAGAGACCTGGACGGGTAGAGTCAACCTCCAGCGAGGCCTATATAAACAGCCGCGAAGCCAGCGGAGCTCAGTACACTCTCAGCGTCCCTGATATTCACACTAAGCCTCGACGCTCCGCCAGCACCTCACTCGTCGGCTTCACCACCTCCTCGACAGCCAGCCGCCACGTCTTGTCGCTTGCTAGTCACACCAGTTCTCCGCTACCGCCTCTGGTACTCCTTGGTCGAGACCCTCGGACAGCAGCAGCCTCACCGGTCTGCTCTCGCCCCTCAACCACGCAGCGTCTCCCCGACAACCGTCGGTCCGCCAAGACGTCATCTGTCACTGTATTACTCGACTGTAATATTTCCTTGTGCCATTATTGTCGGCGATCTTCATAATAATACGGCGTTTATTCCAGTTGTGTTTTCCTCACCTTGCCGGTTCGCTTGCACCTCAGGCACTCACTTCGGGCAAAGATATTTCACAAGTCTATCGATATTCACAAGTCTGCCCGGAGTGTAAAGCAGCCTGAGGGAGAACACCACATAACGCCAACCTACTGACATATTTCTGTATGTATGTATGTATGTGGAGTGTATTTGCGCGCGTCTGTTTGTTAGGTTCCTATGTGTAAATGTATGAATGTTTGTACTGGTATAAGGGTGGGTGAATGAGCCAATGAGAATGATCGTTTTTACTGTAGTTGAATTATCGGTAGGATTTAAGTTTTATAGGTGTTTGTTTGCTCATTTTATAAACTTATATGAGGTTTCTGTATTTTAAGTTTTTTGGTCTTTTTGACCTTCTTCTATGTTTTTCAGCAGTGAAGGTGGAATTTAAAACATTCCGAAACGTTTGTCGCAAAAAAGAAATGAGTAAAAATGTAATTTTTACGTTAGTTCTCTTTTTTATCTCAATTAAAATTATATTATATAAGTAAAAAGTTGTGGTGGCGAGTTCCAGTTGCGATTGCAACTTTTGTTTTTTCAAAGTTGCTGTTACGGTTGCGTCGCAACTTTTTTGTGGTGTTGCGGTTGCGGTTGGCAACATTTTAAAAGTTGCGTGCCCATCACTGGCCTCTTGACACCGTCGGGGTCTGCGGTGGCTCGACCGCGTTTACCGTGACGGGCTCGGCAGTTGCGGCCCGAAGTGCAGATTGCCCTGCTGTGACTAGGTCTGCAATCTCCCCGTGCTCTTCGTCCATTTTTCCTTTTCCTAAGGCTTCAATCAGTGGCTGCGCTTCTGTCGGCATTTTTGAAAGATACATAGAGCGGATGACTGAATCTGGTAGAGGAGCTTGTCTGCAGTTGTTGAGATGCGTCATTTTCAAGAGTAACTCGGATTGTGTGTTGTCTCATAGCGTTATTTTAAAAATAGCGTAGTTTCTTTCTTCGCGGGACGAACGAAACGTTTCTTCAGAGCATCTTTTTTAGGGCGTCGTATTTACCGTTTGCCTTAGGGTTCAGTAGTACCTTTTATACTCCGGATACGGTGTGCGTGGGTAGCCCTCCGAGGAGTGCCCCGAACTTCGAAGTGTAGTCCAGATTTGGGATTTATGCGAGAATGGCATCGCAGTAGAAAAGCCATCCATTGATATCACCTCTGAAGGCAGGTAACCACGCATCTTTCCCAGCCATACTTCTTCCTGCCGGGTCGCTATGAGGTCACCAGTGTGTTGTTCACCCTCATGCTATTTTACGCTCCGGTCCGACTATGAATATCGAAGGACTTTGAATAGCAATGCCCGAAGCGAGCGCCTGAGGTACTAACTAACCCGACAGGGTAAGAAAGCACGACTGTAATTAATGCCGTTTTATTGTGAAGATCGTTGACGGTAGTGGCACACGAGGAAAATATTAGTCAGGTAGTAATGCACCAAAAGACGCCTTGAAGAACCGCCAGATGACGTAAGGCTGCAGCGCAGATGGCGTTTAAGTGACTGATGAATGCGAAGCGGCTGTAGAGGCAGTAGAGACTACTGCTGGCGGAGCGTCTTCGGCGTGATGGGAACATCGGAGCCGCTGAGAGAAGGCTGGCCGAGCTTCTACTGCACCCCATTATATAGGGCCTGGTGAGTGCGGTAATTCGCTGAGCACGCGTCTCCATTGGCTGGTAGTTAGGTGGTGCCTCAAACCCTGATGTTGCTCGAGGTGGGGCCTCGAGGCCCGCTGTTGCGCGGGGTGGCGCCTCGAAGCTTGTGTGGTGGTCCACAAGCGAACGGCTTGTTGAGACCATCACACTTAAATCACACCAAAAATAGCCGTAAATGACAGCAAGGAGCTCTACTACCCAGCAAGCTTAGATCAAATAATATAAACAACTGAGCACAATGAATATATCTGTGAGTGCTGGCAAAATAGTTGAATAGAACTGTCAATCACAAATCAAATAAGGCTGAACAATCTAACACAACAAATATAACTGAACGTTATCAAGAGAGTTTTACAACTCTGACAAGCACAGATCAAACCAGACGTGATAATTGGAAGAATGGATATAACTGTGAATGTTAGCGAGAGTGTTATTCAACAATGAAACTAACAGAAGCAGAATCAAATTCAACTAGAATTGAGGGAGCAAACAATAGAAAGACTGTAACAGCATATACTGCAATACACCAGTACTTGAATTTTCCAACTGCTCTCAATGGGTCTCAGAATTTACTGCCACTCAGTAGCTGGATGCACAATGCAAAATACATCTATAGACACCAAGGAACAATCATTTAATTTGCCTACATCACTTAATATCTAGCACTGGCTGCTTACGTTTCTATCCCTGGAGTAAATACACTTTAGCGAGACAAGGTTCTCCCACTAATTGGCAGCATCTGCATAGCTCGCAGAGTTACGGTTCCGGAAGCGAGTGTGCCTGTCGCATGGTTCTAGCGCGAACCCAAGTTCGAAATTTTCAAATTGCTGCTCAGGCAGCACACATATACTAATCAGGGTTGTTATATTGATGTGTTTCCAGTAGCAGAGGAATGTAAACTACCAATCAAAGTTAAGATTTTGCTAAATGACATATTGCTGGAGATGGAATTAGTGCTGCTAGAACAAGAATTTCAAAAGCTGCCTGCATCAGGTTGCCCACCATGACAAGCCTCGAGTTGAAACCTGATATTAAGCTCAAAATGTATGGTTGGGCTGAACAAGTAGTTTATGGGGAAATTATAACTAAATTCCAGCGTGAGACTAGTGGTAGGGCCCCTCAGCCAGCAATTATTGTAGTTGTAGAAAGGGAGGGACCCATTGCTAGGTAGAAAACTAATTGATTTCTTCGGGTTAATTATAGTGGCCGGCAGCGTGCATAGGCTTGCTGCTCAACTAGAAGGGCTAGTACAGGAATTCCCCAATTAGTTTAAACCAGGTCTTGGCTGCTTTGAGGGAAGAACTTTCAATATTGAGGTTGACCCTATTGTCAGCCTAAAGTTCTGCAAGGCTAGAACAGTTCCCTACTCGCTAAGGCCTAAGGTGGAAGCAGAACCAGATAGATTAGTACAGGAGGGTATTCTCACTGCTGTGCAGTATTCTATATGGGCAGCAGCCTTTATTCCCGTGCTCAAGTATGATCAGAGTATCCGCATTTGTGGTGATTACAACCAAACTATGAACCGAGCCGCTAGATAAGATACTTATCATTTTCCTTAGGCTGAAGATCTCTTTAGCATGTAAGCAGGAGGAATCATATGCTATAAGCTAGACATGTCTCAGGCTTATGCTCAGTTGCTCCTGGATGAGGAATCCAAAGAGTTGCGTCACCAACACCCACAGGTGTCTGTTTGCTTACAATAGACTGAGTTTTAACATTGTTTCAGCCAGTATGATTTTTCAGTGGGCAATGGAGGGAATATTAAAATGCCTTCCAGGCGTTTTCTGCTACTTGATTGACGTTCTAATGAGTGCTACCAACGAGTAAGAACACTCTAAGCGTCTCCATCAAATCCTACCTAAACTACGAGAGGCAGGCCTAAAGTTGAGACTGGGCAAATGCAGTTTTAGAAGGTCTCAGGTATCCCACCTGGGATACCAAATTGATAAGAATGGGGGTTACACACAATTTGGAGAAAGTTACAGCAATTCAGAATGCACTTGCCACCTCAAGCGTGACTCGGCTACAAGCCTATTTAGGCTTGTTAAACTTTTATAGGCAATTTTTACTGTCTTCCGAAACCATGCTAGAACCTTTTAATGCTTTGCTAAGAGATAAAATCACTTGGACGTAGGACAATGATCAGGACAGAGCATTCCGAAAATTCAAGCTAGCTCTCATTACCTTGACACCACGTGTAAAATTCAAACCGTAATTTCCGGTCATATTGATGACCTTCCATACGCAATTAGCCAAGTGCCTCAATTTACTGACTACATCATTTGCTTGAGAGATTTAAGCCTCTCACAATTTATCATCACTAAAGTTAAAGAACTTAAAGCCTTTGCTAAGTCTAAGCTTGCCTTAGCTTGTATTTATGTAGTAAGTGCGTGTAGCGGTAACCAATTGTCTCAGGCGTTGAATTGGTGCAAAAAACGGCATTAAATTGATTCCGCTCATAACAAATGGTGCAACTGATCTCATAACTGACAACGATGTTCGTACTTGGCCTAGTACCAAAAAAGAAAACCATCATTTTCTTCAATAGATTGCTCTTAGATCGAGTCTAAAACTCACTTTACAATCTAGCTCATGTATCATAAACTCCAATGACTTGAATGACAAAACTGAATGCTCTGAAGTCTCTAGCAGCCTGTATCATTGCTTGCCTACTGATGATGAACATTCTCCTCCCTCGATCTCTGACTACTGCACAGTACGTATAAAAATAGGTTTTCGTTATTATCTGACACAAACACAGAGAGCGGCATGCCCTTCTCACAAACGAGTACAAATCATCAACATCCAACTAGGTACTCAGAAGCAGTAAAATCGATTCGAAGAAAAAAATTGCAGCAAAATATCAGTCGAAATTTTATGGAAAATTTACAGCCCAATCGCATACACAATGACCACCAAGGAAGTGGAAATGACAAAAGTACCCCTCACTGCTCAGTCGCTCGCTCAACCAAAATTGGCCCCAGCCTGCCAATTCAAAGCCAGGATATCAAGAAATCCGAAAAACTCTTCAAAGAAAGTCAGCCTAAATATGACTCAAGTTTCATGTACTCACTCGTCAATACCAACATGGATGAATTAAAACGACCACTCAAAATAGAGCTGCTCACTACCATAGCCAATAGTCACTGCTTTCTTCATGCGGTAACTCACCAACTTAACACAGAATCGTCTTCAAAATAAAATTACCATTCCTCAAAAGCAGCAACCAAAACAGAAAGTACAGCAAATGGAAATGCATACGTCAATTTCCTTGTCAAGAGAAGCGATGACCTAGCTGGGCTCATAAGTAAATACATTGACGAAAAACATTTGGATCGTGATGCCGGAGACCTAATACCATAAGTCAAATCAAATGTGATTGGCAAAAGAATTCTCATCTTCGATGAACAAGGCAATGGTGTTTGGAGAACAGCAGTCTTCAAATGTACCTCACCAGAATTATCGACTAAAAACCCTCCGTGTTAATGCTTAATCGAAAACATTACCACTACAGTTCCCTTGTTGAACAAGAAAAAAAAGACTGATATCATATCATCTTCAGGGCAAAATACTGTTGTCTAGTGGAATGGCAGTCTCTCAAATGTACCTGACGCTAGACTTGACACTCTGGGCAACAATGATAAGATCAACGAATCCACGAAAGAGTCCCTACCGAAAAATCACTTTGATGCCGCAAATAATCGCCCAAAAAAAAAGAAAATATAAAAATTAAACTTATCAATGCTCGTAGCCTCAATAGTAAGCTGGATGACATTAGAGTTATGTTGGTCACAGAAGACTTTGACATCTTATGTGTTTCCGAGACATGGTTTGATTCACCAACCCATAGCTCGTTCTTAAATATTCCCGATTATGTGCTGTAACGCTGTGATGATATTAGAAGTAGCAAAGGTAGTGGATCTTGTTTTTCGCGAAAAAAATGTATTTGCCGTCTTTACTTTTAAGAAATGAAGAGTGCTAATGCATAGAAATGGTTTGGTTAAAAGTGTAAATAAATAAAAATAAATCCATCATTACCGGCAGTCTTCACCGGCACCCATCGGCTCCTCTACCTACAACACTAGAGGTCATTGAGAACATTTTCAAAGAAATTCTAGCTACAAAAAAGTCATAATTTAATTTTAATATTTATTTAACGGATGAAAAAAAACATCTTAGCAGACTGTTGTATAAACTAAACATTTCAAAAATGGTTAAAGAACCGACTCGCGTTACAAGAGTCTCTAAAACCTTCCTCGATCTGGCAATCATAAACAAACCTACGGCAATAATTAGTACAATTATTTCACCCTCTGTCACTGATCACCACTCTGTGAAACGTAAAATTAATATTGCAAAGGAAAGAAAAAACTATCGCTCCATGACTTACGCTTGAAAAGTTAATATTCATCGGAACTTTTTCATGAAAAAATCTAAAACAGGGTCACCGAATTTCAGAGTATGATGTAATCTGACGATGTGGACATTCAAGTTTCAATCTTCAACGAGAACTTTACAGCAGCTCTCAATGAATGCGCCCCTATATCAACAAAAAGGCTAAACCTAAACGCGCTGCGAGGATTACAAACGAAATTAATTAATTGAAAAGAGTAAAGAAAACTAATTTGTGAGAGTTTAAAGAAAATAAGTTGAACAGTACTTTATACGAGGCGTGTCCGTAAAATAAGTTCCACGGGCTGCTCCTGGTGCCAGGATCGCTTCTATGCGCGGCCAGGCAACAGAGGCAGGTTCCCAGGTAGCAAGAAATTATTAGGTCAATATTGGGTTGATAATTATTTATTGACCTGACATTGGAATCTTGGATTACAATAATAGGTTAATACCAAGACAATATCGAAAAAAAGATATATTTATTTATTATATCAACTTGTTATTGGGACAATGTAGTAAATAGTCTTATTTCTAATAATGAACTAACAGTGTATATATCTATGTACGATATTCATATAAGTGGAAACTATCTCATGTTAATTAAAAATATCGCAATTTAATAAAATTTGTTAAAATATAAATTATTATTGCCCAAACATTGGGTTGATATCGTACGCCAATAATACGGAGTAATTTGTATAAAATGTAAAAATTAAGTTAATGAATAGTTATTTCAGTCATTAATGAGTGCAGATATATATGACAGATATCAAGAAATGTGAATACGTTACAATAATATGTATATTCGGAATTACTGTAATCACAGGTTCACAGTTTTAGTTTTTTAAGTCGTTCAATGAGTTTCGAAGGTCTAGTTTTTACAAAAAAATATGCTAACATGGTTTGTCATGTTACTATAGCAATAAATGTCTATATGTTTATTGAATTAAGATGATATAAAGTCATTTATATAGATGATATAAATGACTTAATTTCGTAATGATGGTATTGAGTAGGCCTATTCCTACCATACAACCCATTTGGCATGCATCATTCTTTGAGTAAAGCGCTTTAGTGCAATTTTTCAAGCACGCATATATCTGCTGCTAAGATGAACGTAGCGTATGTGGTTGTTAATTCTGATTACACAATCCGGTATTGACACAAATCAACTGAAAAAATCACAAATTATAGTTTTATTCCACAAAAATAATTCAGTTGTATTAAAAAACCTATTTAAAAATGTCAAAAACACATATATAACTATTTTTGAGGGGTAATTCTAACAACAAATCGATCTATTGCTAATGCAGCCCTTGAGTCGGACGTCTTGTGTGCGATACGTTAAGCTCGGCCGCAGCCACGGTGTAGCATGACCAAATTGACCATGGTACACCATGATCATGACTCAGGCGTGCATCGCGGTAGTTTGAATTAAGTGACTATCTGAAGTGAAGAAGTTGCTGTGCTCTTCATGTTTAGGACATTCATTGCTTAGCTATCAACAGCAAGAGGGCAGTTAACGTGAAGTTGAATTCATTTAAGTAACTGAAGCAAACGTGTTACAATTTTTTTTGTTTCATTAGGTTTTCAACAACTATATTTTTGAAGCCAAAACGTTCCCTGCGTTTCAAATTTAACCGAACTACGCGTAGACAAACGGCTTTCATACTCCCATAAAATATAGAGTAGACATAATTTGTGGTACAACTCATTGTAATTCAGTTGTTCATGAATTAATGGTCCATAGAAATCTATATTCAGCGTTCGTCATATTCGAGTTACTGTGCAGTGAAGGGCATGAATAATAGACGTGACAAACCTTGTTCTGAACGCATTGATGACAATGGTGACCTGACACGATTGGTACAATTGCAAGTGTGAGAAGCATTGAAGAATTTATTTTTTCCAATTATTGATGTAAATGAAGTTATAAATATCGTTTATCAAGACATGGAAAATATTTGTGAAACGATTTTTTTTTCAACACGACAAAAGTTTCACAAAGGTGACAAAAAAAAGTTGTATTTGCTTGGAAGGCTTCTCAGTTAAAGTGTATTTTATTGAAAATTGTGCAATTTTACAATGTGTGTAAATAACTACAGTAGTGATAGCTTTTTGAGTGATGCAGTGTGATCTTACACATATGTGAGTTCTGACTATTACATTATTTGAGAAAACTTCAATACTATTTCTTTAATTTTCTTATTTCATTAATTGATACAAGTTTTTTCAATTCATACCATTTTTTTTGTTGATATAATAGCTTTATGTATTATACATATGGATTCTTAATTGTTGATGATGAGTGATATTAATGTTTTTTTTTAACTATTATTCTATATATTTTTAATCGTACTTCTATTTTTCTTTTTTATTGTCCAGAATAGCTGAATAACTGTTTATTCATTAAAATACTGCGCAAATACTACAGAAATGAAAAAGAATTAGTATGGCTTTCAAAAAATTGTGAAGGAAAGATGTACATCCAACCTAGCAGAAACACTATTCAATGACTCACAACATTGTCATCATTCCTCCCTTTGGAACGTTTTTGCTGTGTGGTTAAGGCTGCCTAAGCTAACTAATAATCTAATCTTTCCTTTCGACATTTTGGTAAGCATCAATGTTAGTGCCTGTTAGTGAATGACATGTATGGTACCATATTAAATTTTGAACCATACGTTATTCATTAAGGAAGTCAGCCACAATGAGTGGGCCATGGCACCCGTGATACCCTTCCGTAATACTCATTTGCAAGTGACAAAACTTCATTTGCTTACGTTCAATAAATTATATTTGCATGAACATGTTGCTCTTTACAGCACTTTTCAATGTAAAAATTAAATTCCTGCAAATGGGGGGACTGACATTCAGAAATCTACCCAAGAGATCCCAATGAGAGTCAGAAAACATATTCTGATCTACGAGGAGTTCAACTTCGGCTCTTTCTATGAGGTTACCCAGTCTAACTTTTTTGCCAGGGCATGCATAATTTTCGCTGCCCAAGCAATTCAATTACTTGGGCCGCGAAAAACATGCATGCAGGCTTCAAAAATGTTAGACTGGGTATACATGTACGAGCTCAAACAGTGATGTGGATTGGCGCAAAAGACAAGGATGGTAGCTTAAACGTTTTTAAATTTACTTATTTTATCATACCAAGTGAATGAATACTGCTTGCATTATGTTGTTCCAATGCTGTGCTTGCTTACTTTCAATGACTAATCAGTTTTGTGAGGGATTATCTGAATTAGTTGGCCTATCTTGCCAATGGGACCAGAATAGGTCAAAATATTTAGTTTCTAGAGATTTATGTTGTGTTAAATTAATGTAATGAAAAGAACCATATAGTATTTTCACTTCAATTCGTCCCAACTCTTAAAGATGCATGTGTATAGAGACGCTGGTAGATTGCAGCTAAACTTTTCCTTATGAGGATTTCCCTCACAAGCTCTCCAGGGTTGCGCGAGAGGCGCTTCAACTTTAGTACCTTAATAGTTCCAGCGACGCAGCCCGGCAGTAAGGTCGGAGGGCGCAGGGCTGAGACAGGCGGATGCTTTTTGAAACTCGGTTCCTTTTGAGTTTGATACATTTTGATAATTTAGAACTTAATACTTTTGAACTTAACTCTTCTGAGAGAGGTTTGAACCCTAATTTCATGGATCTGAAATTTTATTACCGTTGCTGCTACGAAAGCCAGTGTTAACGTCTTCGCGGTGTGTCTTGCTAATTTACTATTGAACGGAGTGACCTGAACTACCCCGTCATTATTTAACGTGTCTTGCGCCGTCAACTGCGCGTACTTGGGCTCCAGCTGTACGGGTCACCGGCGTCTCGTCTGTTAACTTAGCATCTTTCCTCTTATTCTTTATCATTGTGTGTTTGTGTGAGTGCTTGATTATTTCGATTACCGGCTTTCGTTTAAATTCTTACTTACTTAAAGGTTGCCTTGGTGACCAAATTAACTTACCTTAACCTACTTAAACGTACTTAAACTTACTTATTTAACTCTCTGATGAGAGCTCTACCTGTTACAGGGGAGTCTATAACTCCCCTATTTGAGCTCCGTCTTCTCCTCTTACTATCTTCTTGAAAGTCCGGTACTTTTTGCCCTTTGCCTTAACCTTGACAACTCTTCCTGCCATTAAGTTTCTACACTGGACGAACCATAAAGTTCAGGTGTGGTTATTCTCGAGTTTCATATAAATTATAAATTGTCTTGTCTAAATTTGTTATAACTGACTATTTGTTGCTAATTATTATTCCTGTTGCCAACCTTCGTATGTGTAACCCTGTCATCTTCTCGCAGTATATTCAAGAGTGGCTGCGTGGAGAGTGGTCAGGTGCTCCTTTCGTCGGTACCTCATAACCCCTTGCAGCTGCCTTGATTAGGTAATTTGGCTTTCTCATCTCTAATAACAGCTTTGTTGATTTTGTAATAAGGCCAATTTGGCTTTCTCATCTCTAATAACAAATATGTTGATTTTGTAATAAGGACATTTCTTCAATTGCTTTGTCTTCATATTTTATTTTATTAGCAGACGAGTCGGTGCACCTGGGAGTTTCTTGACGGTTGCCGCGCTCCTGGAACGCTCCGCCGCCAGCACGCGCTTTTCTCTGCTGCGAGGGTGGGCTGCTTCCTCGTCCGCATCGAAGACATGGTGTTGCGCCGGGTCGCTGGGGGGCTTTATCCTGGTCGTACCGCACCTCCGCCGTGCCGCATGACAGTCGGCTGGCAGTTGGCCTCCTGCGTCTCCGTTTTGCTGACTGCATTGCTGGCCCAAGACCGTTATTCTACGGGTAGCCGTTGCAAGACCCGTATTACCCCTTAATAACTTCTGCAGCCGCTTTGGGCTCAATCAAGCTCAATCAAGACACTACTGGCTTTCGCAGCTTTTACTTTGAACTTTTAAGAAAATATTACTTGTATAGCAATCTGCCAATTGCTTTAATAAATGCGATACTTCTGGAAGAACTTCACTTCCTAATAGATTTTAACACTAGCTTTGTTGCCTGTCTCTTAAGACGAGCAGGCTGTTCCCCTTTTAATTGTTCGCCTTGCCTTAGAAAGGTGCACGAGTCGTTAATAAACTAATTTTCCTTCTTGCTTCTTTAATTGTTCTTTGTTAGGTTGTGTGGACGCACATACTCCACATCCTCTGACCAACAATAAATAATGTTTTTTATATTCCTCTTCACTATGCAAAGCACAAATCTACAGTAATACTACCATCTATCGCACATTGTGCAACAAATGTGAAAAGGAATAATTATTTTTCAGTTATATCATATGGGCCCCATGTCAATCCCACATCTGTGTCTACTTGGGTATTGTTCGATTGTGCTGATATTTTGCACACCTTGTTTTTATGGTATTTCCTAAGTTTTTTATATCCTGCTCATCATTTCACGAATCAAAACTGGATTGACCATTTTCCCCTCCCTATTAGGTATGTATATCTACGTAGTATTTAGCTACTAGTAAGCTAGGCTTATATGTAAGTATCCACACATTAACAGTTATAATGGTGATATAAAACTAATGGTGACATAAAAGTACTGGACTTGTATACATATTTGTACCTAGAATATTATATAAACCTGAATGGTAAGTTGCCCTGTTAAAGGAGACCAATTCAAAATTTTTTCTTAGTTTGAACTTAATCTGAAGCTACACTGACAGTATTTTTATTTTGTTTGTTGTACAAACTGTTTGTGTAAATTTTTTTAGTTCAAACGATATAGTTTTAATTCAAATTGTAATTAAAATCATTATTTTCAAGTCAGTAATGAATATATTTTCACGCACATTGGATTTAGTTTGACCTTAAGAAATTCTGAAACAAGCCCGCTAATATTCATGAAGCAGTCATAATTTTTATACATATTTCAGCTGTATATACAGTCACGTTTAATCCAGTATGTACCTCAGTTTTTTATTACTTGAACTTAATGTAATTAATAGCTAAATTGGCTACTCGTAAACATTAGCATTCGTGCCACAATGAAGGATTTGGGCTGTCCTGAAACCCTCTTTAATACCAAGATGTATCGTACTGAATATTAGTCGTAAGCAAAACAAGTCCCTCACTCTTTTATAATACAAGAACGCAGTTTTATTTAAGAACGAAATAGAGGGAACTCGATTAGCTACATGTTTTCAATTTAATGTAAACTATGTAACCGCGTTCTTATTTTTACTTGAAATGAAACGAATTACTGTCACCACAAAACGAGCGGCTACCACTTTTGCATCATCGCTGGCAGTAATTTTTTCAGTACGTATTAATAAAATTATAGCTAGTAACTAATTTGAAATACATAACTTATATGCGCATTTTTGAGCCAAAATGACACATCTTGGGAGCACACGATTTCTTTTCAGGTGAAACGGGATCAAACCGCATGTACAGGTTGCCCGACCACCGGTACGTGCAACACAAAATTTGTAATTCTTTTGTACGATGGCAAAGTGGTTTGTAACCATTGAATCATTGATTTTAGATAAATTTTGAATTCAGTTTGATTCCTTGTGTAGATATGTACATCAGATAACGTATTTATCAGAATTATAAGTATTTCTCGTCTCTGAACACTCCTGAATATTGATGTGATATTAGAAATCAATTATTGAGCTAAAGTGATGCTTAAGGAAACACTTCAATATCCAGTCAATAGTGACACAGTAATTAGGTGATACTGGGTTAAAAATAAATTATTATTGGGACAATAAATTCTATCACTATCCGCTTGATATCAGAAAATAAGTATTGGGCCAATATTTTCCTAAGGAACACCCAAATATCAAGTCCATAGTGACAAAATAATTAGCTGATATTGGGTTAGTGAAAATATGATTATCAGGGCAGTATGTTTTACCAATATCAACCTGATATCAGGAATTTAGTATTAAGCCAATGTTATTGTAGGGAACACCTCATTATCAATTCAATATTGACTCAACAATTAGTTGATATTGAGTTGATGATAACATTGTTATTGGGCCAATATATTTTTAAAATATCAACCGAATTTTCAAAAATAAGGTATTGCCCCAATGTTCATTTTGAATATTCAGTCAATATTGAGACTGTATATTGACTCAATATTAGGTCAATAAATTTTGCTACCTGGGTTGTTTGGCACCCCCACTCCAATCCCCCCCAAGCCACCAGCGTCGCTACGACGCTCAGCCTTGGCTCAGCAGCCGTCAGCGATGGAGCCCCCTCCCGCGTCTCCAACCAGCTGCGAGTTGCGGTATGTTACGAGACCTTTGAATAGCCTAAATGTGTTGTGGGATGTGCAAATCCCGAGACCCAAGGTCTCAAAGCCGAGCTCCCAGAGCTCGGATCGGCCTCCAAACCTCCCCTACAGCCGACGCCAGACACACACCTGAGCTCGTGTGTCAGAGGACACACCCAGTGTGAACACACGCTGCCGTGAAAACGAAAACACTTCACGGCAGAAAGGAAGCACACACAAGCTCCAAGCTAGCGAAAACACACTAGCTCCAGTTAGTGTGGTGTGTCTGAACAACACTCAGATACACAGGCACACAACACGCCTGCAGGTCCTACCTGCTTGTGTCTCAGCAAAGAAAAAGAGAAAACACAACACAAGTATCTCGCAATGATACTTCAAGAGCGAAACCGGAAGCTCAAGCACGCACAACCGCACTCGCCAGTAACAGACGCAATAATGCTAAGGCCGGCGCACAGATGACTCTCCACACGTCAGGAAGTAGATCCCACAAAATACCTCCTGCCACTCAAACGGAGCAGCTTACAACGTAAAAAACGTCGCATGTGTAATTCTAAACAGAATAAACACATTGGAACACCAAAGCGTCCGTGAACACAAAATACGATGTGTGCACAAGCAACCCGCCGACCGGTGCCGCCCTGTGATTGGCCGCGCGTAGGAATACGTGCCTGGCGTAGCAAAACACCACATCCCCCTCAGTTCCTCGAGGAACTCAGGTGACGTAATCACCCAAACATTGGGGGGGACGCCGCTCCCGAACGGGTCGTCCTGGCATCTCATTACCATTCTCCGTGACAACCTCGTCACCTCGTCACCTACGTCAACGACGGGCTCTCCTGTGTCGTTGGCAGTTTCAAGTTGTGTTTCCGGAGCTTCCTCAACACTAACCTGAAGAGGCTCAACAGGAGCCTCATGGGGCCCATCGTCGTCTGAGTCACATGCATCGTACACGTCCTCAGAGTCAGAGCCGCGACGTTTCCTTATGGCGCTGACATGCCTAGGCATGATATCAATGCACACAACGTGCCTTGATCGAACAGATGTGACTCGCCCAGGAGTCCACTGCTTGGTGCAAGAGGGCACTGCGGGTTTCACCCACACCCTGTCACCGACGGCAAAATGCACATTTTTGCCGTCATCTCTGGCCTTACCTGAGCCGTTGTCGTAAGGCATCCTCCAAGGATAGGCGAATAACTTACGACAAGACACTGAGTTGCTATCGACTCCGTGCCGTGGCGTTACATTGTACCAAAATGTCGCCACCTCGGGGGTAATCCCCCCCCGCGCAGCAATCCTCTTGATTGTGCGATGATTTCTCTCTACGATTCCATTACCGCTCGGGGCATAAGCGGCTCTGAAACGCAGAGAGATACCCCATTCGTTGGCAAACTTAGTGACAGTTGCCAACCTAAATGTGGCAGAATTGTCCAACAATAGCTCCACAAAAGGTCCTCGCTCAATCACCACCTGCTGGAGATGAGCGACTACACTGGCTGCCGACTCGTTCGACAGCCTTTGCCAAATTGCAAACCTAGATGGTCCGCAATCGGCGAGAGAGAGAAACTGTACACCGTTATAGTGCGTCACATCCGCAGCTACACGATGCCAGTCACTCTCGACGGCTAAATTGCCGTGCTCGACAAGGTTCTCCACCCGTCTTGCAGGATCAATGCGAAGACACTCCTCGCACCCTGCAATCGTACGTTTCACTTGGCCTCGAGTAAGGCCCGGCCTGCACTGCTTGACCAAATAAAAGGTACGATCAACGCCCAAATGGTGAGGCAAATGAGCCTTCCAAATGGCGCTCTCTGGCGTCCCTTCTTCTGCAGAAGCCATCACTGACGCAGCCAAGACAGAGTCCGGCTCGTCAGCCGTGTGATAACTAAGCCAGCTCTTAGTCACACGAGTGAGCTGATCAGCTTTGTTCTCGACCGTGGGAGCGAATCGAAACTTAACTGACAGCTGATACTCATTGATGATCTCCTTGATCACCATCAAGCGACGCTTGATGAGCATTTGCGCTGCTCCTTTGGTGCACACACGACTGTGATCACCGACAGTGTTATCCAACCAGGATAATACTGTCTTGGAATCAGTGGCTATAGTGAAGGTCTTGAAGCCCCACATAATAGCCAGATTGATTCCACGTCCCACAGCCTCAAGCTCTGAGACATTAATGTGGAGATGATCTGTCTGCTTCCGCAGCCAGGTAGCATCCTCCACGATGCGATCATCCACCTGGACGACCACACCCATTGCCAGTGAACTGGCGTCAGTCCCGACGGTAACATTACCATCAGGATTGACATGCCAACGACCCTTTACAGGGTAATCAGCCAGTGCTCGCGAAGCCAGCTCCTTAGCTAGCTTCAGGACACTGTGACTGACAGGCTTATCCCATGGCCCGTCTGAACCCAGTCGCTTCAAAAAGCTGCAGTGAGGTCGTAACCACCCGGCTACAGGATAATGAGCTACAAGGCGGCCACACAGAGAGAACAGCTCTCTCTTAGTCATCTCAGACGTCTCTGAAATGAAGGAAGACAACTCACTTCCTCTTGACATCAATAGATGTCCAGTGGGAGACCTCTTTAAGGCTATCCCGAGTACTCGACCTCCATCGAGACTCACTGGTTCTTTAGATTCGAGCCCATACAACTGCAGGTGCTTTCTCACATGAGAAGCACTCACAATGGACTCTTGGACCATTATATCGTCAATATAATGATCCGTGGCACGATTAATCTTATCGTCCATCGAAAGAACCTTGCCCAAGATCATCGTCATAATCCTGGGCGCACATGACAAGCCAAACCCGAGGCGAGTCAAGGCATAATGTACACCATTATACCTCACGGCTTGATACTGCCACAAGTCACGGGAGACATGAATTTGAAGATAGGCAGAATTAAGGTCAACGACCTTAAGCTCCCCTTCAAACTGCCTCCATTTGCGCACCTTATCGGCACACACAGCGGTTTGCTCATCACCAGTGTGAGACTCAATGAACAAGTTAAGTTCACGGTAATCCATTACCGGTCTCACCTTGTCCTTGGTTAGCTGGACAACCGCCAAAAGTGGTATGACCCCTTTTACCGGGCCGTTCCACTTCACCAGCCAACCTTTAGAGATCCAACTCTGGATCTCCTCAGCATACCTCTCATGTACGCCTGGCGCGCGCGTACACCTGTACTCGCCAACACCAGTTTGAAGCTGCGTCGGCTCGCCGGCCGACCAACGCCAACTAACGGTCCAATGACCGTTAGAAAACGTGGCTTCAAAGTCGTGGTCACTTATCGTAAGTGAGTTAACCCCACGAACAACCTCACGACCTCCCTTCATGGGAGCACTACCACAGTACCTGGCAGAGGTGGGTTGACCCCACTCAACCTGGTACCGAAAGTTGGGTCCTCTTTTGACAGTGACTCCTCCCATGTGATCGATTACATCGTCACCCAAGAGGCAGTCAACGCCAAGATTCTCCAACCCTTCAACTGCAATTGCTGGCACTCTAAAAGAGTGCCCATGCAACTGCACGACTGCCTGACATTCCTTCCCCTTAGAGGAAGTTCTGCCATCAGCCGTCACAAAATGTCGGGCCGCAAGGCCCGAAAGTCCCTCCACCACTCGGGTGGACACCATCGTGCACCCGCTGCCGGTATCAACCAGACACAAGGCAGAAAGGCCATTCACAATGGCCTTGACAACTGGCATGCTACTCGAAGTAAGCCTACCAGCTGCCACGGGTAAGCCCTGCTTATTCGTGACAGGCGCATGAGCGCCAGTCACGACAACGTCCCCAGGACGCTGTTGGCTGTCCCTGACAGCCAAGCCTCTCGTAGAGAGACTAGTGGAAGTACCTAGACTTCCATGGTTTCCACGCCGGAGGAAGCGGTGCCCCTTTCCACTTCCTCCCCTCGGAAACCCGAACCGCGATCAGCGCCGCCAGCGGCAGCTGTGGGCTCTGGGCAGTCCCGAGCAAAGTGCCCGGGCTTCGAGCAGCGAAAGCATAAGCTTTCTTTCCTGCTGTTCGAAGGAGGCACTGCCTTCGCCTTGCGGCGAGTCTGGGTACAGTCCCTCACCCGGTGAGGTCCTGTACACCTTGGGCATACAAGCCCAGGCTTCTTCCCGGAAGAAGCTGCGGCTGCCTAGGCCTTCCTCGCATAAGTAAGGCCATCAGCAGCACGCTGTGCGGACACCCTGTCACGCACCTTCGGCAGCAACTCGTCGAAGCTGGAGGTGTAAACCTCCGGGAGCATCACTGCCCAATTACGGATGGCCTGAGGCAGGCCCTCAAGGAACTTGACCCGGAAGATCAAGTCCTCCGGCCCTGCCCTCAGCCGAGCGCCTAGGCGCTGCAGGTCGTCCACATAGACGTCCACGGCCTCGCCAGCCAGAAGCTGACGGTCCGTGAAGCGCCTGTAGGCTTCCTGCCGCGACATGCCGTACTGCGCCAGCAGTGTCGCCTTCACTACCTCCCACTGGGAAGCCTCCGACACCCTAAGGGTGCGGAACACCCGAGCAGCATTGCCCTCGAGCAGGAAGTCTACGACCTCCTCAGGTCCAACCTGTTCGACCTTGCACCTGCGCTCAAGGTCATCCAGCCACTCCGACACATCCACTGTGCCGTCGCCGCTGAACTTGGGGAGAGCTCTCCCCAATCGGTCAATAATAGGCCCCTTAGCCTGCATCAGGATGCTGGCCAGTTGCCTAAGATCAACCGTGGAGGCTGTCCCAGACGCACCACTAGCCGCCCCGGGCGACCCTGCATCATCTCTCGATGACGCAGTCCCTGCCTTACGAACCTCCGACATAAGGCAAGGCAAAAAAGCCTAGATAGCTTGTTGTGGGATGTGCAAATCCCGAGACCCAAGGTCTCAAAGCCGAGCTCCCAGAGCTCGGATCGGCCTCCAAACCTCCCCTACAGCCGACGCCAGACACACACCTGAGCTCGTGTGTCAGAGGACACACCCAGTGTGAACACACGCTGCCGTGAAAACGAAAACACTTCACGGCAGAAAGGAAGCACACACAAGCTCCAAGCTAGTGAAAACACACTAGCTCCAGTTAGTGTGGTGTGTCTGAACAACACTCAGATACACAGGCACACAACACGCCTGCAGGTCCTACCTGCTTGTGTCTCAGCAAAGAAAAAGAGAAAACACAACACAAGTATCTCGCAAGGATACTTCAAGAGCGAAACCGGAAGCTCAAGCACGCACAACCGCACTCGCCAGTAACAGACGCAATAATGCTAAGGCCGGCGCACAGATGACGCTCCACACGTCAGGAAGTAGATTCCACAAAATACCTCCTGCCACTCAAACGGAGCAGCTTACAACGTAAAAACGTCGCATGTGTAATTCTAAACAGAATAAACACATTGGAACACCAAAGCGTCCGTGAACACAAAAAACGATGTGTGCACAAGCAGCCCGCCGACCGATGCCGCCCTGTGATTGGCCGCGCGTAGGAATACGTGCCTGGCGTAGCAATACACCACAAAATATTCAGTCAAAATCTTGTCAATTGTGCTTTTGCTGACCTCCGAAATCTTTTCGCACAGCTCCCGAACTGTAATCCGTCGATCTTTAAGCATTGCCGCTTCGACTTTGGCAACTGTTTCGTCGGAAACCGATGGCCGCCCTGCACGGGTTTCGTCGTGGACGTCTGTTCGGCCATTTTTAAAGTCCCTAACCCATCTGCGCACCATCCCAGAGCTCATACACTCTTCTTCATACACTTGAAAAAGTTCTTCGTGAATTTCCTTCGCCGATTTCTTCTTAGCGGCCAGGAAACAAATAACAGACCGCAACTCGCATCTGGCGGGAGACGCGGGAGGGGGCTCCATCGCTGACGGCTGCTGAGCCAAGGCTGAGCGTCGCAGCGACGCTGGCTTGGTGGGGGATTGGAGTGGGGAACCAAACAACCTGCCTCTGTTGCCTGGTCTCGCATAGAAGCGATCCTGGAGCCAGCAGCAGCCCGTGGAACTTATTTGACTGGTCAAAATCAAGAAAATGGCTATCATGTTTTTTCCTGTGAGATCTAGATCTATGAAATTTGGCATACATATGTATTTAGAAAATAAATAGGTGTTGTGTCCCTCACTCTTTCCCATTTTCGCCATAATTATAGAGATAATGGGAAGAAAGGGTGCGGGGAAATAAATAATTTTCAAGCCACTTCTCCTCAGAAATTATTTATCGTAGAGTAATGATTTAGGTACCTTTGGATGCGCAAAGGGTTGCTGCATATGGAGTCAGAGGATTATTTTGAAAACTATAGTAGTTTAGTTTTTATGAAGTTTAATTTTTTTTTAAAAAGTCATTCATTTTTCCGTAGATTTTTTGACGTCACTAAGATACTACTATGAATTCCAATGACATCCTCTGAATCTTTATGCAGCAAGTTTTTGCGCATCCAATGATATCAAAATCATTGCTCTACGATTACACGTTTCTGAGAAAAAGTGTCTTGAATTTTGACATTTGCATTGTTAAAAAAATGCATTTTAGTGCCGAAAAACAGGTTTTTTCATTTGCAAGCTATATTGCTCTTAGAAATCAGCGCCATTGACGTTATGAAAGCTATTCTGAAACATTGACTTGACTTTGGCTATCTTTCATCGAAGTAATTTGTGGTTCCTTGATGAAACCGGTACAACAAGTGATACCAGGAGCCATGTACCGAGCGAGACGCGCGTGAGGCTCAGGGGTAACGCATCGCTCAGGTGCACCTGAGGTTCGCTTCAAACCTAAGTAAAATCAATAGATGCAGTACCAGCTACTCTGAGCTTGATAGGCAGATTTAGCTAGTCGTTTGACATCGTAATCGCTTCGGCATTCATGTCACACTCAGCTCCTCCGCGGCCAGCAGTCAAACTTATGTCTATGTCTACCGAACAGGAGAGGGGGGGGGAGGAGGGGGGAGGTCCATTGGAGGTTCCGAGCACTCGACGTTGTCAAATCATAAAAGTTCTTGAACAGCTGAATGATGAATACATATGTCTTTAGAAATAAACAGTCGGTGAGCCATGCGACCCTTCCCACCCCTTCCTCTCCCCTTGTTTACTCGCCTTAGGTGCATCAGATGCTTCCAAATTTTTTACTGCATATTGACTGCGCATTGCTCTACCGAATTAAAGCAAAAATAGAAAATTCGATTAATTTCGGACTTCCGACTAGACGGTCCCTTCAAGTCGTGGTATGACCAAAATGGTTTCAAGCTAAACGCGAGTAAAACGCAATTCATTATTTTTGTGTCAAAAGATGCAATAAAACATGTTCGAATTCTAAATCTAACGCTTACAGTTGGGAATGACAAAATTCACACATCAGAAGAAGTAAAAAATGTGTGAATTTGTTCGATTGCAACACAATTCACGGGACTTTAATGTTTTTAATCGTATAAAAAGTATGCTTGGCAAATAATCTAGATTATTGGCTGTTCAATCTTTGCCTTTATTACGTATTGACTATTGTAGCCTGGTATGGGGAGATATACCGCAATATCTTCAAAAAGATTTACAAAAATGCATGAATTTCATAGCTAAGGTTGTATGCAAAGGTAAATTCAAAAAGAATGATCACGTAATTCCTCTCCTAAATAAGCTCGGCTGGGTTCCTATTCAGGAAAGGTTTCTGGTGCACAAAGCCTAATACGTATTCTCCTCTTTATATCTTCCTCAGAGCAATTCTGAAATAGTAAAATTCCATCTCCGTACCGTCACTAACCGAAAGCCGAATAGGAGACGTGATGTCTTAATCAAATACCGTTCATCTAACATTGAGCAGAAACCTCTGTCAGTATCATGCGCATCACTGGAACAAACTCCCCCAGAGCATCAAAAACCCTCAAACATTAAGAGGATTCAAAACTTAAATAACTCGCTATCTTGCGTCTACACAATACGTGTGAACTGCAATACGTACAGGAAAAGAAGTCAGGAATTTTCATTGCTAATTATCCTATTTTCGTTACATTATATAACAATCAATAAATCATTGTAATATGCATATGCAATATGACTGCTTGTATGCGAATATTAAGCACATGTATGTACGCTCATGTGACGCTCGTATGTATATATATATGTATGTGTGTGTATATTAGGGTGTCCCAAGAAACCGAAGTGAATCGAACACACTCCAGCACCTTTTGCCCTTGTTTTCTGTCGTGACAAGTTTAAACAGGAAAATTTTCTACTTCCTATCTCGTCTTTTACAGGTCTAGCATTTCATCCAGTTTTTTGATGGGCGTTAGGTTGTGCAGCGGTCACTGGCATAGCGTGCAGCGGTCGATGTCGTAAGGGCATTAGGTGAGCTCTATTTTACAATAACAAATTTTTTTCTTGTTTCATGAACTTCTTTCTTAGTTTTCTGTTTCTATGCACCTTTTGTAATGTGCACAGATTCCGCGTTCCCTCAACTCCATACTAAATAGTGCCTTCATCCTTCTTCTCTTTGAACATCTTTGTCGTGGTAAAGGGAGGCTAAAACTTTCTTGTGTAATAATAATAATTATAATAATAATAATAAAGCTTCCCTAGGATAAATTGAGCTCGCGTATTGTAGATACTTGCGAATCAGTCTTCTGTCACGATTTCCAAATTTTCGTTAGCTTGTTTGCTTTTTCACCAGACTTATTGCGAAAATTTAGCTTTCACTCATCGCCTTTCGCCGGACTTAGTAATCGGAACTTCGCCCGAGCTGGGACCAAAATCAACGATCAACTAACACCAGGTCTAATGTAATGGCGTGTGAAACACGATCTAAGAGAGTTGTATGGTTACTCAAGTAGTCCCCATCAACGTCATTTCCGGGGAATCGTCTTCCGTCGATAGGCGAGGTTCTCCAGGGGTTTTTGTTCCATCATAAGATCCAGAAGGAGGTTCTTCTTGTTGCAGCAGCTTCTACAGCTGAGAAGGTCAAGGAAGTGTAGCGACGTGCGAACATTCCGACGTCGTATGTGTCGTGGGTGAAGAAGAAGATCTTCAAGCTGTACAAGGAGTACGACACCTTAGCAAAATCCAAGTCACGAAAAACAGAGAAGAAAGAAATGAAGAGATGCATCTTCAGAGACAGCCTCGAAGATATGTTAGACATCGCGCATTCTAAGGCAATGGAAGCGAAGATCCCCGAGGAAGACAAGGCATTCCTGGAGACTCAGAGGGAGAACCGGCAGAGTTGCTCCATGGCTGGACTGGACGAGAATGTGAAACAAGCGACTGAGGAGAGGAGACGAAAGAGATAAAGGATGGAGGAGATGAAGAAGAACGCAACTGCTTCGTCATCCACTTTTGATCGCAACGTGGCTTCAGAGTCTTCCACTTCATTCTCATCAGCCAACGAAGACACGAAGAAAGATTTCAAATCTCTGACACCAGCTTCATCTCAACGCCGTCGACTTCCCCAGGAGAACAAGCTCACCAAGGAGCTGACCCATGCATGAAAACGTGACGATCTGTCTGTACGTGCCGCAACATCCTTCTACACCGCTGCTGCAATGAGCCTCGGCCATGAGATCGAACGTATCACTGCGTCCCGTTCGTCAATCCACTGGGCCAGAGTCGAGAACCGCGAAGCGATTGCCATGTCTCTCTCCTTCAAGCCTGAAGTCCCTTTGGTGCTGCATTTGGACGGCAAGTTGTTACCCAGTCTAGCGGACGGAAGGTCATTGAAGGAGAGGGTGGCCGTCTTGGTGTCCGGGGAGGATATGGAGGAACATCTGGGTGTTCCTGTGCCTTCTGACGGAACAGCAAAGCTGTTGCGGAAACAGTCTTGAAGCTTGTGCGAGAAAGTAGCTCGGAGGGCAACATCATTGGAATGTCATTCGACACGACAGCAGCCAACACGGGGATGGTTCAAGGAGCATGTATCAGGATTGAAAGGCTCTGGAGAAGCACCTGGTGTGGTTGGTATGCCGCCACCACATCCTGGAAGTTGTTCTGATGTATATCTTCGAGGCTTGCATGGATCCATTATCCGTTCCTAACATCTCCCTTTTCAAGAGGCTCCAGAATCGTTGGTCTTCTGTTGACCAGAGCCGACCACTGCCCCTGACATTGACTGTTCTGTCATCCGACGAAGAAGCTCACCGCCTTGAGATGCTTCGCAACTTGAAACATCTGCTTGACTGTGGGAGTCATCCACGCGACGATTACAAAGAGATAATCTTGCTCAGCGTGGCCTACTTTGGAGGAGTCCCTACGTTCTTCCGTGCTCCTGGTGCTTACCACATGGCCAGATGGATAGCCAAGGACATCTGTGCCGTGAAGATCATGCTCTTCCATGACCAGCTAGAGATGAGCAAGCGGGAGTTGGCGGAGATCCGTTAAGTGGCATTCTTTGTGACCATGGTCGACTCAAAATACTGGAACGAGGCAATGATTCCGTCCTACGCAGCCAAGAATGACCTGGACTTCATAACTGACGTGAAGAGGATCTGCGACGATGGGGTGGCGTGGGGTATGGAACGTGCGATGCAGCGCCATCTCTGGTACGTTTCTGAGGATCTGATTAGACTAGCCATATTTGATAACCATATCAGCCCGGAGCAGAAGGCGGCGATGGTGGAGGGGATGGAGCGTCCTTCAACGACCAAGAATCTACGGCGCCACGAGTCAACGACACCAATCAATTTCAACGGCCGCTTTCCGCCTTTTGCTCAGTGCGGTCGATGTAGCTTCTCAAAAGTGTCCTAGGAGGCAGGTATTCCTAGGAGCTGACCTTCCTTGAGACGAGTCCTGAAACATGGAACACAGATTCGAGTTTCAAGTGCGCAAAGAAGCGAGTTGGTGTCCTGAAGGTCACAAACGACTCCGCAGAACGAGGAATAGCCCTCATTCAGCGCTTCTTAGGCAGACGGACGAAGGAAGAAAGGCAAACCCAGTTCCTCTTGAAGCTTACCCTCCTCCACACGAAAGCCGTCCCGAAAAAAAGGAAGGCGGAACTCAAGAAGAATGTGCTGGAGTAAGAAGAGAAGATCTTTGTTTTCTACAGGAAATCAGAAGTCGATGCATCAGTTACATTACAGATAAAAATTTATTTGTCATGAGACGTAATTGTTGATAAGGTAGAATATCTTGCCTTATGATGATTATAGTATCAATATATTGAAAAGAGAAATTTGAGGAGTTTATGTTTATTTATTTTTAATGGTATTTTATAATATTCTCAATAGGTATAAAATTTCTGGAGCCATTAGTTGTCGGTCTATATGCAATAAAAGAAAGAGCCAGAATTTTATTATTTGATGGAAATTCAGGTCGAATCTCACAGGAGCTATAAAAAGCATTCGTTTTGCGCGACCACCACATATTGCCCAATGTTTATGAAATTTTGGTGGAATCATTTTCATTTGACAAGGAACCAGAGCAGCATGTGCTGGATTTAATACCGTTACTTTGAATTTCTACCGACATACGCTTGGGACTTTGACTTCACATTGACTGCGACGTGCGCCACCGGTGGTACACGGAGGTAATTTTCATAATGCTGCTGATCGACCAGTAGTCGCAAACTCAATTTTCATAAATATTTAATCAAAGCTAATTGAAGGCACGATCCAGTTCATGTTTGGTATTTTCAAAATAGTTTACTACAATTAACTTAAAATTTGAGGTTGGTGTTGAACTTAATACTTTGTTGCTGCAGTTAAAGTGTTAAATCCAGTCAAAGTGTTAAGTCCTTCGACTACCTATTGAATGGCGGACCGAGTTTATGCTGGCTCAGTGCAAGGCGGTGTCGCAACCATCCTTATTACTCTACGACTGTCAGTCGAGGACTGCTTCGTCTCTCTGAGCTACTCGAGGTTTCTGAACAAGCGCGGAAACCAGAACTCGCTCAGCAACTGCAGTCAATCGCTCCCAGAGGCATCCGTCGCTGCTTCTACGAGCAATTGTTGCCTTGTGTAATAGGGCCTTGAGACGCAAATCTATTTGGATCTACCCGTTTTACTTTCAACCTTAATCCCTCATTCCACTAGTTCCTATGTTGTTAGCTGAAATTTCAATATGGGAGTGCACTAACGTGTTTTCAACAATGCATCACATGGATAACGTTTTCTTGATCACATATAATAAAATCCATTGTAAAACCAAACCAACGCAACGAAGGAAACGCATTTTTCCGTGCTTCTCTCTCAACCATTTGTTTAACAATAATTATTAACATGCATGAGTTTTACGATCCTCATGTGTGAATATCAATTCAGGCTCGAAATTTTAAGGTATTTGAAAGCATTTTTCGTTCATATTAAAACATTTGAAAATGCGACGTAATTCATTTTATGTAACAATTATATAGAACATATTTACCTTTATTTTTTATTGCCCTAATCTTCTCATACAATGTTCTAGTTAGTCGTGTCTGACAACTTTCACTTTCTTTTGCTCGTGAGTGTATCATGTAACACTATTTTCGGTAGTTAACTTTTCGTACTATTCCAGCTATGCTGCAAATTTTATGGTTACCATTGTACAACAATCCTCAGGTCTGTAACTCCAGTGAACTCTTTTGTGCCAGTATTATCAACGTTGTTAGTCAATATTATAAAATTGTCTTACGGCAAACCATTTTATTCCCTTCGAGCTCATTATTTTGGCATACTAGTCGATACATAAGAACGAAAAAAAATTTGTCCTGAATATCGACCTCATAATCTTAGACGCAAAATAATGTAAATCTACTCAATTTACTTCTACCATTAATCCCTCCAAGCTGTAGCTCCTGCGTTCGTTAGCTCATATTCCAACACAAGTGCGCCCTAACGAGAGTGTTTTCAACTGTGGCACAAGGATTATGTTTTCGTAGTTACCTATTTTTATTTGCATTTTCAAAATCAAATTAATTAACACAAAGAAAAGAAGGATGTAAATGCAAGGTATTTTCGCATTTTTTTCGTTCACATTAAAACATTTTGAAAGCCCACGGTTTCAACGTAAGCAACAACTTTATAGAACATCATTGTTCTACTTTTTTATTCTTTCCTTAAATTTTTCTTGTTACTTGTGGGGCAATTTTTACTTTCTTACTCTCGTGGTTACATTATGACAACGCTATTTTAAGTTGTTAACTTTTTGTACTGTTCCAGCTGTATTAAAAATGTTACAGCTAGCATTGTACAACAGTCCTTTCCGTATATTTGAATCCGGTAAACTCTTTTGCGCCAGTACTATTAGTGTAAGCAAGAAATATAATACATTTTTGTTATGGTGAAAATTATATGCTCATCATTTGGCACACTATTTGATGCGTTAGAGTGAGAAACTGTCCCAAATCCCGAATGTTGACCTCATAGTTTTGGTGGAAAAATAAATCAAATCTGCCATTTTGCTTTTAACATCAATCCCTCATACTCGTATCACTAGTTCGTACGTTCGTGTGCTCATATTTCATATAATTACGCACTAACGATAGGGTTTTCGGCCATGCGTCTCATAGGTTATGTTTTAAATGCATTTCCAAAATCAGAATACCGCAACGAAGGAAACGCATTTCTTTCGCGCTTTTCTCCGAATCCTTTGTTTCGACAATTAGCATCGGTATTACGATAACCTTGTATGAACAGCAGTTAAGGATCCTTATGTTAAGGTATTTAAATGCGCTTTTCGCTTCTATTTTAATACACGTGTGCACAAGCGAAAGTGTTTTTCAACTAAGCGTCACGAGGACTGTGTTTGCTTAGTTACTTATATTTAAAATGCACTGTCAAAATCAGATTGCGCGATGAAAACACCTCATTTTTGCTGTGCTTTTCGGTCAATTATTTTTTGTTTCGACATTTTACAAGGGTATTACGATACCAATGTGTAATTATCAACTAAAGATATTAATGTTAAGATATTTCACAAACCAATGTTAAACATTTCATGTTCTAACGCTATTGGAAATAAACTGTTTTTCTTTCTTTCTCTTAAAATGTGAGACCATCATCCATTGTAACCCCAGTCTACCCATTGTGGCAGTGACCGACAGTAACGCATATGGTGTTGGAGCGGTGTTGTGTCATCTTATTGACGGGATGTAGCGATCAGTCTATTTGGCCTCCCGAACTCCAACAGCTACAGAATGTAACTACTCCCAGACTGAGAAAGAACTACTCCAAGACTGAGACCCAGACCACAGTACTCTTGCAATGGTGTTTGCACTGCGACAATTACATTGCTTCCTATGGGGACAGAAATTTTCAGTGATCACCGATCACAAACCGCTACTAAGACTATTTGATGTTGGCAAAAGCATCCCAACGATGGCATCAGGCCGCATTCAAAGGTGAACTCTGCTGTTGCAATCCAACAAGTTCGCCTTGCGTCACCGGTCGGGCGTGCTGTTGGGTTTGGCTGATGCTCTCAGTCGTCTGCCCTTGACAACTCTCGAGGAAGACACTCCAATCCCCGCGGAATGGATGTGCCTAGTTAACTTCTTGGAGTCAACTCCGGTCACTTGCGTCCACATTCGTGAACAGTGCTTTCGAAAGTATACAACTGCTGCCAGTAAGGTTGGTATGCGACGGTAATTGTGGACCCCAATGTGGTTCCGTACACTAGGAGGAGGGACGAATTGTCCACACAAGATGGCTGTGTGCTCTAGGAAGCGAGGATTATTGTATCCCAAGCCTTCAGACAAGCTATTGTGGAGGAATGTTATTCTGGCCATGCAGTATCATCCAGGATGAAGGAACTAGCACGCAGTTATGTTTGGTGGCCAAACGTGGGTAAAGCTTTAGAAGAAACGACGAAGTCAACATCGAGTGTCTGAACATCCGAGCAGCAGCGACGAAAGCTGAACTCCATCCGAAGGAATGACCGGCGAAGCCCTGGCATCGCATACACATCGACTATGCCCAATGAATGGAAAATATTTTTTATCGATCGTGGATGCACTCTTAACCGTAAAACGACCAGCGGGCCTCATAGGCCCGTTTAAAAAAAATATTAGTCTATATTTTAAAAACTTGTAAATTTATTACGCCGAAACTTCATGACTTTATTTGCTTATTACTTGTGTAAGCTTTCATACAAAAATTGTTAAAAAAATCATTGTACCTTTTGTGTTTTTTAATGTTGAATCATATTTTTACCAAGCGGGCCTCTGAGGCCCGGGTGCGATACAAGTGCTGCGGAGTCCCGTTGTGAATCCTGACCAGTTGTAACGGGTTACAATGTGTTGCCTACATTTGCATGGAGAGTGGGGGCACTTCGGAATCTCATGCTGCTACTGCTCTTGCTTGTGTGCACACAAGTAGTAACATGTTCAAACTCGTACACGTTGCCTTCTTATAAAAGTAGGAGGTGGTCTGTCCGTGCATCATTCTGCTACTGCTCTTCTTGTGAGGTTGTAAGTAGTAATCAAACTACCAGTTAGAGCACAATTCACTACAATTGCCTTATAATGAAATAAATTAAGACAAAAATTTGATAGAGGAGTTATTCGTTGACGAATTTTTTACTTTTTATAAGCAGAAACGACTTACACAAACGACTAAGCATCTTTTAGATATAAATTTCAATTTTCTTACCCTAACCGTATTTTAACATATGAAATTAATTTTGCTGTGTTCGGGAACATTTTAGAAAACCATGTTTTTTTTAGTTCAACGGTTCAACGGTTTCTCGTCTCAAAGTATTCTCTAACGATAGTAATCTGTTTTTAATATCAGCATTATCATCCTCCAATATCTGCGATGACTGTTTCAATTTTTCTATTTCATTTGTATTTATGATTGTTTCTCTATCCTGTTCATGGAGATTATTTCTAAAAGTTTCAATGTATGAACTCATGTCATTGAATACTCTCTCGAGATTGGCGTAGTCTAATTTCATACTTTTTATTACCTCATTTTCCAACCTCTTTATCTCATTTTTCAAAAAGTCTATGTGTTCTAAAGTACCCGTACGAATAACCTCTATATTTTCCTCAGATATTCTACTATCATCATCGAGATTTGTCATAATTTCACTGAGTTTTTCTTGAAAACCTGTAGTATTCTCATCTATAGAAGCTTGGATATAATCACTTCTGAACTGATAATTTTCATTGAAAAGATTTTCTCTTACCTCTATATATTTTCTAACATGAAGCCTCAAATTTTCCAAAACTTCGTCAACATATTTTTTATTCGTAGCGTCAAATTCTTCGATTGGAAAAGAAATGTTTGCAAGTCTTCTATTATTTAAATCAAAATTTTGATCGTCATTAAGATATTTAAAACCTATTCCAGGAGGTCCTGGTTGTGAAGATAAAAATGATTTTTTCCTTGTTGTCCATAAATATTTACGCCTATCATTTTTTATACATAGAATTTTCAATTCTCTAAATTTTCTCTAACTCTCATGGATATCAAATTGTTTAGTCGGTCACTCAAAATTTCCACTTCCTGGTTTTTTTTACATTTTTATCAGTTTCATTCTGAAGCATTAAGGAGATCGTTCCAGGCCCCTGTCGCTCAGGTGGTCATTTTTCATGTTTGTGTAGGGAAAGAACCCTTAGGTGGTGGACTATTCGGTCCTAAAATTTTGTGGCGCTACGGACAATAGATCCCCCCCATGGGGAGGGGACCAAAATCTTTACCTTTGAGCCTATTTCAACCCCGTATAAAAAGAGAACAAATGGGAAATGGAAAAAAAGCCCATTTGAGTTTGTTAGGAATGTTCTAATGATTCTAAAACTGTCTTTCTGTTCTAGCATCAAAACTCGATGACGAGTAACATTTTGAAATATCAATATCAGTAAAATGTCAATACCTAAAACCCAAATGTCAAATTGTTTCAAAAACTAAAGCCTAAAACAAAAAAATGGATGGAATAAATTGTGTTTCTTTTCAGAAGTTACTAATCATAGTCAAATTTCATAAGAATCAGACTGAAAATAAAAATTTGAATAATTTTGAAATAAATATAATTTTTTTGGGGGGGGGTTTGGAAATCACAATTCACAGTGTGAATATGAAGTTATGTATGGAAAGTATCGCAATAAAATTAAAACTGCATTCAATTACATAAATTGTTCATTATATTACACTTCAACAAAAAATTTCGTTTTATGCTTATACCCAACACTTCTAACTTTCAACATTCAAAATGTTACTCGTCTTCGAGTTTTGATGCTAGAATAAAACCAAAGACAGTTTTAGAATCCTTGGAACATTCTTAACAAACTCAAATGGGCTTTTTTTCAAATACAAATTTTTCGAAAAAATAAATAGCTCTAAACCCAAAAAATTACTGTAGTTTTTAGAAATTTAAAAAAAATTGAATAAAAAGAAAAAATATAAATTTGAAAAAAGCCCATTTGAGTTTGTTAGGAGTGTTCCAAGGATTCTAAAACTGTCTTTGGTTTTGTTCTAGCATCAAAACTCGAAGACGAGTACCATTTTGATGTATCCATAAAATATACCAAAAAACTAATTTTTCGAAAAAAACTAAGCCCTAAATCGAAAAAGTGACACGAGTAAAGAAGGTTTACTTTCACATAATACATATACTGGCCAATTTTCAAACGAATCGGACGAAAAAAGTTCAAAAAGTGGGACGATCATCTTAATTTGAATTGACTGATTTCATTCTGATTTGAAATGATGTCTCTTGAAAACTCATGGAAAAGACTTTCTACATCACTCAAGTTCTTAGCTAGTTCTTCTATTTTTCTTAAAGGGACTGACTCTGCTCGTAATTCCATGATAATTTTGTTAAGATCATTGAATTTTTCTTCGCTGGATGAAGTTATGGTTGACTCAAATTTTTTTATCTTATTGTCAACTTCAACACACGAGGGGGCTAAGGCTACAGTTCTTTCCATAACAAACAGGTTTCTATCACTTAATTCAGTTAGTCGTGCCTCTAAGCTTTTACTTCTTTCTTCAACAGTATTGCTCAGTGTTGATTCTAAATTCTTCAGGTTTTCTTCAATTTAATCATTAAGTGATGTCTGCAAGCTCATTTCTTTTTCGTTCACAACATAAATTATACTAATTTCTTGTTCATCAACTTTATTACTTATTAATTTGTTTCTTGAATCAATTCGATCATTAATTTTAGTTGCTAAAGTCTTCAGTTTTTCATCCATTTGATTTTCTATTACTGACTCTTGATTGTTGAAATTTTCTTGAATCTCAGGAATTTTTACATCAATCAAATTGCTTATCTTAGAGTCCACAACCTCAAATTTAGCTTCAACTCCTTTAATATGCTCGGTTAATGCTGACTCTTTAACTAACAGCTTTTCATCAATTCTAGTTTCAATACCTGACTCTAGTTTGTCGCCAATCTCTGGAATTTTTACGTCTGTTAGGTTGATTATGTTTGAATCAATGTTTTCAAATTTAGCATCAATTTCATCGATTTTTTTCATCAATGTTGAGTCTATGCTCGATAGCCGTTCATTATTTGAAACGATTTTTGGTTCAAGAGCACCGAACTTTTCAGATAAATAATAAATTAACGTCTCTAAGAATTTAACGATTGAGTCTACATCAGAAAATTTAAGTTGTAAATCTGTTTTCAGAGGCACATATTTCTCATCATACTCGTTTATAAATGATTCCAATTCAGTTCTTTCATTTTTGAGAGCTTCAATTGTTTCTTTCAATGACTCTATATTACAATCTTCAAGTAAACTTTTTATTTGCTCTACATTTTGCAAAAGTCCTTCAGAATTATTTCCACTATTTTCATGTTCATGATTTTCTTTACAGGAAGGTGAAAAGACCAACTTTGCTGCATAAATATTTCCACAAGACATTTTTTTAAAGAAAAAAATTACCTTTAGTTTATTTTCTGAAAACTAGTTGAGGATTTTACAGATCTAAAAGAATTGCATGGAAGCTTTCATTTTCTAAACGCTCCAGCATTTTCAGACATAAATGTCCACAAATTACATCACCTATTTTCTAGATTTTGTAAGTAGAGAAAATAATAAGAAAACAATCTGTTAAGTAGTCTTTAAATTCAATTGGATAAATCAAGCCATAACTGTCAAAGTAATAGCATATATTGTCTTTCTTATACCAAAAAGTCCAAGGCGTTCCTGATCTTTTCACAGTGTCTAAATTTAGGATTCCGCATTGAGTTTTTAGAGGGTGTTTAGGTAAAGCATCTCTCATGTAAATACCTCGAACATTCGGAATTTTCAATATATTAATGTAATATTCTAAATCATGTTTAGATAATGGTTTGATAGGTATTACTTTTTCGGTGGTTTTAAGTAGAGACCCTTTCCACGAGGTTTTTTTTTCTAGGAGTTAACCGTATACCTGAACCTTTTTTACTTTCCATTGCTTCATTATGCCTTTTAATTTCTGACAAGAGTTTATCATCAGCTTTTTTCTTATTAACTGCGGATGCTATTGCAGCCGCACCTACAGCCCAAGAGCCAGCAGGCCCAAGGCCAGCTAATAAAGTTGGAATTGTAAATATAAAATCCCCTTTCGTCGCAGTATCTTTAGAAACAAAAGAAGTCTTTGTCTTTTTACAAATAATACACATACCGTTGACCAGTATCTTATTGTTCTTTGTAATTAAATATTGAGGATTATCAGTATCAGTTTTCTTCCTACACTTGACACAATACATTTTTTAAACATTATTATGTGAATATATTTTAATTTTTAGTAGTTTAAACTCATTTTATCACCGTCAGATTGCAATCGAATTACTCGGTCAGATAGAATCAATGCATGTGTATCATCAGGAATATTAGTTTCAAATTCTGCTTTAATTTTAATATCAATTGTAGTTTCTTTGATACGTTAATTTTGTCTGCTGATATCAAACACATAGATGGGATACAAATATTCAAAGTGTCTGTATTCGATAGCACAATTTTCATTGGGTACATAATCTATTCACATCTTATAAGCTGTAGCATGATTGTTAGCATCGAAATCAATCTGTAAATTGTGATCGTGGTATCCTTCATTATTCAGCTGGACGTATGCATTCGTCAAGTTACAATGATCGAAAATTGCAGTGTTTACAACTTGTGAATTAGCTTTCTTAGTTTGGAATGCTAAAATTATATATCGAGGTCTTTGAGATCCTGAATTTGGAGTTAAAGTCCAATCTAAGAATTTCTGTTGAGAGTTTACAATTGTTTGTTCCAATTGTCTATTCAAATAAGGAATAGGTAATGTTATTTTATCCTTAATTTGACGATATTGCTTGATTTTATACTCATCAGACAGTTTGTAAGCTGGCATTTTCCAAATCATTTTTGTAATAGTAATTTTACCATCAAATAATTCATCTTGCTTGTTTGCATCTTTCTCATCAGATTTGAATATAGCATTAGAATTATCACCTCTTCTCAAAGTCAGAGCATGTTTCACTCCATAAATTACCTTCTTGTAATTTTCACAGAATCCAAACACATGTTCGAGTGGGATAGCAGCGCTGAATTTCCCATTAGCTGAACTCAAGTAGTCATTTCGATCGCTAAATCCTTCGTTTGATTTTTCATTCTTCTTAGTATCAACGCTCCAGAAAAATACCATGTTTTCTTTTGCATTTCGCGGATAGCTAACTAATCCTTTTGGAGTTGTTGTGATACCAGGGTAACTATAGCCTTCAATTTCTTCATCTCCAATTCTATAAGAAACTCTATCAAACAAATGCATTAATCCATTGTTGATTATTGATATTTTTTCGTTTTTAAAATTGTAATCACTTCCATCTTCTTTATTCAAAGCTCCTATATAAATAAAACTTTTACTAGGTAATACAAACTTATCTTGATTCTGGATAATGATCTTGATATCGTTATGTTCACGATTCAGATCAGTACCTATTTGTGGTTCATAGTTATGCGATTCAATTTTTTCAATTGATTCATCAACTTCAATATTTTCATTCCGTCTTAAAGAATCCATTTTTTAAAGATAATTTTCTTAAATTATCTTAATTTCTAGATGTTAGGTGTAATCGAACAGTTACTTCTTCTCCTCTAGTATTCAGAGCATGTTCATTTTGATCAGTAAGCCAAATTCTCAAATCATAGAGTAAAGGTTGATATATCGGTAGATAAATTGGTCTATTTGGATATTCTACAATTTTATATCCTGGTGGGACGTTTGGGAAAAAGGAATGTAAAATATTATGCAAAGAACCGTTGAGGTATGAGCCGTTAATTGCACTACAATGAACGAGTATTGCGTTAACAGACATTATGTTCACTATATTTATACTTTCATGTTCTCCAACACCTTCTAAGATAATGTCTCCAAATTCTAACATTGTATATAAAGATTTTTCTTTATTGCAAAATACTTTCAACGTAGATGAATGGCGAGCTATGACGCATTTTAAAGTATTAGTATTTGCTTTGATTTCAATGAAACCTGCTAATGTTTTTTGAATGAATTCATTTATACTTTCTATTTCATAACAACCTGTTGGTAGTGTAATTACATTTTCAACACCATTTAATTCATAATAAAATTTATAATTATTTTCATCAGTGTTAGGAATAGAATGGTACATGTCTAACCCAACCACTGCCATTTCGTGAAATTTATTTTTGTTCAATTCTATTGCTGAACTAAAATTTATACCTATGTCAATTTTTCTCTCACTAATTCCAATGCTTTGAGATTCCATTTTTTAAACAATAAATCATCCAACACCTTTACTCCAGCAGTATTTAATATACCTCGCTTTAAAAGTTCATGCGTAAGTATTTGCAGTTCATTAAAAACTCCTGTATTTCCAACGTTAAACGAACCGAGCAATAACTGGTGTCTTTATACAAGATCATTGATGATAGATGGTAATACAATAATACCTGATCCTGAAGCGTCTGAATTCTCTCTAGAAGGATGACGAGGAGGTATAGGAGAAGATGTGGGAGAAGGTCTAGGAGTAGGAGTTGGTCTAAAAGTAGACCTTCGTGAAGGGTCGAAAAGTCGACTCGGAATTGAGGATTCTACTACTCTTGGGTTTCTCAAAGGGCTTGGTTCAGAACTTGATTCACGACTTGATTTACGACCAGATGGACTTGCTGATCTACTTGTTTCAACCGCAGCCTGAGCTTTTTTTTTTAACTATTAGATACAAGGGTTTGATAAATTTAAAATATTTCTCACCCCTATTTGCTTCTATGGTACCGTCTTCCCTCAAATAAGCATCTGTTGAATACAACATGTCATAATAATTTCTTTTATCTTCATCCCTAAAATCAATTGGATTTTGCTTCGTTCATAGTTCCCATAATCCAGTTGTGCCTTCGTATACTCTATCCCCAATTTTCATTTCATTACCCAAAATATCTACCTTTTAATTTCCTAGCATAACTTTACTTCCATCCCAACGAATGCCATAAGCTTTGTCATACTCACTTCCAGGTTTCCATGCAAAACGCAAGAAATTCAATGCGATAGGCCCAACTACAGTGTTGGATTCAGAAGATGTCAAAGCTAGTTTCTCAACAGGATTTCTTCGATAGATTCAATTTTTTCATGAGGTATATCTTTTATTGCCAACCTAGTTTGTTTAGTTTCATCAACAATTTTAGATAAAGGTTCAATCAATGACTTGTAAACTTTTTTAACATCATGGTATAAATCTTGTTCGATTATTTTATCATGTGTGAATTGTTTTTTCAAACTCTTTATTAAGTTTAGTAAATCTGATTTAGTTTTGATATCAATCAACGCCATTTTTTAAAAAGAAAAATTCAAAAAGACTTTAACTTAATATAAGTTCACTCTGAACTGACATTAAGTTCAGTTGCTGAGATCCATGAAGGTTCATCATAACCTTTCCACTTGACCAGAAGTTTTCCTTTACTCTTCTTAAGAATTTTCTCAATTGCATAAACATCACTAGTATATTTTGATAGTTCTTGTTCATAAAAACGTCCTTTTATTTCTTCACCATCCTTATCTTTTAATCTATAAGTAGTTGGTTCCGTAGACAGTATTCCGGTTACAATGAATAACACATTAATGAAAATTGGTAAATAACCCTTCCGGAAGTCTTTTCGTTTCTTGCTTATTCTTACTCTATCCCCGATTTTGAGTTTCGGTGATGTGAAAGTTGTTTCGGTTGGAGGGAATAAGTTATCATAAACCTTTTCACTGTTCTTTTCCAATGATGCTTGGTTAGGTGTCATTTTAATTGTTCTATGATAGCTATTATTGTAATTTTGCATTAAATCTTGTAAAATATTCACCCGTTTTTTAGTTTTCATATGTGTAAAATATTTCCACATTTTAGTTTTTAATGTCCTGTTGAAGCGTTCCACAACTTGAGCTTTGGTTTCATTTTCAGAACTAAACCACTGAATGTTATGTTTCTTGAATAGTTCTTGAGTGGATTTATTTGTGAACTCCAAGCCTTTATCTGTCTGAACTTTAGAAGGAATTCGTGTTTTAAACAGTTTTTGAAAAGAAGTTTTGATTTCTTCACCTGTCTTCTTACTTATAGGAATCGCCCATGCATATTTACTGAAAATGTCAATTACTGTTCGAATGTAGTTTTTTCCTTGATCTTTATAGTTTTGCATGTCAACCAAATCAGCTTGCCATTGATCATCAGGTTCTGATACCTTCACCCTTCTCGTTTTGAAATTATGTTTTATTGGTTTATGTAGAGTGTGAGTTTTTTGCGTTTCTAACCAATTTCGTACATGATTTGATGATAAGCCGGATTTTTTAAGAAGTTGATTCAATCCAGTATAACCGGTCTTTGGAATATTATATAAGTCATTCAAGATTTTATCGCTCACATCAATGAGCGTGTTAATACATTTTTTGAAAGGCCAAATCCTGCCCATGATTTCTCTGCCATAATTGCGTTAACTTATTTAGCATCTTGTCGAATGTATTCTGATTCATTTGGATCAGTTGCAATTTCAGCGGCTCTTTTCGCTAGAATATCATCAGCATAATTTCTGTCTTTCGTTTTGGGATGTTGTGAAAAAAATATTTCATGATTCTTACAAGCCTGATCCAGTGAGTTAACTCCTTGATAACCTTCTTGAATTCGCTTCTGCACCTTAGTTCCTGGACCGCAAAATGAGTAGGTATGTTTATTGTTGAATGAACCGGTTGGGACTTGTTCAGATTAAATATTAGATGGTAATTTCAAATGCATTTCTGGTAATGGAAGTTTTCTAAGCAATGTATTTATAAGACCCTTCACAGTTTTTCTTCATTAACTATTGATTTTGAATCACTCAAATACTGTTCATTTTCAACAGATAATAAATCTTGGCTATAGAAGTCATTATTGTTGTAGACAATCATTTTTTATACATTATTTATTGAATATATTTTATAGTGATTTAACGCTAGTGTGTTGATACCATCTGTTAATATATGTCGCTTGTCATCATTAACATTTAATGCAATCTTATTTATTTCTTTGGTATATAATTCGTGGTTAACACTTTGAATATTGTACATTGTTTTGTATATTGTTTCATTATTCAATGCTCTCTTATATTCATCCATTATGATGTTGTTCTTAGTTATGTTCTTACTTACACCTTTCGCTTGCTTACTCACGGAATTTTTCGTTTTGTAACAATATAGTTTTGCTCTTAGACCGACGAATTTTTCAATTGGTATTCCACAAGTTTCGTCTTTTATTTTCTCAATTACTTTCATATTTTTAGTTGAATATAGGAAGTGTTCTTTAGAATAGTTTGATGTATCATACAAGTCTTTATTTCTTTCCATATCTTTGTACAAATCTTTTGTTTCGATATCATAGCATAATGAATCTGTATCTGTAAATAACAACTTTGCCTTATTACCATATTTCTTTTTAATATGATTATAATGGAAATCATACATTAATGTTTTACTTATATCTAATACAGATAACCCTACGTACATTGGTTTATCAAATTTCAGTCGTTGTTTTTGCATATGACATGCTATCAAATATACTGAGAATATTTTAAAACTGTTAAAGTTTGGTTCATTTGCTAATTTAATTAATTCCTTCTCTGACTTTACTAAACACACATCTAATCTATTTCTAATATTTTCCATTGTTTTACCAAATACTGAATTGTTCCTCAGCTTGTAGAAGTCTATTTCAAATTCAGATTTAGCTTGCTGACGCATTTTTGTATTGATATCAATATATGATTTCATCCATGGACTTTCATCAAACCCTAATATTCTGTGAATTTTCTCTAACTTCAATCCTAGATCTAGATATTGTGTCAGAGATTTAAGATGTACAACATGTTTTTCTCATTTTCCAAAATGTGGAACTAATTTATTTACATCGTTTACTTTGATATTTTCTGGAGCTAATGGTAAATCATTATGTAGAGCATGTAAGTCTTTCGGATAACTTAAATCAACTTCTAATATATAACCTTTATCTGCTTTGAGTTTCGACTTTTGATCTTTCCATTTAAAGTTTCCAGTTGGTAATGATCGACACATAGCCCAGCCGTAAAGATTATTTGCATCTATATATGTGATAAAACTATTTGGTTTTCCTTTATCGAATGTTTCTGGAAAATGGATTGTTTGATTTTGCATATCGTGTTGATATTGTAGAAATCCCACCTCTTATTCCTTTTTCGGTGAATAGCAGCATATCAGGATCTTAAATAAGTCCATTTCTATTTCTGTATGTTTCAGTAGAGCATCGAAAGACAATCCTGGAGCTGTAAAATAATGTGCTGGATCTAGAGAATAAGTTTTCATGCATGTTAGTCTGAATTCTTCAAATACTTCTGCTAATAATAATGTATCAACTTTTAGATATAAATTATGATAATCTTTGAATGTTGTACAATTAAAAGCTCTCCATACTTTGAGTGCATGCTGATATTCATCTTCTGAAATATTTTTATTATTTAATCTACTGTAAAATTCAGTTTTAGCTGGTAAACTATTACCGCTCATTTTTTCATAACTATTTACATATTCATACGGACAAATACCTTTTTTGTTGATTAATTTTAATTGCTCTACATTGAGAAAGAACTACGACAATTCTTTGTGCTCAGATAAATTCTTCGAAAGTTTATCCAGAGACGGAGGTAAAAACCTGTAGCTGTCTAAGAACCGTGAGTCTCTGGCGATATCTTTAATTTTTCCTGTATGTTTACATACATATGAATCTACTTTTATGGTTTGTGTAAAACTAATATATTCTTCATCTGTTTGTGGAATAACGTTCAACTTTCCGGATATATTTCCCAAGTCTTTCACGAACAAATGAGGCTCGTAATTAGAATAGATTATGTAAAAACACCGTTATAAAATTTGGATTCCTAATTTTTAAATTACATTTTAAATGAGCTGGACCTCTGTAATGACCTGGCAAATGATTGTGGTCTCTTATTTTATAGGGATCTTCCGTAAATTCTCCGCCACATACATAGCATCTTGTGGCTTCTTTATATTTTTTGAATTTATCTGATGGTAAATACATTTTCTTATTAATTTTTAACAGACTATAAATTCTCTTGTTTTTTTTTCTAAATATTCTACAAACCTTTGGGAAGCATCTTTACCAATATATATTTCTAAACAGGAATATTCATCTGCTGCAGATTTTGTATAGCAACAGAATGAATTAGGATTGTGCTTCTGAATGTTCTTGGTGTAACTTGAGTTTTGATTTGGTTGACACTTATCTATTTTTTTAATGAAATAGGATTGTGCTTCTGAATGTTCATGGTGTAACTTGAGTTTTGATTTGGTTGACACGTATCTATTTTTGTCAACGTTGATTCGAAATCAGCATATATTGCAAAAGGATGCCTAATTGTTTTTTGGTAATGTTTAAATTTCAATTTACCTCCTTCAAGCACATACTTTGTTGGAGTGTGAACTGAACAATCATTGATGTGGTTTGTTAATAAACATTCTTTTGTGAATGGCCATAACTAATATGGACAGACATGTTTTTTATGAACATCTTTAGTTTGCATAAATGAACTTAATGACTTCATTAAAACATAATGACTTTTATTTTCGTCTTTTAACAATGAAAGTGAAATAACATTTTCATTTTTCCCCTTTGTTATTCTCAGAGGATATAATTCTTTCAAGTAATTAAAGTTGTAAACATTAATTGACACATTATTGTTTCTCTCATATTTATCGATGTCTTTAAGTTTTACTGGGAATGTTATGTCTCTAAAATTTAACTTTTCAGCTTCAGTTTTTAATCTTTTGGATATTCTATGGCCGTTTTTCTCATCTCGGCAATGATATCTCGCTGAACTCCACATAAAGCATTCATTATCGGTAGTTTTATTATTAATTAGTTTATAAGTAGCTTTTTGAAACTTTTCAGGTAATTCTATATAACTAGAACCTTTGATAGGTTTGTATTCAATAATTTTTACATTGAAATCTAAAAATTTATCTGTCATCCAGCCAGAGGAGTATTTTGTATATTCTTCAATCTTTCTAATAGCTTCTTTATACAGATCCTCGATGTTTGTAAAGTTTTCGATATGCCTACAAACTTAACTGTATTCATCCATGCGGATGAATATACCTTTTTTTTCTTTGTATTTATAAAATTGAACTAAAATTGCTAATTGTATTTTCATATTATCAAACTTTACCTCTCTCAAAATTGATCTCACAACCGGTGTCATATTCCTCATAAAAACTGTCGGATCTATAACTGATATATCAGAGAACATATATTCCAGGCATTTTTAATTAATAGCACATTTTTTTCCTTTGAATTTACAGCTATAAACGTTTCTAAAATGCTTCATTGATTTCTTATGCTGTTGTAGATTTTTTACTTCTACTTTACATATCTTACATATCTTTTTCTCAAAATATGAATCGGATATCAATTCTTTACCTATGTTTTCAATATGCCTAGTTGATTTTTGATGTGTTTTTAGATTAAAGACATTCATATTACATATATTACAGAAATCTTTGTTTCTATCAAAATACAGATCCGAGATTAATAGTTTACTCAAGTTTTTATTGTGTTTCATATTTTTCTCATGTCTTCTTAAGTTTATGATGTAGATATTACAAATATTACAAAAATTGATGGGTGGAAAGGTTTAGTGGACTACTTGCATAGGAAATCCATTGTAAGTAGTTCACTTATGCTTTCCACCCTTCAATTGTTCCTAGAAGTCATCTTTACTGAAATTTTCTTAAAATTATTATGCCTTTTTGTATTCTTAGTATAAGATAGATGTGATACATCAAATGGTTCCATTTTTAATAGATTATTTTCCCAACATATTTTAAAAATTCCAATGTGTTTTTTGCCAATGTAAATTTTAAAGTATTCTGAAAATTTATATTAATCAAAATGAAAAGCAGTGTTACATATGAAGTGATAGATGCTCAAAATATTGTAAACTCGATGTATTTGCTTTATTAACAGCTGGGATTTGAATAAACACTTCTTCTAATTAGATGTGAAAAGTTCCCTAGAGATATTAAAATATACAACTGTTCAGTATATGATGGAGAAAAAATATTTTTCATTGAAGGTAGCTCCTTCTCTCGTTATTGCCTAACGCGACAACCAATAAAAAGAAAAACACATTGAAGAATTATACCTAATAAAATGGAAGATATTATAACAGATATTCAAAGAGTAGTTGTTCTCAATTCTACAAACATAAATCAATTGCAATTAGATGTTAATCAAATTCAAAATGATATCGAATTAAATAGGGAAGATATAAATCAATTACAGTCACATAGCATTCACCTTGAAACATTATTCAGAGATGTTTCTTATGAAGTAGCAGATTTAAAAACAATGTTTACAATTGCTACAAACAGAAAATAAATTTTGGAAAATCAGTTGTAGTTTATTAGTTATATAAAATGGTGTATATATGGAAAGACAGTAAAATAAATAATCAAAAGAATCACTTCATTTTTCCTTCTCCTGGCTTGAGATGTCTCATCGTAGAAAGATCAAACTGTGGTAAAAATTCTTTATTTGATAAAGCTTCTGTTAGAAAAATTTGTCGATTTTAATCATCTTTTTCTGTACAGTAAATCGATACATCAACCAGAATATAAATTGTTAAAGAATGCTTTTGATAAAGGCTATAACCAATCTGAAATAATTATCAATTGAATTATTTGAAAAAGGTAATGGTAATATTGACGATTTCCTTCAGAATTTACCTATTAAAAGAAACTCAAAATCTGAAATTGAATACTTTCAAGATACGACAGCTATTCCCGGCCCAAGTGACGTAGATTCGATAAAGAAAAATATTTTTATTTTCGACGATATAGCTACTGAAAGAGATCAAAGTCCAGCTGATAGCTTTTACACTAGAGGGAGACACAACAATTGCAGTTCAATTTACTTATCACAAAATTATTATTTATTACCGAGACAAACAATTAGAACAAATGCTAACGTTCTGATTCTTTTTGGTTTAGACTCAACCGATATGAAGAACATTTACACAGATATCATATCTCAGGACATGCCCTTTGAAGAATTCAAAGAGTTTTGTTCTAACACTTTGATAAATTTTATATTCCTAAAAAATACTTCAAAGAATGGAATTATTCGTAAACATACGATTTATTGTTTTTGTTTACTAGACAAAGAAATTTATAAGTGAGTTTGTCTTTTCTCAAAGTAAGTCATTTCTGGATATAAAAAAATAAAAATTCGTGGACGAATGACTATTCTAAGAAGATTTACGTTAATTAATTTTCATTATTGAGGCAATTGTAGCGTACGACGCTCCCTCCAGTTGCTTCGTGATGTATTTCCCCAATAGGTGTATGACTCTCCCTCCAGTTGCTTCGTGACGTTCTCTCCATTGTTTCGTGACATATCTGCAGAATAGGTGCGTGACGTTCTCTTCATTTGGTTCGTGACGTTCTCTCCAGTTGCTTCGTGACGTATTTCCCCAATGGGTGTATGACTCTCCCTCCAGTTGCTTCGTGACGTTCTCTCCAGTTGCTTCGTGACGTTCTCTCCAGTTGCTTCGTGACGTAGGAACTCAAATAATTTAATTATCAGAGAAGCACGATATTTTTGAACGACAAATCAGCTCTATTTCATCACTACATACGATGCACTCTTTCATTTTAGCAATGTTTTTCACAGTGAAATTGATAGGTAATTCAAGTTTTACAGCGGATGGATACTCTTTCAGAAACTTGTTTAATGTTAAATAGTTTTCGATAGTTCTAACCGACACTTTTTACATTTCACTTACATAGTCTTTGTTTATATTAGGTGGACGTAACAGCCAAGAATAAAGTTCACTCTTTACATAACATGGTATAAGTAACATCGACTTCACTTTATTTTCAGACACTGTAAGCATTTTGTTTGCACTCACGATTTCCTCCTCATTCACTGTCAGGTTTGGCTTTTGCAGCTTTGTATAGACATCTAAGTTTTCTGTCATATGAACGATAAAATCAGCAGAGGATGTGTTTTTCAGTTTATGCAGAGCATTATTAATTCTTATAAGTGTTTGGTCAATAGAAAAACGCTTTTTACTTTTCATTCGCTTCGCATGTGAGCTATCATATTTCTCTTTAATTGAGTATAACGCACATATAATTTCAGAAAGTTCATTCTTACTCAACTCAAACAATGAGTCAATAATACTATCTTTGCATTTAAAATGTTGTAGGAGGTTAGCCAGGTCAGGGTAGGTAATATCATTCATATTTTGCTTGTGAAACATCAACACCTCCTGGAAAGAGAAAGTGCTATAAAGTTTTCTAAAAATTTGACAAATAAGTATTACATTACAGCGTGCGAGCGCGCGGTCGCACAGCCAGCATTTGTAAAGGTCACGAGAAAGCGAGAGTGGCCGTTATTCCTGTATACAGAGATTCATGTATTGTAAATAGTTTATTACATATTTTAAACGTTAGATTGAAATTATTTATTTGTTTTTTTGAAACTTTGATATATTATCCGTTCCTAAAAAAACATGGTTGTCTAAAATGTTCCCGAACACAGCAAAATTAATTTCATATGGTAAAATACGGTCAGGTTAAGAAAATTGAAATTTATATCTAAAAGATGCTTCGTCGTTTGTGTAAGTCGTTTCTGCTTATAAAAAAGTAAAAAATTTGTCTACGAATAACTCTTCTATCAAATTTTTGTCTTAATTTATTTCATTATAAGGCAATTGTGGTGAATTGTGCTCTAACTGGTAGTTTGATTAATACTGTTGTACCCTTCTTACTGAACTTTCAATAAAAAAAATGTCCCGAAAATATCTATCTGATAAAGAGATCAGGACGATACTCGCAGAAGAAATAGACGATAATAGTATTGAAGATGAGATAGGAGGTGACGATCATATACATACCATCCGATGATGACGGTGAAATAGATGAAATTGTTCCAGCTCTTGATATTTCTGATGAAGAAGCAGATGATTACCAAAGTATTACTGAGCAAATTTTAGCTAGAAATGAAAACCCTCAGATGAGTTTTACATCGAAGAATAAAACTGAAAATTGGACGTCTAATCCACAATCTGATTCGGAAGGGAGACTTCGCATCCATAACATAGTACGCGAAAAGAGTGGACCGACAAGGTATGCTAATCGTAATGTGGATGACATCGCTTTTGCATTTTCGCTGTTTTTTCGAGATTCATTGCTTCAAGAAATTTGCACATTCAATAATATTGAAGGAAACTTGAAACTCAAAGATAGGTGGAAGCAGCTAGATATTGAAGAACTCAAGAAATTTATTGCAACTCTTCTGCTCATTAGCGTATACAAATCTAAAGGAGAACCAGTTCATCAATTATGGAGTAAAGATGATGGACGACCAATCTTCAATGCGATTTTTGCACGAAACTTGTTTCAAGAAATTTTTTGTATGATGAGATTCGATAATGCTGGTGAGAGGAGGCAAATCAGGTCACCAGATCAATTGCAACCGATAAGAAAGGTATTTGACTTGTGGAACAGCACATTGCAAGATGCCTTTATCCCGGGGGCAAACATGACTGTTGATGAACAACTACTAACGTTTCGAGGTAGATGTCCTTTCCGTCAATACATCCAATCAAAGCCTGGAAAGTCCGGAATCAAATTCTGGGTGATTTGTGACAGTCAAACAAGCTTTGCATTGAAACTGGACATTTACAAAGGCAAAGAACCCAGCGAACAAAGAGCTTCAAATTTGGGAACTACTGTTGTTCTGGATCTATCTGATTCGTACAGAAACAGTGGTAGAAATATCACATGTGACAACTTTTTTACTAGTTTACAATTAGGACGAGAATTGCTGCAAAGAAAGATGACAATAGTTGGAACTATAAGAAAAAATCGAAAGGAATTACCGACTGCTTTTACGGTCACTAAAGGTAGAAAGTTTTTCAGTAACATGTATGGCTTTCAAAGATATGCAACAATTGTTTCCTATTGCCCAAAGAAAAACAAAGTTGTCACATTGCTAAGTACAATGCATAATGACAAAGGTATCGAGTCACCCGGTGAAAGCAAACCTGAAATAATTCAGTACTATAATTCTACGAAAGGAGGAGTAGATACCATGGATCAGATGGTTCGATACTATAGTACCAAACGAATGACTCGTACCAATGGTTGTTTTTTTTTCAACATGATAGATATAAGCGCAATGAATGCCATAATTATATGGATGAAACTTCAAACTTCTCTGCAATGCAAGAAAGGTGTCCGCCGTGCTCTGCTTATTACACTAGCAAAATCACTTGTAGGAATAACAGTTAATTACAACCTCCCTGTTCAGAGACCTGTTTCATCCCATTCGTGTCTTGCCTCAGAAAATACGAACAAGAGAAAGAGATGTTACTTGTGCCCTTCGAAAAAGGACAGGAAATCTAAGATACACTGCGACGACTGTCAACAGAGCATTTGTGGTGAACACAGCGTCAATATATGCCTTCAGTGCAGGAAATATGATAGAATTGTAATGTTTGCATATAATTTATAAATAGGATGTGTTAATATTTTTCAACTATTTTTGTTTTGCGTGCATTTCAATGGAATATTGTTAGCCATAGAGAATATTTTTATTACATTTGTTAGTATGTAACCCCAAGTTTAAACTTTTAAAAGAGCCTTTATATAGAAAATATTAGACATATAAGAGAGCCTTTGCAAAGAAAGTAGAAAACGGGCCTACAAGACCCGGTTGGTCAACAACGCTATTTATTTTTGTTGGCCTTTCTAGGGTTAAAGTGAATTGGAATTTTTCCCATAACTACCACAACTACGAGTAAAACTATCTCGGGCCTGAAACCCACTTTTGCGACGTTTGGATTTCCACGACCATGGTTTCAGACAACTCAATGTGTTTCACATCGACAAAAAGTCAAGAATTCGTGAAGGCATATGGTATGCGGCATATTACTAGCACACTATACCATCCTTCAAATAATGGCCCGGCAAAGCATATGGTACAAACGTTCAAAAAGAATATACGAATGTCACTGAACCCTTACGCTTAGCACTTGATAGGTTCCTGTTCATCTATTGGTTGCCACCCCACCCTACAACAGGTGTTACGCCCGCAGAGCTAATGTTAGCCAGGAAAGTTCGCTCTCATCTTTATCTACTTTAGCCGTCGGAAGCCCTCGCATCCAAAGATGTTAACGCCAGGACGCTCCGAGGAGATACCACCCAGGGTCTCACACGGTTGACATCCCGCTGGAGTCACCCGTGATGGTGCGTCAATCCTCGACGGGCTCCTCGAAATTGACCCCAGCTACCACCGTTGAGAAAACGCGCCCGTCATCTTACAAGTTTCAATTGTAGGGGGGAAAGGTTGTTCGTCGACACCAGGACCAGGTCAATACATGCTCGAGAACCCTCTACGAACCAGCAAAAAGCCTTGTTGAAGAAACCTTGATGGTTCCACAACCTAGTCGAGATCTATAACCTGCACATTCTCCAACTAGTGAGCATAACTCAGAGACGCCCTACAACTCGATTCCTGTCCAGGAGACAACTGCAAGCATCTCACGCAGGTCTAACCGGGTTCAGAAACCCGTTATGAGAATGGATCTATACGATTCCCTAGGTACAATAGGATAGGGTTACATGTGGAGTTTCTAGTTGAGGAGGGAGAGGTGTAATATAGTGTAAAATGTAAGTTTTTATTTAGTGACATTTTTGGCAACTATTCAGCAGTCGCGGAGCCCGCTGGCAGTTGTTGTCTAGTCTTGTTGGCGTCAACAGTTCATAACGACCAAATGCGTTAGGTATTTAAGGTTGACTGACGGCTATATTACCTCTATTTACTCATGTAATATATCTACATCTGCTATATTCCTACATTCCTGTTCCTTTCTTCTCTTCTTGGTCTAAACCTTGAATATGAGTTACATCGAGCTAGGAGGATATTGCAGAGGTGAGTGACTTATTGGTCAGCCTTGTGTCTATTTGGAGAGGAGTGTACTATCCCCACTTATTGTGTCCATGTGCTACTGAAGTGATGTATTAAATTGTGATAGGCTACCATTGCAGCTAACCTAATTAACATTCCTGCTATAATAGAGTAGGTTTGTTATAAGAGGTGACAGCTATTCTGTATGAGATTAGATTATCAATGTCTACTTGAAAAAGACGTTCAAGGCTCTTTTTAAATGAAGTGAAAAAGTTAATTTCTAAAACAAGTTGATTCATGAAGTGCTTTACGAATAATTAAGTTTAAATATTTCTCATTCGAAAGGTTCGTCATTGATAGAAAAAGTTCATAAGAAGCATAAAAGAACCGTTTCAGGGTCAAATACATAATTAAAAGATACAAAATAAAAATATATTCTCTGGTATTTTACCATTGACCCAAGGCCTGACAGCTCTTGAATAGTGTAAAACGGCTATAGAATGTTTCAGAGGGTTATTTCCTCTCACAACCACTCACGGAAGCGTAAGCTTCCGCAACATGCGTTGATATTTTTTTAAAGTAATTCAAAGTATAATGGATGGATTCATATAAAATAAAGAAATAAGTATTTCAGAAATTTTAAACTAGTTTTTTGAGCATATATATCAACAGAGCGTATCTAGTAGCCAGCTCTTTAAAGAAATGCTGTGAAAATATAAAGAAATATAAAGAAATGCTGCCAGAAACAAGAAAGGGCTGTTGCCCAAGGCCAACAAAGTATTTCACTATAAAAAGTGAACAAAAACGAATGTACGTGGAACATATTGAATTTAAAAAAATAGATTCTGACATGCTCCGTAATAGTTCATCACTCAGATGTTTGAAAGTCTCGAGTCCTATACCATAATTCCAGAGAGGGAATAGCTATTGAGATTGAGTTTTACTATAATCAGTGAGTTTTTGTTTACTACGGTTACCAATTGAATGATCTTGATGGCCAGTTTGAAACGATATTAATTGTTCAAGATCTTCATCGCCCTCATTATGACTGTTATAGTCCAGCACTATAACTGTTCTACGTCGCGTTTAACGAAACGCAACGAAGAAGGGATCGTGTGGCCAGCGACTATCATCTAGAAAAGAACCGTCATCGTATGAAATGAAATATATTCGCGTCAATAAGCGCAGCATGTGCGTGATTCTACGAACATCGTCTACAATCGGCCGTAACAATACCAGCAGGCAGGCACCGCTTGAAAGATACGTTCATCCTCATACCCTCATCCTCTTGGTGTCTACCAACGCCCCGTTACCAAGCGTTCCAAGCGAGCTGTTTTGCAAGACACTTCCATTTCTCTTGAGGGCGTCCCCCCAGAAATTGGAAAATTGGGGGGAAAATAGATTTTAGCTGCTATAGGAGGTGAAAGAGGTCAGGAACATCCTGTGAAAAAAGGAAGTTCCTACGTTCACTCGTTCGCCAGCTACGGGGGTTTGAAGTATGGGGGGGAGGGGAGGGGAAGTGGTATTTTATGTTACACCTCCCCCTTGGCACTTTCTTCACGGCGTGACGTTGCTATCTCATCTTCTATGTCATTTTATTACTGTATAATAATTTCATGTGTCCTAGCTGACCCAACCTATAATAATAAAAAAATTGAGATTGTGCTCTCCGTGGCACAGTGGTTAAGGGATCAGCCTGGTATGTTGGAGACGAGGGTTCGTGTCCCGGCGCTGGCGCGGAGATTTTCCCCGTTGGGTATAAGGGAAAGCTCAAGCACAATACCCCACTCAACCCAGGTGTCGGAAATGGGTACCGGCTTTACGGGGGAACCGTCATGTTGTCCTATATATAGGGTTAGTTATAAGGCATTTGAAAAATCAATGCTTAAGATCATATGTATCAGGCTTGATTGGAAATAAAGCATCCCAAAGATGCCGATGTTTGTTTCTGTAAGTTTTTTATGTTTTTTTGTTTACCTTTTTTAGGAGGATCGGAATGTGGGGTTTCAAAATGCATCTCCTCCTACAGTTTTTGAGCTACAGTGATGGTTTTTTAGCATTGGATGCGGACAGACGTGGGCATTCCAAAAACTTCGATCAAAAATTGTGACGTCATAAAGTACGAAATTTTACGAAAGAAGACAGGCCTTGGAATTTTTTATGTTTTTTCATTTCAAACCAAGAGTTTGAGAATTCCATTTGAGTTTTGGTAAAGTACAAGTATTTCCGCATCCAATAACACCCAAATCATCATTTTTACTTATAAACTGTTGGAGAAGATGCATTTTTACTGGCTAGCCGAACTAGAGGAGGTGCATTTTCCTCCATAAAAATGACCTTACCTTGTTTCCTTTACCGTGGTGCATACCACAGTAGAGGAAACAAGGTAGGGTCATTTCTATAAGAGAAAATACACCTCCTCTTGTTTGGATAGCCATTAAATAAAGGCTTTATTTCAAACAAATTTTATGACGTCACCAAAAACGCAATGTCGTTAGGCTAATAGTGGAGCCAGATTTGGGGGTAGCAGTGTTACCAGATGCAATATAAGCGCTGTTATTGGTTCGTTGACGTGACGTCAGCAAAACCATATCGTCAACAAAAAAGACTGGTTTGAATCTACCTTATTTCCTCCACCGTGGTGCATGCTTAATAATAGAAAAAACTGTTGATGCGTATCTAATCTTCTTAGGGTAGGCACTGCCTACTCAGAAGACCCTTGTCAGTAATCTATACTATAACTAGTGTGCACGGCCTGTCAAAATGATGGGGTTCAATACCCTTCTTGAACGAACTTCCCACACGTAGAGGACTAACAAATATATCGATCCTAACAGTAACCGTAATAAAAAATAATATTTGACTTGAGCACTGGTGAAACTCGTATCACAAATACGGTCATAAAGGCTATCTTTTTGAGCATGACAGAGAAATGGAAGAAGCGGAATCCAAACATGTAAACCAAGGGTATTGTTAGGTAGTAGCAGGACCCGTGGAAGGTCCTCGGACAATGTCAATGTCAGCACTCAAAGTATGGAGAGCTTTTAATTGTACAACATTCAAAGATTATCATAATTTATATCTAAAATTCGAAACATTATTATTAGCAGAAGTATTTGAACAAGTTAGACTAACATGCATGAAAACTTATTCTCTAGATCCAGCACATTATTTTACAGCTCCAGGATTGTCTTTCGATGCTCTACTGAACCATACATAAATAGAATTGGACTTGTTTGAAGATCCTGATATGCTGCTATTCATCGAAAAAGGAATAAGAGGTGGGATTTCTACAATATCAACACGATATGCAAAAGCAAACAATCCATATATTCCAGAAACATTCGATAAAGGAAAACCAAAAGGTTTTATCACATACGAGGCCTGTCGAAAAAGTATCCGACCTTTGGCCAGAAAAAATACTTCAACAACCTGACGGGGTTGGGACCCTAATCCCCTTCAAAGTAGGCTCCTTGTGCTTCCACACACTTAGCCCACCGATCCTTCCACTGCCGGAAACACCTCTGGAAGTCTTCTTTTGGAATGGTGTTCAGCTCTGTCGTCGCGTTCCGCATTATCTCTTCTCTACTCTCAAAACGGGATCCTTTCAGTGGTGTCTTCAATTTTGGAAACAACCAGAAGTCGCAAGGAGCCAGGTCTGGAGAGTAGGGAGGTTGGCGAACGGTCGTAATTCCATGTTTGGCCAAGAAATTGCGGATCAAATGGGATGAATGTGCGGGCGCGTTGTCGTGATGCAAGTGCCAGTTGTTCGCAGTCCACATGTCTGGTCTTTTGCGCCGAACTGCATCACGAAGTCGCCGGAGAACATCCTGATAGTACTCCTTTGTCACTGTTTGTCCTTCCGGTGCGTATTCGTGATGCACAATTCCACGGACATCAAAGAAAACAGTCAGCATCGAAGGAGTCAAACAGGCAATGCGACGATGGAGCTGAACACCATTCTAAAAAAAACTACCAGAGGTGTTTCCAGCAGTGGAAGGATCGGTGGGCTAAGTGTGTGCAAGCACAAGGGGCATACTTTGAAGGGGATTAGGGTCCCAACTCCGACAGGTATTCGAAATATTTTTTCTGGCCAAAGGTCGGATACTTTTTAGACAGGCCTCGTATATAGATGCAAATGATCTTTACGGCTGGGCTATGTGTCGATCATTACCAAATGTAAACTTTAAATGGAAAGATCCTAAGTCGAAACTCAAAGCAGATAAAGGTTATATATTAGAAGTTGGTTTAAGTTATCCGAAAGACTTACATGCTCTACATAATGATTTACCATTAGCTCCAGAAAATATCAAAGTAAACGATGTAAATAAATTAGTTCCACATCTTGGAAAACGAGAAAAATATGTTGTACATCTTAAATCTCTGACACAATATCTAGGTCTAGGATTGAAGTTAGAGAAAATTCACAAAATATTAGAGTTTGATGTAAGTCCATGGATGAAATTATATATTGATATCAATACCAAAAATGAGTCAGCAAGCTAAATCTGAATTTGAAATAGACTTCTACAAGCTCAGGAACAATTCAGTATTTGATGTACAAAATCCTAAGTGTTAACCACGAATTATATACTAAAGAAATAATTAAGATTGCATTAAATGGTAATGATGACAAGCGACATATATTACCAGATGGTATCAACACACTAGCATTAAATCACAATAAAATATATTCCATAAATAAAGTATAAAAAATGATTGTCTTCAACAGTAATGACTTCTATAGCCAAGATTTATTATCGGTTGAAAATGAACAGTATTTGAGTGATGTAAAATCAATAGTTAATGCAGAAAAAACTGGGAAGGGTATTATAAATACATTGCTTAGAAAACTTCCATTACCAGAAATGCATTTGAAATTACCATCTAATATTCAATCTGAACAAGTCCCAAACGATTCATTCAACAACAAACACACCTACTCATTTTGCGGTCCAGGAACTAAGGTGCAGAAGCGAATTCAAGAAGGTTATCAAGGAGTTAACTCACTCGATCAGGCTTGTAAGAATCATGACATATTTTATTCACAACATCCAAAAACGAAAAACAGAAATTATGCTGATGATATTCTAGCGAAAAGAGCCGCTGAAATTGCAACTGATCCAAATTAATCAGAATACGTTCGACAAGATGCTAAATTAGTTAACGCAATTATGGCAGGGAAATCATGGGCAGGATTTGGCCTTTCAAAAAATATATTAACGCTCTCACTGATGTGAGCGACAAAATCTTGAATGACTTGTATTATAATCCAAAGACCGGTTATACTGGAATGAACCAACATGTTAAAAAATCCGGCTTTTCGTCGACTCATGTACGAAATTGGTTAGAAACTCAAAAAACTTACACTCTACATAAACCAATAAAACATAATTTTAACACGAGAAGGGTGAAGGTATCAAAAATTGATGATCAATGGCAAGCTGATTTGGTTGACATGCAAAACTATAAAGATCAAGGAAAAAACTACATTTTAACAGTAATTGGCATTTCCAGTAAATATGCATGGGCGATTCCAATAAGTAAGAAGACAGGTGAAGAAATCAAAACTTCTTTTCAAAAACTGTTTAAAACACGAATTCCTTCTAAAGTTCAGACAGATATAGGCTTGCAGTTTACAAATAAATCCACTCAAGAACTATTCAAGAAACATAACATTCAGTGGTTTAGTTCAGAAAATGAAACCAAAGCTCAAGTTGTGGAACGCTTCAACAGGACGTTAAAAACTAAAATGTGGAAATATTTTACACGCATATTGAAAAAACGGATTGGGGAAAAGGACGACACAATGCTGGTTATTAATTTAGTGATGCAATTGCGAATTAATAATGATGGCAATAAATAACAGCAAAGGTAGTCTTCAAGTGCAGGCACGTCAGTGACTTCTTGCTCAGTATAAAGAAGTCGGAAGTTGGTGCATCCGACGGCCTCCCACATCAATTTTGCCAATAACCGTGATCTGTTGAGATAAAATAGGACAAGACGTAAATAATTTGACGGTGGTAAGATTGAGAGCTGTCGAGAAAAGATTATGAGTTAACAGATATGGCGATGCACTCAATCTGGTATATATTTTAGAGACATTAGAATTTACGTTTAGGTCACGGCTTTAAATTTAGGGTACGGCTCGAGTACGGGAAACTACAGCCAAATGTAGGCCAGTGAGGAACGTTCGGGACAAATGCACCTACTTATCTCCAAACGTACCCTCACACTGGATCCCTTGAAGTCCACGTGACGACGATGAAGAAGAGAAGGTCGACGACAGGCCGCCCGGTCGCTGAAGCGCTGGACTGCAGTAGTCGGCCCTGGCTCCCCATCAGAGTTGACTCCGTGATACCGGAAACGAGAAGTCGGAGAAGCATCTGGGTGCGGAGCAATCGCGCAGCTGAACGAGACCGTAGTGACGGCCGTCATCGGGCCTCAACCGTCAGCCACTAGCCCCCTCCACGACGTCAAGAGTAGGGAACCCTAGTGCAGGTCACAGGAGGGTTTTAGTCGAAAACGCTCATCCTAAAAACTGCTTCTTAGAAAAAGAGAAAATTTAAAGATGAATAAGAAAGCAGTGCTCCACAGGAAGGCGTAGGCAAGTTGTTAGCGCTGTGGATGCTGGAGCGTGTCTGCTGTTTGTCAGGCACGACATTCTGAGAACAGTTATAAGGCGTTCGTACGTAAAGGGTCGTAATTGGTTTGGCAATAAGGGCACACTGTACCGAACGTCCTCCAATACTTTAGATGGTTTCAAACCAAATTCTTAAATGCAAGATTCCTTAAATTTATGACTCCTTAATACTAGTTCCCCGAATAAGAAAATGGATTTCTTAAACAACGCATGAAAACTAAAAAATGGGTGAATATTTTACAAGATTTTGTGCAAAATTACAATAATAGCTATCATAGAACAATTTAAATGATACCTAACCAAGCATCATTGGAAAAGAACAGTAAAAAGGTTTATGATAACTTATTCCCTCCAACCGAACCAATTTCCACATCACCGAAACTCAAAATTGGGGTTAGAGTAAGAATAAGCACGAAACGAAAAGACTTCCGGAAGGTTATTTGCCAAATTTCACTAATGTGTTATTCATTGTAATTGAAATACTGTCTACTGAACCAACTACTTATAGATTAAAAGATATGGATGGTTAAGAAATAAAAGGAAGTTTTTATGAACAAGAACTATCAAAATATACTAGTGATGTTTATTCAATTGAGAAAATTCTTAAGAAGAATAAAGGAAAACTTCTGGTCAAGTGGAAAGGTTATGATGAATCTTCATGGATCTCAGCAACTGAACTTAATGTCAGTTCAGAGTGAACTTATATTAAAGTTGAAGTCTTTTTGAATTTTTCTTTTCAAAAAATGGCGTTGATTGATATCAAAACTACATCAGATTTACTAAACTTTACCAAAGAGTTTGAAAAAACAATTCACACATGATAAAATAATCGAACAAGATTTATACCATGATGTTAAAAAGTTTACATGCCATTGATTGAACCTTTATCTAAAATTGTTGATGAAACTAAACAAACTAGGTTGGCAATAAAAGATACGTATACCTCATGAAAAACTTGAATCCATCGAAGGAAAACCTGTTGAGAAACTAGCTTTGCCATCTTCTGAATCCAACGCTGTAGTTAGGCCTATCGCATTGAATTTCTTGCGTTTTGCATGGAAACCTGGAAATGAGTATGACAAAGCTTATGGCATTCGTTATGATGGAAGTAAAGTTATGCTAGGAAATAAAAAGGTAGATATTTTGGGTAATGATTTGAAAATTGGGGATAGAGTATACGAAGACACAACTGGATTATGGGAACTATTAACGAAGCAAAATCCAATTGATTTTAGGGATGAAGATAAAAGAAATTATTATGACATGTTGTATTCAACAGATGCTTATTTGAGGGAAGACGGTACCATAAAAGCAAATAGGGGTGAGAAATGTTCTAAATTTATTAAACCCTTTTATCAAATAGTTAAAAAAAGAAAAGCTCAGTCTGCATTTGAAACAATTAGATCAGCAAGTCCATCGAGTCGTGAATCAAGTCGTGAATCAAGCCCTGAACCAAGTCATTTGAGAAACCCAAGAGTAGTAGAATCCTCAATACCGAGTCGACTTTTCGACCCTTCACGAAGGTCTACTTTTAGACCAACTCCTACTCCTAGACCTTCTCCCACATCTTCTCCTATACCTCCTCGTCATCCTTCTAGAGAGGATTCAGACGTTTCAGGATCAGGTATTATTGTATTACCATCAAACATCAATGATCTTGTAAAAAGACACCAGTTATTGGTCGGTTCGTTTAATGTTGGAAATACAGGAGTTTTTAATGAACTGCAAATACTTACGCATGAACTTTTAAGCGAGGTATATTAAATACTGCTGAAGTAAAGGTGTAGGATGATTTATTGTTTATAAAATGGAATCTCAAAGCATTGTAATTAGTGAAAGAAAAAGTGATATAAGTGATATAAATTTTAGTCCAGCAATAGAATTGAACAAAAATAAATTTCACGGAATGGCAGTGGTCGGGTTAGACATATATCATTCTATTCCTAACATTGATGAAAATAATAATATATTTTATTATGAATTAAATGGTATTGAAAATGTAATTACACTACCAACAGGTTGTTATGAAATAGAAAGTATAAACGAATTCATTCAAAAAACATTAGCAGGTTTTATTGAAATCAAAGCAAATACTAATACTTTGAACTGCGTCATAGCTCTCCATTCATCTACTTTTAAAGTATTTTTCATAAAGAAAAATTTTTAAATTCAATGTTAGGATTTGGAGACATTATCTTAGAAGGTGTTGGAGAACATGAAAGTATAAATATAGTGAACATAATGTCTGTTAACGCAATACTCGTTCATTGTAGTGCAATTAACGGCTCATACCTCAACGGATCTTTGCATGATATTTTATATTCCTTTTTCCAAAACGTCCCACCAGGATATAAAATTGTAGAATATCCAAAAAGACCAATTTATCTACCGATATATCAACCTTTACTCTATGATTTGAGAATTTGGCTTACTGATCAAAATGGACATGCTCTGAATACTAGAGGTGAAGAAGTAACTTTTCGATTACACCTAAGGTCTAGAAATTAAGATAATTTGAGAAAATTATCTTCAAAAAATGGATTCTTTAAGATGGAATAAAAATATTAAAGTTGATGAATCAATTGAAAAAATTGAAACGCATAACTATGAACCACAAATAGGTACTGATCTGAATCATGAACATAACGATATCAAGATCATTATCCAGAATCAAGATCAGTTTGTATTACCTACTAAATGTTTTATTTATATAGAAGGAGCTTTGAATAAAGAAGATGGAATTGATTACAATTTTAAAAACGCAAAAATAACAATATTCAACAATGGATTAATGCATTTGTTTGATAGAGTTTCTAATAGAATTGGAGATGAAGAAATTGAAGGCTATAGTTACCCTGAAATCACAACAACTCTGAAAGGATTAGTTAGCTAGCCGCGAAATGCAGAAGCAAACATGATATTTTTCTGGAGCGTTGATACTAAGAAGAATGAAAAATCAAACGAAGGATTTAGCGATCGAAATTACTACTTGAGTTCAGCTAATGGGAAATTCAGCGCTGTTATCCCACTCGAACATGTGTTTGGATTTTGTGAAAATTATAAGAATGTAATTTATGGAGTGAAACATGCTCTGACTTTGAGAAGAGGTGATAATTCTAATGCTATATTCAAATCGGATGAGAAAGATGCAAACCAGCAAGATAAAGTAGTTGATGGTAAAATTACTGTTACAAAATTAATTTGGAAAATGCCAGCTTTACAAACTGTCTGATGAGTATGAAATTTAAATCTAAAATCTACTGATGAGTATAAAATCAAGCTATATCGTCAAATTAAGGATAAAACGCCATTACCTATTCCTGATTTGAATAGACAATTGGAACAAACAATTGTAAACTCTCAATAGAAATTCTTAGATTGGACTTTAACTCCGAATTCAGGATCTCAAAGACCTCGATATATAATTTTAGCATTCCAAACTAAGAAAGCTAATTCACAAGTTGTAAACACTGCAATTTTCGATCATTGTAACTTGACGAATGCATACGTCCAGCTGAATAATGAACGATACCCTGATCACAATTTACAGATTGATTTCGATTCTAACAATCATGCTACAGCTTATAAGGTGTTAATAGGTTATGTCCCTAATGAAAATTGTGCTATCGAATACAGACACTTTAAATATTTGTATCCCATATATGTGTGTTTGATATCAGCAGACAAAATGAACGTATCAAAGAAACTACAGTTGATATTAAGGACAGCGTCCCCCATAGGAACCCCTATTTTGAGATCATAGTTGATATTGGGATTATTGCTGCAGTAGGAATTGTAGGAGGTCAGGTACATTCTGTGAAAAAATGAGACTTGTACGTTCACTCGTTCGCCCGCTACGGGGGTTTGAAAAATGGGGGGGAGGGGTGGGGGAAGGGATATTTTATCATGTTACACCTCCCCCATGGCCCTTCCTTCACGGCTTGACTTTGCTATGTCATCTCCTATGTCTCTTTACTGCTCTATAAAGACATCAGGGATCTAACCTGGACCAAAAATTTAAAAAAAATTTTAATTACATTTGTTTATGTTTCTTTGTTTTGCTTATATTGTAAACAATGGATTTTTGATTGCAAAATGCTTTTTCACCTACAGTTTTTGAGCTACAGTAATAATTTTGGTATCATTGGATGCGGAAAAGCATGGGCTTTTCAAAACCTCAAATAGTTTTTCGATATAAATTCATGTTCAAAAGATATGACGTCATAAATCCGCATTTTGTCGATGAAATATTTTTTTTTTCAAATTTTTTCACGTTTTTTTCTTATTTCGAAAATTGGAAAAAACCATTTGAGTTTTTGAAATGTCCACGTCTTTCCGCATCTAATAATACCAAATACATTAATTTAGCTCAAAAACTGTCGGACAAGAAGCATTTTGAAAACCCCCCCTAAAATAAAAGTTTTCTTCGATTTCCCATTTTCTTTCCAGGAAAATCGTACTTTTTCCACAAGTATAATCGATTCTAAATTGCATTTCCTATCAGTATACCAAATTTCATTGCTCCAGGTTCAATAATAAAAAAAAGTTCCGTAAGGGGGAAGCTGTCCTTAAAATTAAAGCAGAATTTAAAACTAATATTCCTGATGATACACATGCATATGCACTGATTCTATCTGACAGAGTAATTCGATTGCAATCTGACGGTGATAAAATGAGTTTAAAATATTAAAAATTAAAACATATTCACATAATAATGTTTAAAAAATGTATTGTGTAAAATGTAAGAAGAAAACTGATACTGATAATCCTCAATATTTAACTACAAAGAACAATAAGATTCTGGTCAAAGGTATGTGTATTATTTGTAAAAAGACAAAGACTTATTTTGTTCCTAAAGATACTGCGATGAAAGTGGGTTTTATATTTACAATTCCAGCTTTATTAGCTGGCATTGGGGCTGCTGGTTCTTTGGCTGGAGGTGGTGCTGCAATAGCATCCGCAGTTAATAAGAAAAAAGCTGATGATAAACTCTTGTCAGAAACTAAAAGGCATTATGAAGCAATGGAAAATAAAAAAGGCTCAGGTATACGGTTAACTCCGAGAAAAAAATCCTTGTGGAAAGGGTCTCTACTTGAAACCACCAAAAAGTAATACCTATCAAACCATTATCTAAACATGATTTAGAATATTACATAAATATATTGAAAATTCTGAATGTTCGAGGTATTTACATGGGAGATGCTTTACCTAAACACCCTCTAAAAACTGAAAGCGGAATCCTAAATTTAGACACTGAAAGAGGACCAGGAACGCATTGGACTTGTTGGTATAAGAAAGACAATATATGCTATTACTTTGACAGTTATGGCTTGATTTATCCAATTGAATTTAAAGACTATTTAAAAGATTGTGTTGATATTATTTTCTCTACTTACAAAATCCAGAAAATAGGTGATGTAATTTGTGGAAATTTATGTCTAGAAATGCTGGAGCCGTTTAGAAAATGAAAGCTTTCATGCAATTCTTTTAGATCTGTATAAAACCTCAACTAGTTTTTAGAAAATAATCTAAAGTTAATTTTTTCTTTAAAAAAATGTCTTGTGGAAATATTTATGCAGCACAGTTGGTATTTTTACCTTCCTGTAAAGAAAATCCTGAACATGAAAATAATGAAAATAATTCTGAAGGACTTTTGCAAAATGTCGAGCAAATAAAAAGTTTACTTGAAGATTGTAATATAGAGTCATTGAAAGAACTGAAAGAACTGAATTGGAGTCAATTATAAACGAGTATGATGAGAAATATGTGACTCTGAAAACAGATTTACAACTTAAATTTTCTGATGTAGACTCAATCGTTATTTTCTTAGAGACGTTAATATATGATTTATCTGAAAAGTTCGGTGCTCTGGAACCAAAAGCCGTTTCAAATGATGAACGACTATCGAGCATAGACTCAACATTGATGAAGAAAATTGATGAAGTTGATGCTAAATTTGAAAACATTGAATCAAACATAATCAACCTAACAGATGTAAAAATTCCAGAGATTGGTGACAAATTGAGGAGTCTAGAGTCAGGTATTGAAACTAGAATTGATGAAAAGCTGTTAGTTGAAGAGTCAGCATTAACCGATCAGATTAAAGGAGTTGAAGCTAAATTTGAGGTTGTGGACTCTAAGATAACCAATTTGATTGATGTTAAAATTCCAGAGATTCAAGAAAATTTCAAGAATCAAGAGTCAGTAATAGAAAATCAAATGAATGAAAAACTGAAGACTTTAGAAACTAAAATTAATGATCAAATTGATTCAAAGAACAAATAAATAAGTAATAAAGTTGATGAACAAGAAATTAGTATAATTAATGTTGTGAACGAAAAAGAAATGAGCTTGCAGACATCACTTAATGATTAAATTGAAGAGAAGCTGAAGAATTTAGAATCAACACTGAACAATACAGCTGAAGAAAAAAGTGAAAGCTTATAGGCACGACTAACTGAATTAAGGGATAGAAACCTGTTTGTTATGGAAAGAACTGTAGCCTTAGCACCCTCGTTTGTAGAAGTTGATAATAAGCTAAAAAAATTAGAGTCAACCATAACCTCATCCAGCGAAGAAAAATTAAATTATCTCAACAAAATTATAATGGAATTACGAGCAGAGTCAGTCCCATTAAGAAATATATAAGAACTAGCTAAGAACTTGAGTGATGTAGAAAGTCTTTTTCAGGAGTTTTCAAGAGACATTATTTCAAATCAGAATGAAATCAGTCAGTTCAAATTAATGCTTCAGAATGAAACTGATAGAAATGTAAAATTAAACCAGAAGGTGGAAAGTTTGAGTGACCGAGTAAACAATTTGATATCAATGAGAGTTAGAGAAAATTTAGAGAATTTAAAATTCCAAGTATAAAAAATGATGTGCGTAAATATTTTTGGACAATAAGGAAAAATTCATTTTTATCTCCACAACCAGGACCTTCTGGAATAGGTATTAAATATCTTGATGAAGATCAAAATTCCGATTTAAATAATAGAAGACTTGCAAATATTTCTTCTCCAATCGCAGAATTTGACGCTACGAATAAAAAATATGTTGACGAAGTTTTGGAAAATTTGAGGCTTCATCTCAGAAAATACATTGAGGTAACAGAAAATCTTATCAATGAAAATTATCATATCAGAAGTGATTCTATCCAAGCATCTATAGATGAGAATACTACAGGCTTTCAAAAAAACTCAGTGAAATTATGACAAATCTCGATGAACAAAGTAGAATATCTGAGGAAAAAATAGAGGTTATTTGTACGGGTACTTTAGAACACACAGACTTTTTGAAAAATGAGATTAAAAGGTTGGAAGAAGAGGTAATAAAAAGTATGAAATTAGACTACGCAAATCTCGAGAGAGTATTCAACGACATGAGTTCATACATTGAAACTTTTAGAAATAATCTCTATGAACAGGATAGAGAAACTATCATAAATACAAATGAAATAGAAAAATTGAAACAGTCCCGTTGAACTAAAAAAACATGGATTTCTAAAATGCTCCCGAATAGAGCAAAATTAGTTTCATATGTTACAATATGGGTAGATTCAGAAAATTGAAATTCATGAACAAAACTGATATAGGGTAAAAAAAGCAAAACTCCGAAATACCGGTTCTTCATCAGATCTCATCACGTCTTCACACTTGGTGAAGATCGGTGAGCTCTATTACATGGTCTCTTTAGTCCATAACACACTGTGTATTGGCGTCGTAATCTGATTTTTACGTCAGCCGACGCATTTCACACCATTCATGCAGACTTCTGATTCCATGTAATATATTTTGGGGTAGTCTCTCTTCAACTTAACGCATCGTTCACAATTCAACTATGGCCACTCGTTGAATCGCACAGACACGGTTCGTTTAAGAACTACGCGTGGGCGGCAAGACATCAAGAGCAGTACCAGTACTGTTACATGTCCTCGAAACCCTTGAAAACCCTTCCGGGAACCTCAGAAATCGAACCTTCAGCTGCAATGGTTTTCATAACGCTAACCCGACTCGTTGACCACTGAGCTAAAGATTGCCTAATTTTAATTGATAATTTTGGACTATTTAACCTAACTTTTTCTGAATACAGAAGAAAAAATGCTTCGATTTTTACAATTCATAGTCATGTTAAAACTTTAATTATATTCATTCAGTAAAATGAATAAAAAGAGAAAATACTTAATTTAGGCATCAGTCCTACCTAAGATTTACCATTTACGATCGATAAGAATCTTTTAAACCGTTCTGGTACCTTTTGAAATATTTCGCTTCTAGCGGGGCTCGAACCCGTGTAGTCCCGACCCTAACTTCTTGTCGTTGAGCCTTAAGGCCCCCTCACACGTACAAATATGTTGGCAGACATCTGAACTGAATTTGGTTTGCCGGTCTCAAGGCCCCTCACACGATGCAAACAACACACTGCAAACTTGACAAAGACTAGCGCACGCTTCAGTATACCAGTAGCAGCTAGGTGGAGAGTACGCACAAGAATAGCGACTCCAGACAGTGAGTTCGTACAATTGATAGGATTCGCTATAGTGGCAATGAATAAGAAATAAAAGAGATGTAAAAGCTCGCTCAAAATGGGCTAAAGAATAGTTCCTAAAAAGTAGTGAACATACAAATAAGAAATTGCTTATTGAAGTGCATAAGGAGGGAGAGAGGTAGAGTACAGTCGTGCACCACACACGAAGGCTGGCGTGACACTGACGTGGTGTCAAGGTTTGCAGCCGGTCGCTCCAAAATTATCAAGCATGGCTCATCTGCCTCATACAGTCTGTGCCAACCTGAAATGAGCGTACAAACGCACGAATTCAGCACCAGTTCAGATATGTTTGCAGATATATTTGCGCGTGTGAGGGGGCCTTTAGACCTCTAGGCTACCACGATAGATGAAATTTTGGTAAAATTAATGTGTATACTTTTTACATATCTCTTCGTTATATAAATTATATCGTTTTAGTATCTCCGCTCAGCATTCTATGTAGAATTTTAAATTCACCTTTGTTTGTTTTTAATAAATTTTTTACGTAATAGTTCACACGTAATTATAAAGGATTGAAATTTGACAAGTCTACCACGAATTCACAGTTCATTTTCTATGTACACCTTAGAAAAAGTAGTTTGAAGTGAAACTAATTTGAATTCGAACAATTTTTTGTAAATAAGGAAAATAATAAAACGGAAATAGTTTTTACTGATTAAACCCTTATGGGTAGATTAAGAAAATTGAAATTTATTTCTAAAAGATACTTGGTCGTTTCTGCTTAGAAAAAGTCAAAATTCGTCAACGAATAACTCTTCTATCAAATTTTTGTCTTAATTAATTTCCATTATAAGCTAATTGTCGTGAATTGTGCTCTAACTGGTAGTTCCTTTACTACTTGTGTGCTAACATTTTATGGTGCAACGGACGCTAGAACCCCCCTCCAGAAGAGGTCCAAATGGGGTCGGAAAGGGACCAGATATAATTAATTTTTTTTTGTTGGGAAATGATCCTTTTTTTGTTGGGAAATGATCCTTAGTAGTCAAGTTCGAGAACTCTGATTGTTTTAGTTTATAATGTGAACGTTCTATGCGGAATATACATTTATATTCAGAGTTGGTGTCTGTCATCATTGTTTTCGTTATGAGTTTATAATCATAAGCGGAGAAGAGCTCTATATGCGGAAAAAAATTTTGAGTTCGAATTTTTTTTAATTTTCAAAGCTTTATATAAGGAAAATAAATATTATACAAAAAACTGACGACCATTAACAAAAAAGGATCATGTCTTCTACCAAATCGTCTTCTACTCTACAAAAGTCCGAAAATTTATACCGAACAATGTTCGCGTCTTGCAACAACAGCTCCATGATGAGTACTCAAATAAAGGAGAATATTTTATATAATTTTATGCACGATATTTCGTATATGTGATATCAAAATTCACACTGAAAATATTGCAGATTATTCGTAGATGAAAATAAAACATGGAAACAGCATTCATGTACAAAAATTTTCCATGATATTACAATTCAATAAATATAATTTTGTTTTTGGGCTCTCGTGAAAAATCATACATTTGAACATTCAAAAGAAGACTAGTAATTGAGTTTTTATGCCAGAACAAAACCAAAAACAGTTTTAGAATCCTTGGAACATTTCTAAAAAAGAACGGCAGTAAACTTTCAAATTGCAAAAAAAATTTTTTTATCAATCTCAAAACCAAAAATTAGTGTATATATGATTTAGTGATAAAATATCGCATGTAAAACAAACGAAAAATACAAATGTAAAAATTTTCTACAGTACTTGTGTTAGAAATGCTCCAAGGATTCTAAAACTGTGTTTAGTTTTGTTCTAGCATAAAAACTCGATGACTAGTCTTCTTTTGAAATATCCATAAAAATGTACCAAAAAATTAATTTTTCGCATTTAAATAAATAAGGCCTAAATCGGAAAAGTTATACGAGTTAAAAAAGTTTACTTTCAACAAATACATATACTGACCAAATTTCAAACGAATCGGATGAAAAAAATTGAACTCATGGGTTGCCCCCCTTAAGCTCAGTGGACCCTTGAAAAAATTCTGCCAATATTACCTAACCTATCCTATCCTAATCTAACCAAACCTATCCTAAACGAACCTATCCTGATAGTATGTCAAACATATCAATTCATGGTAAGACCATCTTTTAAAGGGATCATCCAAAGATTTTGACTATTTTCATCCGATTCGTTTGAAATTTGCCGGTATATGTTACGAAAAACTAGGCGAAGTGGAGAAAGTAAACTTTGATGGCCGGGAGAATTTATTCGCGTAAAGTTACAGTTAAGAGGCGAATAATCAAGTAGAACATAGATATTGCCCGCAGCTCGTTAGAATTGGACGACGCTGCATACGGCCACCAAGTGGAGAAGATCAGTAGGCGCGATCTTCTCGGGCCACTTCAGTTAATCGTGCCCTGGTGAAAATAGAAAGAAAAATCGTTAATTTCACCTCAACGAAATAATTTCTTTACTGCGATCGCTGTAGGAAGATGGTTATCAAGTTACGTAATAGTTTTCGTTATAAGTTAATAGTTATAGTTTTAGTTCTAGTTCTAGTTTTAGTTCTAGTTATAAGTTAATAGTTTTACCGTTGTGGTTCAAGGTAAGCTATAGTTATAGTTATAGTTATACTCCTAGGGCTCAAGGTACGTTATAGTTATAGTTATACACCCAAGGCTCAAGGTAAGTTATAGTTATAGTTATACACCCAAGGCTCAAGGTAAGTTATAGTTATATTTCACCAGGTAAATTTACGGGAGCGGATCTTATAGAAGCTCAATGGAAGCTAAATCACTGGTAGACGTGCGCCAAGTCTACGTGAACTAACCTCAGCTGCCATCAAGTAGGGAGTTCCGTTGACGACGCAGAGGAGACGTGAAGACTCCCGTCCAGGCACGGATTCCCACCATCGCAGGTGCCGAAGAGAGGAAGGCGGGGCAGTGCAGTGCAGTGAAGAGTGGTTTAGCCCCTCATGGTTTCCCCCACGGAGTTCGGACGAATTCCAACGAAGATGCTCACGCTCATCGTAGCCGAAGGAGAGCAGTCGGAAATACCCCGGGGAAACGCGTTGAAGTAACGATGAAAGTAGAGGCTACGAGTTAAGGCACGAGGCAGCTGCTCGGTGAAAGGTGTTCTGCCGGTAGGGCTTGTGAGAGATTCAGAGAACAGTTACTTCTACCAGCGTTAGTCACAGCCGAAGTAAACCGGATAATTCACGAGACTAAAGCAGCCTACCAGTGAATGTGAGCTTCCTTTTAATGAAATAATTTTTGTTTTCTTTATATGTATTTCTTGAAAGTAAACTTTTTTACTCATGCAACTTTTTCGATTTAGGCCATATTTTTTATGAAAAATTACAGTAGTACTTATAGGGCGATTCTTAGGAAATCTTATTCTCAAAATAAAAAGAAGAACTAACGTTATAGAGAAAATTTATTGTAGCAAACGTTTCAGAATACAAGTTATTCCATCATCAGTGCTGGAAGAAATAAAAAGTAATTTTCAGTCATGCATAAGACGGATAAGGTCTGAATAGAAATACCAAGCAAAAACACACAAAAAATCCTTTCCTAACGACTAAAATACCACACTAAAGCGTTTAGGCAATATACACAGTACTTACAGGCGTACATAACCATACACCTCCACATTTATAGATATATATACACACACATACACACACTCACCACATGCACACACACACACCAAGCACACCTCAGCATACCGCAAGTTAGGAAGTACGGGCTACAAATAATTTTGTAGCGCTGAAATCGTTATTAAGTGAAGGTTTATTCGTGAATATATAAAGAGATTCTAGAATACGGAGGTCTTGTTCTTTAAATGCTTTGCATAGAATAGGAAAATTAGACATTTTGAATTAGTGATTGGTATTATTGCAATGGTTTCTAATGGCGGACTGAGGGGGAGAAGCAAATGGGCGGCAGTAATATGAGAAAAACCGGAATGTTGGCTGTGACGGATAAATAGTTGAAGGGTAGTGCTTCCAACGTACGATTGCTGGCAGCAATCACAAACATACACATATACACTGCAACTTTCCAGGCACTCATCCTGTCGCTCATTCCTGTTAGAAAAAGACGATATCTTAAAAGTATTGATATAATAAACATGAACGTCAACCGCTGTAAAGAAGGTGCGCACAAGGACTAGAAACTCTCTTTGAAAATCACTGTTCAGGTAACCTAGGAATGGAAGGACAATAAATATTTTCTGTTTCGGTACGGTCAAGGTTACAGGAGGGGAGAAAATTTATTATCTAGAAATTTTCTGACTATTTGGTTAACAATATATTTTGGATAATTATTACGCGTAAACATTTTTTGCGGATATTCTAATTCATTGTGAAATATTTGATACGTGCTCGAGATGCAATAGGCCCTATGTAAAAAAGTTTTCACACACGATTAAATATAACCTTTGTAGACACAGCTAAAATAATTTTTACAAAGACCGGTATGTGTGGGCTTTCTATAAACTGAAGAAATAAACTTAGTGTCAGACTTCCTTACTAAGACATCTAAAAAAAGTATTTCACCATTCTGTTCACATTCCATTGTGAATTTTCCTTCTTTAGAGCGGTTGACGTACATGTTTATTATAAGAATACTTTTAAGATTTCGTCTTTTTTTAATGCCTGGATAGTTGCTGTGTATATGTGTATGTCTGTGATTGCTGGCAGCAATCGTACTTTGGAAGCACTACCCTCCACCTATTTATCCGTCACAGCCAACATTCCGGTTATTCTCATATTACTGGCCGCCCATTTGCTTGTCCCCCTCAGTCCGCCATTAGAAACCATTGCAATAATTCCAATCACCAATTCAAAATTTTTAATTTTTCTATTCTATGCAAAGCATTTAATGAACAAGACCTCCGTATTCTAGAATCTCTTTATATATTCACAAATAAACCTTCCCTTAATAACGATTTCAGCGCGACAAAATTATTTGTAGCCCCTACTTCCTAACTTGCGGTATGCTGAGGTGTGCTAGGTGTGTGTGTGTGTGTGTGTGTGCATGTAGTGAGTGTGTGTATGTGTGTGTGTATATATATGTATAAATGTGTAGGTGTATGAGTGTGTTGGTTGTGTATGGTTATGTACGCTTGTATGTACTGAGTATATTGCTTAAACGCTTAAGTGTGGTATTCTAGTCGTTAGGAAAGGATTTATTTTTCATTTTTTGCGTTTTTGCTTGGTATTTTTAGTCAGACCTTATACGTCTTATGCACGACTGAAAATTACTTCTTATTTTTTCCAGCACTGATGATGGAATAACTTGTATTCCGAAACGTTTGCTACAATAAATGTTCTCTATAACGATGGTTCTTCTTTTTACTTTACGAAAAATTAGTTTTTGGTACATTTTTCTGGATATTTCAAAAGAGGACTCGTCATTGAGTTTTGATTCTAAAACAAAACCAAAGACTGTTTTAGAATCCTTGAAGCATTTCTAACCTAGGTGCAGATGAAAATTAGAACATTTGAATTTTTTTTTGTAATACGCGATATTTTATCATTACATCAAAAATACATAATTTTTTGGTTTTGAACTATGTATTTTTCTTTCTCAAATTTGGAAAAAGCTTCTGTACTTTTAATATAAATGTTCCAAGGATTCTAAAACTGTCTTTGTTTTTTTCCTAGCAGAAAAACTCACTGACAAGTCTTATTTTGAATGTTGAAAGTTAGAGGTTTAGGTATAAGTCATAAACAAAATTTTTTGTTGAAGTGTAATATAATGGACAATTTATTTAATTGAATGCTGTTTTCATTTTTATTTCGATAATCTCCATGCATAACTTCATATTCACACTGTGAATTGTAATTTCCAAAAAATTACAATTTACATAAATTACAATTTTCTAAAGATTATGAAATTTTATATTCATAGTCTGACCCTTACGAAATTTGACTATTATATGTCACTTTTGAAAAGAAACACAATTTTTCTATTCATTTTTTCGATTCAGGCCTCAGTTTTTGACAAAATTTGACATATTAGTTTTTTAATTCATTTATATTGATATTTCAAATGAGTAGAATTCATTGAGTTTTTATGCTAGAACAAAACCAAAGACAGTTTTAGAATCCTTGAGGCGTTGTAAACATAGTTAAGGTTTCAAATTTTCTATTTCTCGTTTTGTTTTGTTTTTATATCGGGTCGAAATGAGGTCGAAAATTAAGGATTTTTTGTCCTTTTAACCACCCTGGGGTGTATAAACTGTCCGTAGCGCCATACAATTTTAGGACCGAATAGTCTACCACCTAATGGTCCTTTTCCAACAACAACAAAACAAAAAAGCTCACCAGACCGACAGGGGCCAGGCAGGAGCCCCAGATGGTCCCCTTAATATGGCATGAATTTTATAAAATTTCCATACTAAAAATAGTGGCACAAAACAGTCTACTTTAGTCAGAAACATGAAAGCGATCTTTCTTCAACGGTTCCCAAGTACAGAATATTACCAGAAGCACGCGAGGCTTAGGTGCAGTTGTTATAATATATTCTAGAGCGTAAGAGATTATATGATAATTTGCTCTACACTAGCCTAACATGAGCATTTTTGGACGTGACGAAGAGAGAAACATGAATGTCTTATAAGGGTGTCATATTAGGAAAAAAATACATTATTTTTGAAATATGGCACAAAATGCCTGCAATTGATAAATATACATAGGTACCCAATTTTACATGTACAAGACATTTAAAAGAAAAAAAGAAAAGAAAAACGGTTTATTTCCAATAGAGATGGTACAAAAGTACCATCATTGGTTTTTAAAATATCTTAAAATTAATACACTTAGATGATACACACACACGAGTATTGAAAAACTCGTGTCACTAGTCAAAAGAAATGATTGAGGGCAATGAACTCCTAATCTAGCTTAATCTACATTTGATAATACATGTAATGAAAATTGTAAGAGATAACACAATTTTATGGACGATGCATTTTCATTGTGGGGTGAAAACACTTTTGACAGTTTACATGTACATGACATAAGACTTCGCAATTCTTGACGCCAGGAAATAATATATGAAATCGCTTGTTTCGGTCAATGTTCACAAGTGTCGTTGTAAAGAAGCATAAAAAAAAAGAAAAATATATATATATAAATATATATCCATATACACACATATGTACATATACGTATGCATGTGTGTGTATATCCATACACACACTCACACACACACACATACACACACACACACATATATATATATACGCGTTTTACGGCCATGTGTGTGCCTAGGTTACGAAAAACACCGGTTTCGTTAACATGGACACACACGTGTGTACATATAAGCATGAGGACCAAGAAGATTATAGGTTTTGTATTTCTGATTCAACAATTTTAACATAACGGTCATTAGTTAACAAGCATTTTATTTAAATATAAATGGATGATCGCACAACAAATGTATATTTTTTACATGAATGCTTTACAATACTAAATATATGACGAGTTAGGTAATGTTACAAGTTGAGAGTGCACTGAAAAAAAGACCATTATCTCTAGTAAAATGCTAGTTGTCAGTCTAGTACACACATATATGCACGTATACATGTAAATATTTACACATACACATGCACACATATACCCACGCACATATTTACACCTGACTCGTAAGCATACACAAATGCATTGCTATGCATCGAGGCAATACATACGCATTCTACAGAGTGTCATACGCATAGCGTGGACACGTACACATTTACACAAGTAAGCATGTGCGCAAATATCAGCGTAAACTAGTCAGTATAAACCAGAATTCCAATCGAGGGAAACGGAGAAAATATCTTTTATTATAGCATGAAATTTTATAAAATTTCGTACTAAAAATAGTGGCACAAAACAGTCTACTTAAGTCAGAAACATGAAAACGATTGTGGGACGTGAATAAGAAAGAAAACCTTAATGTCCTATAAAGGTTTCATATTAGAAAAAAAAAATCACATTATCTTTGAAATATGGCGCAAATTGTCGTCAATTGATAAACAAACATAGGTATCACATTATTATAAGCATATAACTATAAGCCGAATAAGTATATTACTGCAGTATAAATGGATGATCACACAACGAATTTATTTTTTTTTACATGGATGCTTTACAATTTCATATTAGAAAAAATACATTATCTTTGTAATATGGTGCGGAATGTCTGTAATTGATCAACACACACACACATAGGTACCATGACGGTCTAGTTTGATGCTTGCACAGAAACGGAGAGGAATGACATAAAATGCACCTTCGACTGGTTCATCTACTCTAGTGCACACAGTTGTACGTGCACATATACACACCCATATGCGCACATACACCTATATACGTACACACATATACAAGTAAGCATGCCCGCAAATGACAACGTATAGGCGGTCAAATCATAATACCTACGCATACTTCAAAACTGTTGTTTGATGTCTTGAATTATAAAACAATGAGCGAGGGAGATTGTTCAGCAATGGAGATACCAGGTAAATGAGATTCGTCAGTACTCATTCAGTATGTTCTGTAACTAAGGATTATTATTGAGACACAATATGACGAGTTATTTTGGCTTTAAATTCTCTCGGTCTTTGAGGGACTTTAATACTCAGGGGAAGTTTGTTCCACAGTAAGGCGCCTGATATGGACAGAGCCTTCTGCCCTAAGTGAGATGAACGATAGTTGACTAAGACATTATTGTTTCTGTTCGGTTTTTGATTGGTTACAGTGGGTGGATGGAAACGCACTATCTCAGCATTGCTCTGAGGAAGATATAACGAGGAGAATACGTATTGGGCCTTCTGCATGAGGAGCCTTTCTTGGATAGGGATCCAGCCGAGTTTATTGAGGAGAGGGGTTACGTGATCACTTCTTTTGAAATTACCGTTGCATACCACCTTGGCTGCAAAATTCATGCATTTTTGTAAGTCCCTTTGAAGGTATTGAGGTAAGTCTCCCCATACTAGGCTGCAGTAGTCAATGCGCGATAACACAAGGGATTGAATGGCTAATAATCTGGATTTTTCGTCTAGCATACTTTTTATTCGATGAAAAAACATTAAAGTTCCGTAGATTTTGTTGCAAGTAGTCTCAACGTGAGATTTGGAGGACATATTTCTATCGAACCAAATACCTAAATTTTTAACTTTTTCTGATGCATTAATTTCATCATTTCCAACTGCAAGAGTAAGATCTGAAGTTTTTTTAATTGCATCTTTGGATCCAAAAATGATGCATTGTGTTTTATTAGCATTTAATTTGAGACCATTTCGGTCGTACCATGATTCCAGGCTAGTCAGTAAAGTTTCGGCTTTAATTTGCGTCTGTGGTATTTCCGATACAGAACTTGTTATTTCAATTTGAACATCATCTGCATACATTGAGATCCGTGTGTTAGAAGGCATTGGAGGGAAATCATTAATGAAAATAGAAAACAGTAGCGGACCAAGAATGGATCCTTGGGGAACACCAAAATTGTTTTGAATGAATGGGGACAATTTGTTTTCTATGCGGACTGCATGAGATCGATTTGACAAGTAACTTTCAAACCATTGCGTGTCTATTCCCAAGTTCAGTATTTTACGTAGAAGTCTTTCATGTTGGACGCTATCGAACGCCTTAGAGAGATCGAGTAGTAGCAAGAGTGTTACATTCTTTTGATCGATGTCACTGTATATTTTTTCAGATATATTGAGCAGAGCGTCTTGAGTGCTAGTATTTCTTCTATAGGCATATTGATTTTGGTGGAGTAAATTTGACTCGTCCAGGTGAAATGAGAGTTGATTTGTCACCACTTTCTCCAGTAGTTTGGACATGACAGGCAAAAGACTGATGGGCCTGTAGTTTGATGCTGTATTTAGGTCACCTTTTTTGTGCAACGGTCTAATAATGGAGTGTTTCCATTGGTTTGGAAACGTATTGGTTACTATTGATGTATTAATTATCAGACGAATCCATGGTGCTGTAACAGGGAAACTGTCTTTGATATATTGAAGACTGATACCATCATGTCCAACTGCCATTGTGTTTTTTAGTGAGTATAAGATGTTTCGTAACTCTGGTATATCGACAGGGCGTGGTCTCCACTTGACATCAGTCCTCGAGGGTGCAGTGGGGCATGAATTTTCAATTGTCGTTTCATCTGGATTGGTACACACCTCACTGAAAACTTGAGCCCCTACTTTTGAGAAGAATGTGTTGAAATCCGTGGCTGTTGCCAAGGGATTTTCAAAATTCCTTATGCGATCTAAATTTTTATATGGGGCTACCTCACTAATGATTTCCCAAGTTCACTTCGGGTTATTTTTAGCCGTTATCAGTGCCTGGTGGAAGTGAGTTTGTTTCGCTTCAGTGATTTTCTTTCGAAGAATTTTTTCATGTTCTTTATATCTCTTGTATAAGGTACTGTTTGATCTATTGTTTTTGTACTCTCGCAAGTTAGCTTTCTTTATTCTGCTCATCTCTTTAACTTCGTCAGTGATCCAAACAGTCCGTTTTGGCTTGTTTTTTTTTGGTGACGTAAGGTGCACATTCGTCGAGATCTGCTGTGAAGTTCTCGTTGAAAATTGACACTTGTATGTTAACATCGTCAGATTGCATCATTTTCTGGAATTCGGTAGACCTATCGAGTAGTTTTTCTTGAAATAGTTCTGCTGAATAGTGCCTTTTCGAGCGATAGGTCATTAAGCGGTATTTTTGTCTTTCCTTCGCAATAGTAATTTCACATTCTATAGAGTGGTGATCGGAAATAGAAGGTGATATTACTGTACTAAGTATTGCGGTGGGATTATTTGTGATTGCTAGATCGAGGAGAGTTGCAGAGATTTTAGTGATGCGAGTCGGTTCTTTGACCATTTGTGATAAGCTTAGTTTATACAATAGTTTGCTTAGCTGATTGTTTTTGTCCGTTAGGTCAACATTGAAATCTCCAAAAGCAAAGAATGATTTTTTTGCCTGAAGAATTTCTTTGAAGGTTTCCTCAATGAAATCTAGTGTTCGATTTAGGGGAGACGATGGGTGCCGGTAAAGGCTGCCAATGATTATTGATTTGTGTTTATTTATTTGCACTTCTAACCAAACCATTTCAATGCCTTCGCAAACTTTATTCACTAGTAGTGAAGATGTTGAGTACATTTCTTTCACAAAAATACAAGATCCACTACCTCGGCTGGTTTTAGCGCCATCGTAGCGGTACAACACGTAATCAGGAATGTTAAAAAATGAACTTTGGGTTCGTGAATCAAACCATGTTTCTGAGACACACAAAATGTCAAGTTTTTCAGTGACCAACATTACTCTGATTTCATCCAATTTACCATTCAGGCTTCGAGCATTTACATGCTTGATTTTGATTTTACCTATATTAAGCTTCGGATTGCCTTACAATGAAGAAATGAAATGATGTGTTGGGCAGTGTTAGAAGTTGGGAGTGAGAAAAAAGTCTGGTATTTATAGTTTATATACCAATTGCTAGTCCAGTGCACACAGGTGTATTGTGCACACATGCACACCAATATACGTACACACATATACAAGTAAGCATGCTTGCAAATCCCAGCGTATAGGCGATCAAATCATAATAGGCGATCGCAGCGTATATGCGATCGCATACTTCAAGACTGTTTTGTGATTTATTGAATTATAAAGAAAATGAGCATGAGAGAATATTAAGCAATGGAGATACCAGGCAAAATGAGATTTTTCAGTACGTGTTCAGTATGTTTTGTAACTAAGAATTATCGTTGAGACTATAGATGACGAATTATTTTGGCTTTAAATTCTCTCGGTCTTTGAGGGATTTTAATACTCAGGGGAAGTTTGTTCCACAGTAAGGCACCTGATATCTACAGAGCCTTCTGCCCTATGTGAGATGAACCATAGTTGACTAAGACATTGTTGTTTCTGTTCGGTTTTTGGTTGGTTACAGTGGGTGGATGGAAACGCACTAGCTCAGCATTGCTCTGAGGAAGATACAACGAGGATAATACGTATTCGGCCCTCTGCATGAGGAGCCTTTCTTGAATAGGAATCCAGCCGAGTTTATTAAAAAGAGGGGTACGTGCTCGCTTCTTTTGAAATTACCGTTGCATACCACCTTGGCTGCGAAGTTGACGCATTTTTGTAAATCCCTTTGAAGGTATTGAGGTAAGTCTCCCCATACTAGGCTGCAGTTGTCAATGCGCGATAACACAAGGGATTGAATGGCTAATAATCTGGATTTTTCGTCTAGCAATTTTTTATACGATGAAAAAACATTAAAGTTCCGTAGATTTTGTCGCAAGTAGTCTCAACGTGAGATTTGAAGGACATGTTTCTATCGAACCCGGTACCTAGGTTTTTAACTTTTTCTGATGCATTAATTTTATCATTTCCAACTGTGAGAGTAGGATCTGAAGTTTTTTTAATGGCATCATTGGATCCGAAAATAATGCATTGTGTTTTATTAGCATTTAATTTGAGACCATTTCGGTCGTACCATGATTTCAGGCTAGTCAGTATGGTTTCGGCTTTAATTTGCGTCTGTGGTATTTTCGATACAGAACTTGTTATTGCAATTTGAACATCATCAGCATACATTGAGATCCGTGTGTTAGAAGGCATTGGAGGGAAATCATTAACGAAAATAGAAAACAGTAGCAGACCAAAAATGGATCCTTGGGGAACACAAAAATTGTTTTCAATGAATGGGGACAATTTGTCTTCCATGCGGACTGCGTGAGATCGATTTGACAAGTAACTTTCAAACCATTTCGTATCAACATACAAGCGTAATTAGGTCACCACTTATATGCAACGGTCTAATAATGGAGTGTTTCCATTGGTTTGAAAACGTGTTTGTTACTATTGATGTATTAATTATCAGACGAATCCATGGTGCTGTGACATGGAAACTGTCTTTGATATATTGAAGACTGATACCATCATGTCAAACTGCCTTTGTGTTTTTTAGTGAGTATAAAATATTTCTTAACTCCGGTAAATCGACAGGACGTTGTCTCCACCTGACATCAGCCCTCGAGGATGCAGTGGGGCATGAATTTTCAATTGACGTTTCACCTGGACTGGTACACACCTTACTGAAAACTTGAGCCCCTACTTTTGAAAAAAATAAATTGAAATCCGTGGCTGTTGGCTCCAGTGCCATGTATTCTGAAATTTGCAGTCCTCGAGCAACTGTAGCATCTTCCACTTTCATACTGCACATTGTCATGGCACTATTCAACATCTGATATTTGTTCGTAAATCTTGGCAATAGCGGTGTCTCCCAAATAAAAGTTATTCACATTTTCATGTAATTCTGGTATACCAGGCATTTCAATTAGGCCAGACTCGCAACACATGCCAAAATTCGGACTCGCTGAGAGTCCTACTTGATTTTTCCCTCATAAACATGAGAGAATTACAGAATCGAAATCTCACCTCCTTACTTCCACAACTGTGTCTTGATATATTGACGTAAATTTCAAGAAAAATGTCTATATTGTACTGTCTGGCTATGTTTAAATTTCTTCCTAAGCGATTTTGTCTACCTAATCTGTGAGCGAATGCATTCTGCTAAAAAATTTCACCCCTTCTTTCATGAATTAAGGTCTCCCTAGCTACTCGATGTTGCTCTGCATTATTCCGTAGAATTGCCAAACTCCGTTTAAAAGAAATTTTCTCCGATTCCCTCGATTGGAATGCAAGTTTATACTGATTAGTTTATGCTGATATTTTCGCACATGCTTACTTGTGTAAATGTGTACTTGTGCACGCTATGCGTACGTAGATAGGTGAATGTGTCACTACGTAATACTTCATATTACTTGATTATTGTAGAGCATCTATAAAGTATATATATATGCGAGTATATTTGTTGTTGCGAGTATATTTGATCACCGACATATGATAAATAAGACGCTTATCAACTAGTGATCTGTTCGTTACAACATTTATAGAACATCGTTACAATATTTCATTAGAAATTGTAAGCAGCAATACATACTGAAAGAGTTGTCGCGAATCTTCCTTTGCTCATTATCCCATATTTCAGATCATAGCACAGCATTTTTATAGAACGCGCACATATTGTGATTGCCTCGATGCAAAGAAATGTATTTGTGTATGTTCACGTGTTAGGTGTATGTATGTGTGTGTGTTGGTATGTATATGCATGTACAGTATATGTGTATATATTTACATGTATATATGCACATATGTGTGTACTAAACTGACAACTGGCATTTTAACCAAAGATGATTGTTTTTTTTTCGTTCACTCTCAACTTGTATACAAAATATTAAGTAAATCTTCCTGAACCATGGGGAAAAAGATGAACTGCTCCCAGAAAGGGGATTCCATTATTTAATGATGAGCTTTATTCACAAATAAAGAACTGTCAAGAATTGTCATGCACTGCAACATGACGAGTGGGCCTCAGCAGCAGCAGCTGCGTCAACCACGGCAGCACAGTAAGCAGTGAAGCGGCAGGCGACGTCTCATAGGCTGCAAGAAAAAACCGAGCTAAGCACACTTCGTATTATGGAGCTGATGCCCTTCCAGTATAGGTAAATACGAGCCAAGCCCAGAAGATAGTTACAGACTAATAGTTGAGCGCGATGCCACGAGATGACAAATTAAAGATTAAAGCTTACAGATGACACAAGGCGCGAAGCCACGAGATTACAGATTGAAGATTAAAGATTACTAAGTTGGGCGCGAGGCCACGAGATTACAGATTAAAGATAAAAGATTAAAGATTACTAAGTTGGGCGCGAGGCCACGAGATTACAGATTAAAGATTAAAGATTAAAGATTAAAGATTACTAAGTTGGGCGCGAGGCCACGAGATTACAGATTAAAGATTAAAGATTAAAGATTACTAAGTTGGGCGCGAGGCCACGAGATTACAGATTAAAGATTAAAGATTACTAAGTTGGGCACGAGGCCACGAGATTACATAGATTACGCAGACTCCTAAGTTGGGCGCGAGGCCATAAGATTACATAGATTACGCCGACTCCTAAGTTGGGCGCGAGGCCACAAGATTACATAGATTACGCAGACTCCTAAGTTGGGCGCGAGGCCACAAGATTACACAGATTATACAGACTCCTAAGTTGGGCGCGAGGCCACAAGATTACACAGATTATACAGACTCCTAAGTTGGGCGCGAGGCCACAAGATTACACAGATTATACAGACTCCTAAGTTGGGCGCGAAGCCACGAGATTAAAGATAAAGAACACGATAACAAGAATTGAATTAGGTTTCAGGGTTCATCGGTACAGATTGAGCAGCGAGCCACATATCGAAACGATACTAAACCTAAGCTAAGGACAGTCGGCAAACATTGGAGAGTCCATCTCACCTTAGGCCAGGCTCATTGAGCTCGACGACATGAAGCGAGGGGCGCAGCCATCGAAGTGGGGCGCAGCCATCGAAGTGGGGCGCAGCCATCGAAGTGGGGCGCAGCCATCGAAGTGGGGCGCTGCCATCGAAGTGGGGCGCTGCCATCGAAGTGGGGCGCTGCCATCGAAGTGGGGCGCAGCCATCGAAGTGGGGCGCAGCCATCGAAGTGGGGCGCAGCCATCGAAGTGGGGCGCAGCCATCGAAGTGGGGCGCAGCCATCGAAGTGGGGCGCAGCCATCGAAGTGGGGCGCAGCCATCGAGGTGGGGCGCAGCCATCGAAGTGGGGCGCAGCCATCGAAGTGGGCGCAGCCACCAAGGCATCCCTCCGCTCAACGGACGCAAGCCGGCCAGAGTGTCGCCAGTTGCCGCCACCTAACTCTTCACACTATCATCTTAAGTTGATGATGAACTAATGAAGAAGCGATAAATAAAAAGATGAATAATCGTCCACTTGATGAGATATATTCCACTGTAGAGTGGTCGACTCAGCTAATACTAGCGAGTTCAAGAAATAGTGACGGAGACACTGCTCGCTTGCGCGACGCAGCGTGGAAAAAGCCGTGCAGAAAAAGGGGCGAGTCAGGCTTACTTAAACTTGCTCGCATCTAAGAAATGTGGATGGAGCTCTCAATGTTTGCCGACAATTATTATATTACGAACTTGACAAAGATCGCAGCAAACTAATTTTGAACAAAGATTATTAAATACATTTAGGAACACTTAATACATCTAAAGAAATTTAACACTGCAAAGAGCAATAAACACAGGCAAACACAAATACATGAGAACACGAAAAGCATGCGTTTTGTACAACTCGTAACATTACCTAACTCGTCATCTCTTTATTATTGTAAAGCGTTCACGTAAAAAACTATGCATTTGTTGTGTGATCATCCATTTATATTTAAATAAAATGCTTATCAACTATTGACCGTTATGTTAAAATTTCTTAATTAGAAATACAAATCTTGTAGTTTTCGTGGTCCCCATGCTTATATATATGTATATTTATCTTTTTCGTGCTTCCTTAAAATGACATTTTTGAACATCTTCCGAAACAAACAATTCTATTTCCTAGCGTCAAGAATTGCGAAGTTTCATATCATGAATACGTAAATTGTCAAAGGTGTTCTCAACCCACAATGAAAATGCACCGTCCATGAAATTGTGTTGTCTCTTATAATTATCATTATGTGTATCGTCAAATGTAGATTAAGCAAGATTAGAAGTACATAGCCCTCAATCAATTCTTTTCGACTAGTGACATGAGTACTGCAATACTCATGTGTGTGTATCACCTAAGTGTATTAACTTTAAGATATTTTAAAAACCAATGATGGTACTTTTGTACTATCTCTATTGGAAATAAAAATTTTTTCTTTTCTTTTCTTTTCTTCTTTCTTTCTGTCTGTGGACTGATTGGACCTCCAAGAAATATCGCTACCGAGACACCCTCGTGCCTCCAGACCTACTTCTATGACTCTGAAGAACAAATTCAGTACAGAGTGAACACGACCTGAGAAATGGTGCCATTCGAAAATATGCTGAAAATTTTTTTCGTATCATTCATTCTACAATGGTCAGCATGAATAATTCCTATTTAAGGTCACATCTGTCTATCCCAGAACAAATCAATTTCGAAAACGTTCGGGAAAATTTTGAAATTGGATTACATGCTGATGGAAGGGCAACTGGCGAACATTCTAGACGCTACAATTTACCAACATGTAATGAATTGGCTACATAGGGTGTCCCAAAAAACTGGACCGAACTTTAAATTATTATAGCTCTTAGGTTATTGTTGATACATGTTGAGTTATATTTTGGAAGGTATAGGAAAGCCATAGAATAGTATGGGAAATCGTGGGAATGTCATGTTAAAGCTCAGTTGGTCCGATATCTAATCATGTCATTTTTTGACGGGCTGTGTGCACTAGCATACATGATATATATAAATATAATAGTGTACATGACCAGTCATAAATGACGGGATTCAAAATAGTCTTTGTACATAAATCTTTCAGATCTGGATCGCAAAGAAATATATCCATCCTAATAGTACCCGCGATTAAAATATTCTTGTACTGGTGCACTGGTGAAACTCGTATCACTGATGCATCCTTTAAGAGCGTGAAATGGAGACAGACCATGCAACCAACCAAGACAGATCAACCAATTTCATTTGTTCAATACTGAATTGAATATTGTAATAACATAGGAAAAATTATGCACAGGAAATACCTGAATGTATTTATTTATTCTCTAAAAAGACACTTGGCATTTCATTGTATTAGAATATTCAATACTATATAAAAAAACGCCAGGTGTTTCCATCAATTTAGAAATAAATATATGTTCTTGTGCGTAATTCTCCTTTTATAAGAATGGGAATCTGCTTGCTTGGATGGTATCACAAATACTAGAGGTGGACATTCACGAGTATTCGCCAGTTTTCCAATATTCGCATCCGCATTCGCATGTTGACCTGCGAATATTTAGGCATTTTCTTCCATCTTCCATCGACTGCTGCTGTTAGAGCATGGAGTACGTAATAGCTGTACCAGGATGTTGTTAGTAATAAATTCACTCATGGATAAATGCATCATCTGATAAGATGTTTCATCATTTATCCAAGAGTGAGTTAAATACTAACAACATCTGGGAACAGCTGCAACGTGTTCCCTGCTGTAGCAGCAGCAGTCACACCTGAGTTTTCGAATTTTCCCACATTTTCGAGTGACCCTGTCTTTGACTCCGTTTGTGAGAGCCAGTGAACTGAAAATTTTTGTTCTATACCATGGGTCTAGAAACCTAGACATGAGATAAAAGTGAATTTTTCCGCAAATTCGAACATTTTGTTTATTTCTGTGAGTAACGTATTTCTCATCACATCAATTTTGTTACTGTCTATGGCAATGTTCAAATACCATCTACCAGCACCTCTCACCGAAGCCATGAATGCTATTCTTTCTTCAAGACGATGAAGACCACCAGCTATGCCAACAGAAATCAGCAGCAACCATTGACAAGTACATCAAAGAGTGTCAAGGAATGGAAAGCCGTAGGAATTGATGTTTTCGGGTTATACTTTTTTCTTATTTTATGTCGCCCGGTGTTGTACTTCAGCTTGCTTTTCATCGGTCTTTCTTACTGTAATTTTGCGTCGCAAGAAAACGCGTGCTGAACGCAACATCTTTTCTTATTTAATCAGGGTGATCTAGGAATTCATTCATAGCTTCAGCAGTCACCGCTCGAGGCGGAGGTGCGTTTTCTTTTAGGATACTTTTGTGCTTTATTTATCCGGTATAGCCCTGACAATATTTCCAATATTTTCATTTTCATGTTCTAGTGTGTAACAGCTTGGTTTTGATTGTTCATCAGTGAGGTCTCCAGTCGTCCCCCACACTGAGATACTCTGGCAAGTTCCAGCCACAATCTGACCGGGTTCCTATATGTTAAGAAGAATAGTCGTTCACTCGTTCTACGCAGCTCCGAATTGACAGCCGAAGAGTGCCAGAGACTGTGGGTGGCTGTTTCCGGAAGCCAGATAATTTCCTGGCTCCTATGATTGCGACTTTTGTGGACTTGACTTCGCGTCGATCTACAACTTTACGGCCTACCTTAGAAGCTGCCATCTGGCCAGCTCGAAGCAGTCCATTCTCTTGGCCTTTACTTGTTCGCCTACTTGCATAGTTTCTCTGTTTACTCTACTCGGAATTGCTCGAAATTAATATTGTTTAATGTCATTACTTATAGCTGTCTTGGCATCCGTATTTATTATTTAGTTCTATTTTGTAATCTATTTTTAATTTCGTGCATTTAAGTGTCCCGCTCTAAATATCACTTCATAAATATCACTTCATTTCATATGTTCAACTTGAGTAAACTTTAAAACCTTGTTCTTATTTTTACACCGGTTCACCCAGTCGAGTATCTGTAACCTGAACAAAGAGAAACGGATATCCACTGACGAATATCCTCAGGAATGGTGGAAGATGCATTGTACGCGGATATTTACAAAGATTTTCTAAATTAGCAAGGTCGTCTCTTGCTTGTCCGTCAACCAGCGTTGCGAGTGAGCGTCTATTTTGTGATGCCACCCTTGTTTACGACGAAAAACGGAGTACCCTGACTGATGAAAAAGCTGAGAAATTGTTATATTTGAAATTCAACCTTCCAAAAATACAAAACAACTCTAAATAATCTACTGAATAATCCTCTTTTAAAGGGCGTTGGTTGAAGAAAGAGGTTGGTGGGATGCATGTAAGTCGTAAGTCGCATCCTGAAAACAGAAAATTGAACGAATTTTAACAATTGAATTTTTTATGGCTAGACTCAAAATGAAACAATGCAGTAGAATAGTCCAGGTCCTAGGACTCCAAACTTTATATAAAATGCGAATTAAATATCATATTATTTGAGATATGTAACATTGAGTAAACATTCAAATTCGCATTCGCGAATGTTGAAAAACAGTCATTCGGTTCACTACTAATAAATGCCATCCCAATAATATAAAAAACCTGATACTTGCTCACTTCTGTTATAAATTAAAAATATTGCGTGAAAAATTGAATATATTGTTAAGAAATGTAGCTTATCGCGGTAAAAAGGTATGACAACTTTTGTAAAAATTTCTTGGTCAGTAATAATTTAAATTATAATACCCAGTAATTGCTTGGTTGGTTGTTGAGTTAATGACCTATGACCGCATCTGTGATACGAGTTTCACCAGTGTACAAGTACTAGAATATTTTAATCGCTGGTACTATTAGGATGGGTATATTTGCTTTTCATCAATATCTTGAAACTTTTTCGAAGGAAATTATCGAATTTCATAATTTTTGACGGATCATGCACAATAGAAGATAAATATAATGATAAACTTGATTTTCAACATTCTGTTGCCAATTTAAAAGTCGTTCGTAAATAATATAACAAACATTTGTAAAGGTTACAACACCTGCAAACATTAAGAAGTAAAACATCTTATAAATTGTGAATATGCAGAGTTGGAGTCACAAAATTGTGAATAAGTGGAGTCGGTGTTAGAGTCGCAAAATTCTGAAGAGGTGGAGTCGCAATCGAGTCGCTAAATTCTGGAAAGGTGGAGTCCTAGTCGAAGTCGCAAATTTATTCCTCCGACTTCGCAACCTGATCTTAAGTAAATATGCTGAATCCCACGTTAATCACAGGAAGCAAAGCTAGTGGTACGAAATTAATTTGAGTACTGTAATTAAGAACACGAAATTTTAAAAATTGTAATCATTAAAATTGAAATTTGATATAATATTTGCACTTTAAATTTAAGGTTCTAATCCAGTTGATTTATAGCAACGTTATACAAGTTTCAAATCCCCCATTATTTTTTCAGGTAAGTGAGGAAGGTCGTTTAGAAATGTAACTGACGTCACTAACACAAAATTGTGGCGCTAACCATTACGGTGACTTACAGCAGCCGAACTCGAGTGACGAAGCAGAAGCGAAGCGCAGAGAGGCAGTAGGCCGGCAGAGAAAACTAGCCCACTCTTGCACCGTCAGGACCTTCTCGCTGAAGCAGCGATGAAGAACGGGAGACGGAAGCCAAGACACCGGCCACACTCAGGAGTAGATCTTACAGTAGGCTTATTATAATTGAAGAGAAGTAAAGGTGGTCTAGTCAGGTGGAAGTCTGGCAAGCAGCGACGCTCTCACTGTAGCAGAGACTACACAGGCTTCGGTGTATGTGAGAAGAAAAAACTTCATTATGAAGAACACCGAATGGTTGCGCCTTTTTCATTGAATTAAATTTTAGTGAGATTTTATATTAGTTTCCTGTTCCAGTTTTTAAGGCTGTTATTTTTAAATAAAAAACGTTCGCCTTAAAAAATCCCCGAAGAAAAACCTTAGTTTTTCTACACCATGTATCCAATGATCTATGCTCACGTATAATACATACTGTACCTTTATTCGTAGAACAATAAACGTGCGCAGATATACAAAACTGAAATGTAGAAACCTGTACATACATATATACTCATGTATTCACACAAGGGATATAATCCAGGCAAATGAACACATGTACACACTTACAGTTCCTTAACTTCATGAGCATGCACATGCACGGATCAGATTTATACCCAGTAATTAAGCCTACTCATGCACATGAACACACATTTACAATTTATACAGTACCAGCACACATTTGCACCCACACATATCTGCACATAAGTAGCGCCCGGGAATATTCTAAAATAATTGCTATGAATTTTGTCTTAAATGCACAATACAGTAGAGACTCAACCTCTATTTTTGTGCGTACGATAAAATTAAATTATTCCGAAATGGACCATGCAACGTATTCCCAAATCCCTCTCTGGCAACACTCTCCCCTTTTCACTGAAAATATAAGAGTGAAGAAAATATCAACAAAATTGGCCATTTTATTTAAAAAACTAAGAAAAATTGGAAAAGTTTCGGAGACCAGCTCCATCATCAGTTCTTTAAAATGCAAAATATGATCAATTCAAAGCAAGCGTAAAAGCACGATCGATAGTAAATTCCTGACCATGCGAAATGAGTGCATTAATTATCTGAAGGGGATACGAGCTGAGCATGTTCTCTTAAATTCGCTTTTCTTAAAATATGCAATAACTCTAGAATACCAGGGTCAAAATCATGGAAAGAACTGCCAATTGTTTTAACATCATCATTACGAATTATTGCACTGCACTTCTCGGCATGGCTGTGTACTGCTGAACAAAGAGGGTGAACCAGCAAGTTACTGGTACCGTACTCCTTCCGCGGTGCTCTGCCACTCTCGAATTAATATTGTACGACGTCACTACGACGTGCGCCGATGCGCACAACAATATTTATAGGCATCAGAAGAGCGCATAAGCTCAGGAATCGAGTCGTTGCCCCGAAAAAATGAACCGATATTTACTTTGCTAACTAGCATGGCACGTAAACTCTTTCTTGCAAAGTGCATACAGAATAAAAACTTTAATTCATAGGCTAGTTTTTCAGATGGAAAACCGAAATAGGGTAAAATGCACAACATGTAATTTTCACATTTAACAGGAATGTTGGATTTGACATATTTTCTGGACAAAAACCTTTTAATTTGGGAGCTTATGATTCCCAAACATAAACTAATTTAAATTTTATGCATAATGTATGGAAAATTGTTACTCACCGGAACCGTTCGAAGAAAAACATTTCGACAGGTGGTACGAATTTCAAAGCACGGAACAGAAAGATGATGCTGATAGACAAGTTTAAGTTTCAAAGAAAATTTCATTCCAACTCTTGATCAATGTGCATCCTACAAGTAAGGCCACAAAATGCTAACTAGATTATAGATTAAATAAAACATCGCAGCAAAGGTAAAACAATTTCCTCGTAAGAGTCTAAACAAAAGTGGTCAATCAATAATCAATGCTTCATCTTCAGGTCCTAGAAACAAATGGAAATAAAGGTCAGGTATTTTTCCAGAAATACGTAAAATTTGACACTCACAGACAAATACAAAAACAATTGTAGATGATAGTATTAGTCCTCAATATACCAAGGAAAACTTCCCTGTTACAGAACCACTGATTTGCTTGGTAAAATATACATCTATTGCTTTAAGCAAATTTCCTGCAACGAAGAGATTTTCTAAAAAATGGATCAATCAGTACGTTAGACAAGAGATTTAATGAGCATGGAAAATTATTTGGAAGAAAATCACAGCGGCAAATCAGACTCACTTTTTTTAGGAACTAATAACGAGGAACATTAGGAACATTAGCGAGGTAGTCCGATGTAAAAATATACACTACATAAGTAATTTTAAAAATTCCTAAAAAACAGCCACTGATTTCAGGCCACTGTTTTCAAAGTAGGTACTCAAGTTTTCAATTTAATTAAGCATGTAAAATCAATTCAAATTAACCTTCAGTTGAAAACCGGTTGTATACTGCATCTGTATCTGCATCTGTTTTGCATCATGTTTGGTGGAGGCCACATCCCGTCAATTTATCGAAGTTACGACAAATTTTATGCCGAATGAAAAGCACAAAGGCATTAGGACATGACGGTGTCAGCCTTCAATATATTAAAGACAGCTTCTCAGTCAAAGCCTCCATCGTCCGTTTGAGAACACTGAATTTAAAAAAATTACTTTTGGAAACTGTCCATGTTTTTGTAAGTGAAGTATGGTTATTTTGCACCTGTGAATCAACAACTGAGACCAGTTTCTCTCAAACAAAACAAACAAACATCGGCATCTAAGGATGTTTTATTTGTAATCAAGCCTGATACATATCATCTTGTGTATTGGTTTTTCAAATGCCTTATAACTAACACTATATATAGGACACCATGACGGTTTCCCCCGTAAAGCCGGAACCCATTTCCGACACCCGGGTTGAGTGGGGTATTGTGCTTGAGTTATCCCTTATACCCAACCGGGAAATCGCCGCGCAACGCCGGGATTTGAAGCCTCGACACCTTCATGGAAGGGCGATGCATTAACCACTGTGCCACGGTAAAGTTTTTATGTTAATTTTGCTTGGATAAATCTGATATTCTTACTAAATAGATAACATTTTTGTAACATTATCAGTTCATTTCCATTACTAATGTTTGTACAAAATTCTACATGTCGATGTATATTTATATTAAAAATGTAAAATTTAGATACCTGCGGATGATACGTGCTAGCACATTTTTGATCGGAACTTCATTCAAGACGTGACCGCAGCTGACCTCAGGACGCAACAAGTTTGAGCGTCAGATTCTTCACCAACCCGCCCCTGTTCACTTCATCTGCATGATCTTCAGAGCCGTGTAATGCATTTAGGCAACGTAACGTTTACGGTTACCCTTCAGCCCAGGTTCGCGTGTTGTACTTCTGTATTGTTGTACTGTATTGCGCGCTTGAACCTCGTCCCCGCCTCTGTAGGCTGCCTGTCCGGAGGGACCCGTGGACGTGTGGAGCTTCTCGGACCGTCGCATTGATGGCCCAGACTTGGTAACCGTGGAGTGTGCCAGGAACACTCTTACGGTGTATCAATAGTGAACTATAACGTTCTGGTCCTCTGAGCAAGAACCTGATAAATTTTTCACTTTAATGCCGTGTTTTGTATTGATCAAGGTGTAATTAGTCGCATTTAAAATTTAAACATTCAACTGCTAGGGCCACCACTGTAATTTAAACCGAATTTTTATACATCGGCGTAAAAGTATGCGCTGGACGGGAGATGCCTGGAGGGAGGAGTCGGAGTGGTCTCTAGTTTAAAATAAACTTTCCTTAGAGCCCTTGACTTTTCTTCAATCTTCCATTATTCTGCGCAATATTTATCTAAAAAAATGTTTTCGAAAAAAAAGTTTTTTTTTACAGTGTATTAATTGATAAAAACTTGGATTTCTGTAAATTGAAAAAAAAAAACATTGACAACAGTAGATTTATGTAAATTGAAATTACACTTTCATTGTGCAAAATTCAGGGCAGGAACTTCCGTTTCTTCAAACTGCTCTTATGCTCATCAGCAAGGCTATCTCTTTTCAGACTCCAACAGCAATCAGCCATCATGGCTGCATCCCAGCGTCCCCGATAAATGATCTCCATCTCTTTTATATCCTATTGAAATCTCTCCCTTGTCATCACTCATTGATCTCAGGTTGTCAGGAAACCGATCCATATGTGAGAACAAGTGATGCATTTTGATGTTCATGTTGCATCCAAGGATTCTGAAAGCAGTCAGCACATTGGTGACAAGTTCTGCATAGTTCCTAGCCATGTTACTGCCGAGAAAGTTTTTCCTCTATTCCAGTTCCGTTTCGTTTATTGAGTTTTTAAACTTAGGATCTCTGATGAGCTGACTGACATGAGGACAATAAAAGATGCCAGCTTTTAACTTCTCTATGGTTAAACCTGGAAAAGCATGACACAAGTAAGTGAAGCAGGCACCATCCTTGGGTAGAGCTTTGGTGACCTGTCTAATCAAGCCGAGTTTGACGTGCAGCGTTGGGAAGAGTATTTTGTCACTGCCTACCAGAGGATTTTTGATCATGTTTCTTGCTCTGCAGGCCCCAATTCCTCTTGCATGTGCCAGTCATTTTTTGTGTAATGCTGGGCAGTGTCCCTACTATCCTACATGCAAAGAAAGCATGGATATTTTGTGAAGCCGGACTATTGTCCCAACAAAATTTTTACAATTTTCAAGTCATCAGAAATAAACCACTTACGCTGATCATAGCCAATTTTATTCTGCACACACTTTAAGGCTTCGTATTTCTCTATCAGTGTAGTCGAGTGAGCAAGGTGTAAAGAGGCAAACTGGACCATTGTGAAGCAGAACATATTTCAGGTATCGCTTGCTGCTGTCCATGAATAGCCTTCAATCTTTGGGACCCTACTAGGGAAGTCCAAGCTTGTGCAAACGCTGGGCAATATCTGCACACTACACAAAGTCCTTCTTTTCAAAGAAAATCTGGAGGAATTCTTAATGTCTGTTCGGTGAAACATAATGCGAGCACCAAGGAGGTTGAATGGGTGGAAGCGGCATCGCTATCTTTTGCTAGTCAAGCGAGTGAAGCCACATCTACCGTCCGAAGCCCTGCCTACCCGGCATTTGCCCCAGTTGTGGAGGTGTGTGGCAGTGGAGGGGTACCACCACTTCCAACAACAGCGACTGAACACCGCGGTGTGAAATGGCAGACTTGCGCTACTCTGTGCCATACGTGTTTTTTTCTTAGGCATATATTTTAATTGTGTCCTCGCTGAATGATTAAGAACAACAACATCATCATAGAAACATTTATTTAGCAACTTACATCCAGTTATGTAAAGAAATGAATAATTACATACGCTTTAAATACGTGATTTTTTCTGTGAGTTCTAAGTTAATAAAGAACATTTTTACAACCATCAAGTAATTCAATTTTGTTATAAAGAGCTTGTTTTATTGAATATAGGCAATATATTTACATACCTGAAAATAAGGTTAATTTATTTTAAATCTGACGGCTAAAGTTTTCTGTTTATGAATGGTTTCGTTAAATAGTTTAGTGGAGTGATGAAAAAAAGTAATATATTGAGATACAAAACATTTTATTAATAAATAAACATGATAATGTAGAGGATCAACTTCGAAAGATTGGTCGTAGTGTTGGGTAGTTGCGCCGCCACAAGTTGCTGGCGCAATTGCGATAGCAACTTTTTCCATTGCGGTTGCGCTGCAACAATTTTTGGACAGTTGCGGTTCTTTTGCGATCGCAACCATTTTCGACGTGTCAAGCCGCCACTCGCAACCGCAACATCATGATGGTAATTTAATTTCTAAAATAACTTCAATAAAGTTTTTCACGCGTTTCATACTAGTTTGAAACTAAACCGTACAGGGTAAAACCCGTCTGGAAACTGTTTATTATTAGCATTAGGCGATTCAGTGGTACACATAGACTTTGCTTGCTGTATATACGTATATTTAATGTAACTCATCATATAACATATGTTATTAGGAATGATGTCAGTTGTAAGTTCAAAATTCCGTGTTGTACGGCAAATCTACATAGTTAGATCATAATGAATAGTAGCACCACAGTTCTTATGGAATAAGCAGACCAGAAGTCCTCCGGCAGCAGACACCATCAAGGACGAGCTTGGTTGCAGTGTCATTATACCGTACATAACGAGATGGAATTTACTGTATGATGCTGTTGTAAGGCTGTACAAAGTTTTTTAAACCAAGGAAACGTCACTGAAGAAAGTGCATAATGCATTGGGCATTCCCTGCTTTGTGCCCAGAGAAATATCGTTTTTTGCAGAATATGAAATTGCAATGAAGCCCATAACACGGTCTTTGGACATACTTCAAGGAGAAAACAGAGCGTGCATGGGAATACTAGTGCCCACAACTATTGCCTGCACCATCCTAGTTGATGTCAAGAACAATTTAAAGATATGTGCTCCTTTAGCTAGTGGCTTAGAGGAAACCATCAACAAGCGGTTTGCCGATATACTTCACAACGACGATTTTACCCTGGCGTCCTCTCTGCATCCACATTTTAAGCTAAAATGGCTAAACTTTTAAGCTAAATGGCAATGAATATGATTTTACTCCACCAACCCTAACAGCTGATTAACTTGAGATGTTCATCCGTACTCAGTATTTTTGTGAGCAGTCAGGGCAATTGAAGAGTGAATTGATGTCATTGATATCGTCCTTTCTTCCGCAGGTGTCTTTTCAAGTCCTACCAGTCAACTCATTTACCACTGGTTTATTTTTCCGGTTCACGGGCAAAATTCCTTTGTATCTCCGTTCTAGGTTTGTCTATAAATATAGTAGTACCGCGTGTGCATCGACGTGTGTCGGCTCATCAACCCCTACATTACGCGTCAGACAGGCGGACCACATGGGAATAAATTCTAGAACTGGGGCTCAGCTTATTCACCCGCTGCACACTGCCATAAGATCTCATGCAGCGGCCCAGTGTGATGTTAGCATTTCCGACTGGAATTTCTCAATAGGATCTGATTGTAATGAAACAAAACTTAGAAAATATCGAATTTTTTTGCGTAAGAACAAATCCAACTTTAATAATATGCAGAGTGCTCATAGCTTGCTTTTATGGTTGGGCAACTGTAGTCTTAGGGAACGCTATGCTATTTACTTTTTAATTACGTACCTTTATGATGTTCGTTCATTTTTTCATTAACTGGGCTCAGCTTCTAGGGTTTTGCAGTCTCTTTGCAATTCCTGTTGTATAAAAACCTTTTGTTATGTGTGATGTGTGCAATTACTTTCTCAGTATTTCAGTTCTCAGTTTATACTCGCAAATCTTACAGCAGATGATGGGTCAAGGCCCGAAACATTTGTTTTAGTATTGACCACATATTATTTTAAATAATGTGGAGCTCGTTGTGTTTTTCTCTTTACTTTTTAGGAAAACAGGTAAAGTTAACATAATTTGATGAGCATAAAATTGCGGAAAAATTAATAAAAGGAATAGATATTAACGTATTGCTGGGTAATTATAGTATATCAGTTAGTTCGAATATCCTCTCTCATTTCATATGTTTTTAGAAAGATAAGAGAAAAAGGCCATTTAGCACTGCCTAATGAAATTGTAGAATCTATGCACAAAATGTCTTCCCACACAAGATTCTGTGAGGAAAGAAACAGCAAATTACGCAGAAAGAGGAAGAAAAGACATAGGGGAGATGGCGAAGAAGGCATGGAAACTGAAAGAAGCGAAATGGATATGAAAGATAGAAGTCTCGTAGACCTATCTTCACTGCGTGTCAAATTATTAACGAGATAACATTTATTAATTATATCAGAAACCATTTGATAAAATTGCATGGAAATTTCAGGGAATGTTGACAATACTATTCCGCAATTACATTTAACAATTCATACCAGTATTAGTATATAATATGGCACTAATTATGAATATCTAATGATCTAGGTTTACTAAATTAATAACGAGGTGGTCTGTTTCGACATTATAATGGGTTGTAAAGGGGGTTCAACCAATTCAGAAAGAGTGCTATAACCGCGCAATTAGCGGAAGGGAAAACTATTCTCGAATTTACGAAAATGATAAGAAAATACCATCAAACTGTGAAGAACTTTGTAAGGAACCATACGAAAGTACATGAGAGGAGTGATAAAGGGAAATTAAGAGTTGTTTCACGCCGTTCTCTGCCATAAATCAAAGGTGAGGTTGATAAGAATCCTGGAATGAAAAGAAAAGAAATTTTGGAACACGCTGGATTTAAATATGTTTCTAAAAGTACTCGATGTCTCCGCCTGAAGAAAGCAGCAAAATCAATTAAGCCTGTGACTAAGCCGCCATTGAAGCAACATCATGCACAAAATCGATTGAAGTGGGCAGAGGACAACTTGAAGACTGATTTTTCCCAAAGTTTTGCTCACGGATGAAGTGCGCGCCACTCTTGATGGTCCGGATGGCTGGAGCAAGGCATGGGTCCTAGATGATCGAGATCGCCATCAACGTTTGAGGCGACAACAAAGTGGTGGTGGGATCATGATTTGGGCTGGGATTATCGGAGGTACCTTGGTTGGTCCAAGGAAAGTCCCAGAAGGCGTGAAAATGACATCGGATGCTTACTTAGCTTTTCTGAAGGAGCACCTTGAGCCATGGCCGAAGAAACAATGATTGACGTTCAGAAGAACCATTGTTTAATGCAGGATAATGCTCCCTCACATGCAGAAATAAAACTAAGGAGTATCTGCACCAACTGGGGTTCTCTGGGGAGCTGAAAGATGGAGTGGCCACCAAATTTCCCAGATTTGAACCCAATAGAGAACTTGTGGAGCATCATGAAGCGACGACTTTACGCAACTGGACGCCAATTTAAGGACAAGGATGAGTTGTGGGATATCCTCGATGTGATATCACAGGAAATAACTGCTAATGAAATCACAACTTTAACAAATTATATGGATCACTGACTTTTTCTGGTAATTTCTAGGAAAGGAATACGTATCTGTTAGGCCAGAGCCAAGATAAGTCGACTGATGCCTCTGTTCTACGGAGGAAAAATAATTCTGTTGGCAAATAACTGAGCTCGCGTATCACAGATAATTACGAAACATACTTCCGTTACGAACTTCAAAATTTCGTTAGCTTAATTTAGTTCGGCTCAAAAATTCGAAGCTTGTTTTATCAGCTCGAAAACGCAAATGCTTGATTTAGTTTGGCTCAAATTCGAAGCTTGACAGCTCAAACATTTATCAGCGCAAAAAGCTCCACAGCTTGATTTAGTTCAGCTCAATTTCGACGCTTGAAAGCAGCTCTACATCTCCAACGTTAGAAAACAGCTCGAAATCTTCAAAACTTGTAATCAGATCGAAAACTCGGAAGAATACCGGAAATATTCGCAAGACTTGAAAACTGTCGACGAACCCTAACTTAATAAAAATAAGTCAGCAAAATCTGACTTCTTTCTTATCCCTGAAAGTATCAGGAAGATTCCTCAGGAATAACAAGCCTCAGAAATACGGCTCTCAGAAATCTCTAAGATAGGGATAAAATCAAAGGGTGGCATCCAAGAAGGACCAACCCAAAGTAACTATCAACTGGCGTCCGAATAAGGACTCGCATATAAAAATGTTTAACAATTGGCGCCCAAGAAGGGATGCGCCACCTAACTATTTAACAACTGGCGCCCAAAGAAGGGATACGGCCTACAATATAATTTATCAGTGTCCTATCCTAATAATATAAAGATAGAAATTTAAAATACCGTTATTGGGCTTTCAGCATTTTTCCCAGTTTATTTGATTTGTGAGTTATTCATATCAAGGAAAATCATAGCAGTAAAAAGTTACTGGTTTATTGTGTTTTTTCTTAACCTCCTTAATAATTTGGCACCCTTAGATCATCAGATATTCGTAATTAGTGCCATACTATACCCTAATACTGGCTTGAATTTTTAACTCTAAAAACGGAATAGTAGTGTAAATATTCCATGAAATTTCCATGCAATTTTATCAAATGGTTTCTGAACTAATTAAAAAATGTAATCTCGTTAATAATTTGAGACGCAGTGTATAGCTACGGTAAATTGGTAGCATTTTCCAATGGTGGGTGAGCTTAAGACTGGGAGCACAACTGATCAACATCAGAAAGCCGAAGGATAAGCTATTGAAAGTTTGGGTATAATTTTTGGGATAAAGGAAAAATTTAATTTTGCTGTGACTAATAGAACAGCCGATTATACACTAACAGCTTAAAAATGATATGGTCTAACTTGAAAATATTTTATTTTATCAGTTCTCTAGTTTTTCTTTAAAACTTAAACAACACACGGGAACTGGAATGTTGTGCGTCTTCTAATTACATTAATGCCCAGAAATTTGGATGCATCAGAGCTTTTTGTTTAAGGGTCGTAGCTAAAATGATATTACAAGATCATCTGCCAAAATGAAAATAGGCCCTCATTATGTTCAATTAATTTATGAAGTATTTCCAGTATACGAAAATTCAATTTCTTATTTTCTATCTTAAATTTGAAGGGTCATCAGAAACAGTCTGACACCACCATGTAGTGGAACTGGTACTTCAAAAAACGAGATAATATCAATAGATCTTTGATTTCGTAGAAGCATGGGGACGTATTCTGTAAGCGCACTTTTTATCCTATTTCGAGGGCCAATTACGAATCAGTTCAAATTTGAGTCGGCAGTGTTGAAGAAGCAGTGCTGGCATGTGTTGCCAAAGGTGCAACTGAACACTGGTGTTGGTTGATTGATGGGACTTCACCCGCACACTGTGATGGACTAGGAAAAAATTATTGGTTTTATACTTATTCTTTTTAACTTGTTAAATTTACGACACACACACACACGCACGTACACTGCTGAGGGACAACCCCAGCGGGGTAGTGGAGGAGTAGAGGGTTGGGGGAAGTGATAAAAGGATGCAGGCGCTGCCATTGAGGCTCGACGTTGATTCGGTTTTAATTTCAATGTAAATTTAAAGTGAATATATGTGATTTTTGTTTGTCTTGTGAAATAACTGACGCTGAAATTAATTGGTCAACTTAGCAGAAACTCCACACGAAAGAAAAAGAGGAAAACCAACCAAAATAGAAAATTTTCACTCGCAAGCGCTTTAGAATACTCGGACTCCATCTTGAGATTATGAGGGTTGAAATGAAAGAGTTATTAAAAAACATTTCATTTTGAATTCGAAAGGCAAAAATAAAACATAATTATGAATTCAACATTCAAGTTGAAACATTTTAATCAAGCAAAACAAAGCTTCTTCCCATTAACATCTGGATGTGAACATGCACACTCATGCAATACTAAATAAACACTTATCTATTGGATTACTTTGAATTAAAAGTAGGAGCATACTGCAAGTCATAGCGCTTTGATCAGTGATTAACCTTCGTGCTCTAAATTAATTTCCATTTATGTCAGGTATTCAAATTACGCTACATGTTCAAGCTGTTCAAGCCTTGAATTAATTTGTGTGGATAAACGATAGAGTACAGATGTTTCCCAGCCTTTCGTTTAAGAAATATACCTAATAAGTATCACGTAATAATTATCATTTGAGGAGTGAGGTATCCAAATAGGTCCACCGAATTTCAGAATACGATGCAATCTGACGATGTTGACATACAAGTTTCAATCCTCATTGAAAACTGTACAGCAGCTCTTAATGAATGCGTACCTTATGTCATCAAAAAAAACTTAACCAAAACCCGCAGTGTTGATTACAGAGCTGAACAGTATCAAAAAAACTGACGTGCGAGAGTACAAAAAATAGATCAAACAATACATCAATAGCAACAAATAAATTCACCAACCAACGAAAACACCTCATGATTAGACCGTTGCATAAAACTGGTGCCCTCAATACAACATCCAACTACAGGCCCATACGTCTTTTACCTGTCCAGTCCAAAATATTGGAGAAAGTGGTGACAAATCAACTGTCATCTCACTTGGACGAGTCAAATCTACTTCATCGAAATCAATGGGCCTATAGGAGGAAAACTGGCACTCAAAACGTTCTGCTTGAAATCACTGAAAAATATGTTGTGGTGTCGATCGAAAGACGGTAACACTTTTGCTAATACTCGATCTTTCTAAATTGTTCGATTGCGTCGAACTTGATCGACTTGTACGATACGTAGGAGTGAAAATATAGTTCTAATGTCAACCTCGTTGCCTAAGACGCAGAATTATTTTAATTCACTCGTTTTACTTTCAAAAATAATTCCTTATACCGCAAGCACCTTAGCTCGTGCTTCAATGTAAGCGTGCACTAAAAAGAGTGTTTAAACAATGAACCGTCATTGAAATTATATCTTCTTTTCTGATTGTAGTTATATATGTTAAACCTAGATTAAGCATCAACAGGAATACATTGCTCTCAATCATTCATTTCGACTAGTGACATGGGTATTACGATACTCATGTGTGTGTATCAATTAAGGATCCGTACTTTAAGATATTTCAAAAACCATTGATTACCTTTTTGTATCATCTTTATTGGGGATAAACGGTACTTATTTTTATTTTCAAGATGACAGAGTTTTAATGAAGTCTGTGAAAAAGTGAAACGCAGTTCTGGAATTTAGATATCCTGTTCATTTGTTGTCATCCAAAGAGATAAGAAATTTGACAAAAGGAATACGGTCTGTAACAATGAACCATTTCAGCCGACTAGGGGGAGGCTGTGGGCTGGTGGGGCTGCAGGCAATACCAGCTGAGGGAACGCATCGTACCAGAGCTGCAATTCCAATACGCACCCTCACGCAGCGAGCATGCTAATCCAATTGCGAAAATTACTACCCAGGCACTCTTCCACGCATTTTCCCCTAGGAATCTTATAATTTGGTGTGAAATAATAAAACCAATTAGTCAGGAAAAGTTCATGAACGAAAATTCTTTCAAATTGGGTTTTTGTTTCTTCAATTACCCTGCTGACGCGCTTTGGGCCCCAAGGATGCGTCCTTCGAGGGAATCACTTTCTACAAAAGAAGTCCGTTCCTGGAGACGGTGACGCGACAGGACCTGCGGGCGAGCTTGAGTGCCAAACTCTCTTCCTTGAAGGAGTTTTCACTCGTGAGCTTGTTGGACATGTGCACGCCACAGCTCTCAGGGAATATCTGCAACGCAATTTAAAACCGTTATTGAAGTTTCATCATTGGCTCCATAATGAACAGAATTAGAATGAAATAGTTTTTTTCTCAAATTCATTTCTCAGCTGCTCATATACTTACTACAAACATAAAAGCTAAGAAAATTCAAATAAAATTCATCATTTGATAAAAAAACATAAAATCGAAAACGTTTCGGAGACCAGCTCCGTCATCAGTCTGTAAAATACAAAGTATGATCGTAATATTTTTAATAAGTCGATTAGTGCAATCACGCCTAAGTGAATAACATTTTCAAGTGCATGAGCTAATTTTTTGAGAAAAAATAAGGAGCGTATTAACTATCCAGAATTTATTGGTAATTTGAAGACTTTAGCCCATAAGCATTTTTATAGTTTTAAGCCTCGTAAAATATTTTGCTCGGTCTTTCGCAAAAACGACATTTCCCTCCTAAAATCCCTTGCAGCTAACAAACAGTAGATAATTGGCGAATCCGATAAGGGCAACGGTGTAGTTTTAATCGATCGTCAAAGGTACCATGAAAGCATGCTCAATTTAACATCTGATACTTCAAAATTCATTGAGATTACAGAGCCAATAAATAAAATAGTGTTGAAAGTTGAAGATATAATAAATAATTTCTTACGCGGTCTAAATGAGTCGACAAACTCAGATTCAAAAAATATTTCTAACTTGCATGTATCAGGCTCTTTCCCAGCTGTGCTGTACGGTTTACCAAAGAAACATACGTCCGATTTCGCTTCAAAATTTCAATTCAGGCCAATTGTAGCTGCTCACAGTACTCCCAGTTACCAACTGAGTAAATTTCTTGTCCCAGTCCTAGCTCATTGAACTGAAAATGAGTACACATTAGACAACGCTTTCAAAGTCAGTGAAAATATTAGAAAAATTCCTATCGTAAAAATTGGACTATGGCTTCATCTGATGTATAATCACTTTATACCAATATCCCTCTGCGAGAAACTATTGATATTTGTCTGAAACAGATATCTTCGGAGGGTAGGTCGAAATTCATGGGCCTAACTAGTAGAGTGTTCAAAAATTTACTAGAATTATCAGTGATGCATTCTTTCTTAATTTTGCAGGGAAATTTTATATACAAATAGACGGCCTGGCAATGGAACTTCTTTTAGCCCATCACTCGCCAATATCTTTTTGTGTTTTCATGAAACTAAATGGTTAAAAGGAATTTAAAAACGGAGAAAATTTAAAAAACTAATTCAATTCTATAAAACGTTTCGGAAACCAGCTCCATCTTCAGTAAACAGTCTGCAAAGTTTAAAATAAAGAACAAAATCAGTCTTTTCTATATAAAATACATGGGCATAAAAAATCTACAAGTAAATTTGTAATGGATAAGATGGCGCTATTGAAATCTGGTTTTTCTTTAGAGATAAAAAGAGATTCTAAAATGCGTAAGTCTAAATTATTAGATGCTGTGCGTGAGATAGAAAAGTTCCCTCTGCTATGTGGTCACAACACTGCTCGCTGTGAAGGCGGATAGATGAATGAGGCGGTTGGGTCAGAGGTCTTCCGCTACGGTAGCTGACTCCACGGTGTTGGGCAATCCTAAAGGCCCCCCCACACTACACGCGCCACGAGCCGAGCCGCGAGCTGGGCCTGAGGCTCGTGCGAGCCTGCTTGGCTCGGCTCGGGCTAACTGCCTCCCCACACATTACACGAGCCGAGCATTAGTTTTGCAAGTGTTTTTCTAGAGACAACATGGACTTCTCCGATTCCGATTCAGATGACCGATTAGAGATTGCAATTTGCTTTAGCGCTAAACAACCTCGAAAAAGGTCTAAATGGTGCAAGTCTTGGCTATTGAAGAGGGGAGAACTGTGTCATGGCCAGTTAATTCAGGAATTGAGACTAGAGCCTCGAGACTACGCTAATTACTTGAGAATGGATGAATCAACGTACTTGGAATTGCTATCAATGATGACCCCATTTATAAAAAGGAAGAATTCATTGTTGAGAAACCAAAACCAAGACACCATATGCTTTGTTTTTTTATACTTTGTCTGAATAGTCTTGACTTTTCACTTTCCACAGACAAGGATAACTCCAAAAATGATCAATAAAGTCTACAAAAAAATCTTTCTTATCCGTATTCACTTTTATTCAATATACTTTTATCACACTTGAAATTCTATAGTTCGGCGTACATCAAACACTTTCTGAAAAAGAAAAATTCGTTAACATTATGCACTAAGCTGACCCCAGGCTCGGCTCGTGCAAATTTACCACCACACACTACCCGAGCCGAGCCGCAAGCCAGGCCAAATTTCTGGAAGTGACAGATCAGCACGAGCCGAGCCACGAGCCTGATTGCGCGGCTCGTGGCTCGGCTCGACATGCCCACACACTACACGAACTGGCTCGGGGCTCGGCTTGTTTGCTAAGGCTCGGCTCGTGGCGCGTGTAGTGTGTGGGGGCCTTTAATATACAGGGTGTTTCGAAAATACACGGCATAATTTCAGGTATGTATTTCCCACATGTAGACAATCAAAATAGTTCATTACAACATATGTCCGGAAATGCTTCATTTCCGAGTTATGGCCTTCACAACATTGAAATTCACCGGAACGTTTTTCTTTCCGCAGGTCGTTGCCGTCAAAGGACACATTAAGAGGGCACTCTGACAGATCATTCCTAGGCGAAGGTTAAATTCAGTGTTGTGTTTGGCGTTCGACTGTGTGTCATGTACACAAATCAGGAGCTGGCAGAGATGCACTTGATCTACGGTAAGGCAGACGGCAATGCTGCGCTGGCTCGTCGTTTGTACCAGGAGAGGTACCCACAGCGACAATGTCCAGATCGGAAGACATTTGTAAGTCTCCATCAGCGTCTGTGCGAGTATGGAAAATTTGACTCTCCTGGATTGGGAAGGGGACGACCAAGATCTACAACTCCAGAAGAACAGGAGGAGATTCTGGAGATTGTGAACAGAACTCCTTCTATCAGCACACGAAGGTTAGCGTTGCAAGTGAATGTTCCCCATACGACTGTCTGGAGACTGCTGAAAGAGTATCAATTGTATCCTTACCATTTGCAACGTGTACAGGCGCTGTCACCAGCAGATTACCCTGCACGAGTTAGGTACTGTCAGTGGTTCTTGCAGCAATGTGCTGCAAATCCGAACTTTCCTGCCTTAGTATTATTTACAGATGAAGCACAGTTCACACGAGATGGCATAACAAATCTCCACAATCAGCATGTATGGGCGTATGAAAACCCAAATGCAACTGTTGTATCTCATCACCAGGTGCGGTTCTCCCTCAACATGTGGGCCGGTATCATTGGTGATCGGTTAGTTGGACCCCATGTACTTGTAAACAGACTTACGGGGCAGGCGTACACAAACTTCCTGGAAAACATCATACCTGATGTTTATGACGACACTCCACTGATCGATCGTCAGCACGCTCACTTCTTGCATGACGGCGCTCCTGCACACTTCAGTCGTACGGCTCGCCGGTACTTGGATCGAAGATTTCCTGATCGATGGATAGGTAGAGGTGGCCCAATTGCTTGGCCTCCACGCTCACCTGATCTGAACCCTCTCGATTTCTACTTGTGGGGCCATTTAAAATCATTGGTTTATTCGTCTCCGGTGCCTGATTTGGAATCCCTTCGGAATCGAATTGTGGCACGCTCTGAGGACATACGCAACATTCCTGGAGTGTGGGATCGTGTTCGCAGGTCAATGAGACATCGATGTGAGGTCTGTATTCAAGCAGGAGGTGGTCATTTTGAACATCTTCTGTAATGGCAACGACCTGCGGAAAGAAAAACGTTCCGGTGAATTTCAATGTTGTGAAGGCCATAACTCGGAAATGAAGCATTTCCGGACATATGTTGTAATGAACTATTTTGATTGTCTACATGTGGGAAATACATACCTGAAATTATGCCGTGTATTTTCGAAACACCCTGTAGAATGGCAAAGTCGTCATGCCGACATAGCCAGATGTACATTGTACACAACTAAACTTATACATAATGGATGCCCGCATCCGTTTAGGAATCACGTCCTTGTAGCGAAAGAAAGAGCCAACTTTAAGTGAATTAACAAATACAATACATAGTTTTACAGCAGGGAAATGACGTTTAAAAATGATTTCCACATCTTGCGACATTTTATCAGTGTAGTCTCCAAAATAAGGGAAAACGCAATAGAGACGTTGCAGTGGTTCTATAACGGCACTGGTTATAGAGTACCTGGAAGGAAATCTTTTGAGGAAGCTGTTTTCTTGTTAATATAATTCTTATAGGAATGTATAAAATACTAAGTATATATGTATCGGTATTCTGTATGTGATACAGTATTTCACATATTGTTATACATAGACCCATTTAGAAATTTACGCAAGATTTTATGCAAGAATTTGTATTATAGTTCGTTTTTCAATTAAATGAAAAGTAGTAACTGGCAAAACACTCTTTCAACGCTTTTACTTATTAGGAAATGATTTTTTGTGCTGTAGATGTCTAACCAATTTTGCAGACAAGGGTAATTTTTAGCACTGCTGATTATATTCTGAACACTTAAATAATTGTGATTCTAGTCCGTAAAATAGCCCGTTATACAGCGCTAACTTGAAATAACAGCAGAATATATTTTCGCAATCAGACACTATCTGAGTTTCATCTGGATGTACACTACAGTTATTGAATAAAAGCACACATTTTTGCTTTTCTAGTTCCTTCATCTTTGAAATTTCTTTTCGTACAGATGGAACAAAATCTGGAAAAACAGTTACCGAAAATGTGACGATTCATCCCGGCATTTTTTTTGCGATTTCTACAGAACAGGTAATTGCCGAACATTTTTTAATCCTAATGCAGATTTACCTATTGCTAAAATCGTCATTTTGTGACTGCCAGACGCATTGGTACAAGTTATCGCAGTAATTCGTGCCGCATTGTTCTTAACACCTGATGCACATTTCTTTTCATTTTCAGCCTATGTTTTTTTGGGCAAGCATCGCCTATGCAGTCTAGTCTTATCAGCATTATAAATTAATTCTAGAATGAGTTTTTACTTTGTAACCATTTCTTCAAATGTTTCACAGAACTTTGATTCTCCTTGAACATTAGCTGAGCCTTTCTCCCCCACCACACCTAACTGTCTAATTCCGTGCCTCTCTTCGAACCCTCTGAGTCACCCATGACTGAATTAAAAACCTTTAGTTACATTCATTTTCTGTTTCAACAACTTTCTTTTTGCAATATATAATCGGACCCCAAATTGGCATGAGTTCTGATCGCCTCTTTACAAACCAAGCGTACAATATTTTGCCCAGAATTTCTTCGTTTGGTATGTGAAGAGTTTTCTTCTTTGATTTACTACCGGTATTAATTGCCGGAAATATGTTTTTCTTATTATTTAAGGCTCTGTAGATAGACGATTTTACAATTTTATACGTAGCTTTCATATCCGTAATTAATGCTTTTTCCACATTGTATTTGTTCAATAGTTTCTTTTTTCTCTCCCAAACCTAAAGTTCTCCTTTTCTTCGCTTTGTCATTTGATTCCAAATTGAATATATCAAGCGTATATAGCTTTAAAAAGACTTTCAAATTTCAATTAATATATCTGAATCAGAAACTAAAAAGGAATATAGTAATTGCATTACACAACTTTATTCAAATTTGATTTTTAGAGAATGATTAGTGTAACTACCTAATGCTTCTGTTCAAGCACACTTAACTAGTTCTGACAGGAAAAGTATATATAAAACTATATTTTATCAGAATCAGAACCACCGATCTTTGGCAGGACAAGCCATAACACCAAGCATTCTGTGCTAAGCGGGCCTAAGCAGGCAACGTCAACTTAACACACATTCCAACAGATGGCAGCGGTAGCCCTCCCAGTTTCATGACTTTTCTAAGTTTCGTGTCTCTTAACATTGTGAGTTTTCTGGGTTTCGAGTTTCTCAGCGTTTGGAGCAACAGTATATCTTGTTTCTTCCACTCAATCCTCTGTGCGTAACAATGAAGAAAAGTGCGACTTGCCTGTTCGTTTAGACGATTTCCAGATAATTGCAACCGCTTCTGGTCGAACAGATCTTCAAATTTTAGCCTCTTTTTTATCATGAAAGACAAACCGGTTTTAAATGATGTCTGATCTTCCTTGCCTTTGAAAAAATCATAAATGTTAACCAAATATAAAATTTTTTAATTTGACTGAAATATTTTGTGTTTCCTCAGATGCTGAAGATAACCTTGTGATCGAAACATTCATTTTTACTGTGTACTTTTAGTTGTCCTGACATGCTAACCTCGATAAGAAATAATGTCTATTTTAAAAGTGACTATCCTCGATATTTTATTTATATGGTTGCATGTGCTTGAGCATGGGTATGTAAGTAAGCCAAAGAGCCAGCCAGCCTATAAATGCGCTTGATAGAGGATTAGGATGTTAGCTTTTATAGACTTTAAAGATTTATTTATTCTCTTAACATTTTCTGTTTTTTTAAGATTAGTTTTTTGCTGTTGTCAGGTTTCAATACTGAAGGTAGAATTCTAATATTCCGAAACGTTTGCTATGAAAAATGATAAAAATGGTAATTTTAACATTGGTTCTTATTTTCATCTTCAAGTAAAATGATTATTATGTAAGCATAAATTCACTGTCGATAATAAATTCCATACTACACCAAAGTGAAATAGAAAGAAAAAAAAAACAAAGACAAATATTGATTATCTGAAGGAAATACTAGCTAAGCATGTTATTTAAAATTGGTTTTTCCTTAAAAACGTGCGACAATTCAAAAATCCCTAAATCGAAATCCCGAATAGAAATGTCAATGACTCTTGAATCATCACAAATAATTGTAATGCACATCTCAGCACGGCTACGTATTGCTGAATGAGGAGAATGAGCCTCCACGTTTCCGATTCTATAACTCTTTTCGCAGTAGTAAACAACGTCATTCTGACGTACAGCGATGCGCACTGCGCTCAGCTATACCATGGTGGACTATACTTATACTGAGTCCTGACTTAAACGCAGCAGAAGAGCGCACTTATTCAACAATATACAGCCATGCTCAAAAGTGCAAAAGAATAGTGAAGAGGATTTTAGAGTGATTGATAGTTTTTCCCGTGATTTGAATTACAGTTTTGATGTTGCAGTATTGGGTTTGGAGGAACAAGATTGAAGCTACGGCAGATTTTCAGGTCATAGTGTCCTGTGTGAAAGTTTTTCGGTTCGCTTAATAAATGTTGACGTAGTAGTATAACTGGCGATCTAGTCGAGTTTAGTAGGATCAATTAAAGAGTACAACTATGTGAAGGAGCCTTAACTTGAGCAATCCTTTAGCATCAGTGATAAAATGAAGACTCTAGCCCATGCTTGAATTGTTAGAAAATGCATAACTACATTATTTCCTTTATTTGCGCTGTTTAATCTGTTACAGTGGGCCAATGCATGTCCAAAATAGCCCTAAATACGTTTCTGTTTCCTGTCGTGTAAGAATTAAATATAAGGGGCTGAATTTTTTGAACATTGATCTTACCGAAAAGTCTCCCTCATATTTCCGAAAACGTAAGAAAGCCTGGTTAGCTGCGTTCTACAAGAAATCAGCGGCACAAAGGAGCTAAGATAAATCCGCTTCTTCATAACATCACAATTGGTGCGGAACCTCCACCTCTTCTTTTATCACGATTGCTATGAGCGGGCGTGGAGACATAAGTATTGACTATGTCACGTGAGACCCAGTCTAGCATTTGTTTTTGCTATCAACAGGAAGAGTCATTGATAAAATGGTTATCAGTGCTGAAAGGTTTACTTCTCTCTGATAACATGCATATAGGGAACTAACTCTTTCAGCTCTTTTTCTAACGTGAAGTGCATACTTTTTGCGAATTTAATTCCCATGAGGTAATGAAGTGCTTCGTAATTTTTAGCGTTTTCTTCTTACTTTCTTTCATCATATTGCTGTGAGAATAATATTACTGTTCTTGATTTGAAAAAAATCAGTTTTAGTTCGAACGCAACAGTAAAATAGGAAAAAACTTGAAATAATGCTCTAAATGGAGAAATTGAATGCAAAAATTATAATCTTTAAAATCAAAATTTAGACCATCAGAGTCATTACCGACAAAACTTGTTCAGAATGACAGGAAAAGATATATCACACATCGATTCAATTTTTTCGACAAAAGATCGATGCTAAAGAAGTGAGTTAAACGACTTGCAATAAATAAGCGGAATGAATGTCAATTAATGTTCACGTTGCAAAATAAAAAAGAATTTATTGTGTCAGTATCAACAGGGTTAGAAACAGGTTTAAACATTGACATAATATATTTTTTTAAGAAGATTGAACTTTTTGGCCGACAAGAGGGAGCTTGCGAGATGATTAGCACGAAAGCTCTCCCGTCATCCTCGGCTACGCCAACATCCAGAGTTCTTATGGTGGTGCCTTCGTATTAATTCTTCGTGGCTGCACTGAATACGCAACTACTCGTACATAGTTAATTGACTGAAGTGAGCATTCCATCTGAAAATTTACCATCGTATGTGGTCGTAAAATGCACTTATTAGATATTTTGAATGCGAACAAGATGGAAATAAATTTGAATGAAATCCTGCATGTGAGCAAAAAGAACAAGTAGGTCTTTCATTTTTTGTAGTTTCAAATGAGCATAAGCTTATTTTTTCAGTAATAGTCGTAGGTGAAGTCGAGTGACAGAAGCATGGATGAGATTATTTTTTTCTGGACCGGACGGATAACTTTCTCGCATTTCCGCTCGGCTAGAAAAATACCTTCTCATTTTCTGGTCACTAAAGGAAAATTTTTTTCCACTCACCTCTTCAACTGGCTGCTTGCTTTTCCCATCGGAACTGTTCATAAAAAGACTGCTCGAATCCTGCCAATGGACCGGATAAAAGGAAGACTGTTCCATCAGCGTCCAGTCGCACACCAGAGTCTCGTTGCTCTTCTTGTGTCCTTTTCCGGTGGCTGCTAGGGGTGTGCTTTGTGAACAATCTGAAACCATGAGCTCCCAGTTAGTTAGTTTTGTATTGCATGATGAACAATTTAAAGACTAATTACGGAAACTTTGGCACCGCATGGAAAATAATTGTAGGGATGAAATAATCATTACGACGAAGAGCAATGAATACCCGGGGTGTGGAATGAAGTTTATTCAACAGTGATGCACAGAAGCATCAAAAGAATTGAAAATTAAGCATTATATGTTTTTGTACACTATGAACAGATTCGGTAGCATGGAAAAAAAATAGTAAAACATTACCATGGTTACGGTACAAAAATCACATGAACAATATAGAAGTGGCAAGTGCATTAGAGTTAACGAGTTAGTACGTAATTGGTAATGTGACCTTTCGTCGCCAGTACAGCTTCCAACCGTTGTACATGAAAAGTTTTGCAAATATTTGATGGACTATCTCATTCTTCTTGAGATGTTCGTTTAAAATCAGTTATTTTTGGGGGGGCCCGACCATCTGATCGTTGGTTTTTATGATAGCTACAGGCTCTCGAATGGATTCAGGCGTGGTGTCTGACTTGACCGTCTCATAACCTTCATTTCTCCCGCTGAAACAACACTGAAGTGCTCTCGGCCAGATTTTTACGATCGACTCGGTGCCATGTCCTCGGTGATTTGAAATCGCCTGAACACCAAGAAATTAACGTTAAGAAGCCTGTGATACACCTTGGCACTTATTTTCCTTTAAATAACATGGCTTGCCAAAGCCGATAGGGAAGAGATATACAATAAACAAACAATGCTGTCGGTTACCCTTCAGTAAGGGGGAATAAGCCTGGAATATATTTGTAAATAATATGGAGTTCGCCAGGATCTGCGGAAGAGAAGCAGCCTCATGCCACAACCCTGCCTTCCCAAACATCACCAATGGAGATTTATCATTAGTTGAATGCGATGAGTTTTTTCTTTTTAGAAATGGCTAACATTACTCTGAAAAGAAACACTACTCTTCATCTCTTCAGACCTAAGAAGTGTACAGTGTTTCAAAACTTGCAGGGTTCTCTGAATATCCTTCGAGAAACTTCCAATAATTTATGGCATGAATTGGTTTCAATAAAGGCCACTTTCTTGCGCGAGAACAGAACATTCGTTTTTAAAAACTGCTATTTTTTATGCTCAAATTTATCCCAGCTGCTTTCAACTCATTTTGAAGCTCAAATCGATTAACTCCAGGGCTCTCCATGGTTTGGAAATTTGCACGGACTCTCCAAACGTTGTAGACTTGGATCGGGTTGATATTAGGTGAACCAGCGCATCGGGCCACCGCTGCTTCCGTTTGGTGTCATAAGCATCAGTGAAATTTTGTTATTGCCTGAAATACCTTATGTAACCAAACAAACAATTCTTTGGTCCTCTCTGCTTATTCTTTAATTTTAACTCCGGAGAAGTTAGTTTTGAAGTATGACCTCCTCATCGTGCAGCTCTCTGACATCAGTTGAGATCTGCTATTGTAATAGGAAGAAAAGGAACATTTTTCTTAAAATTCTGCGACAGTCATGTATCGTAAGCTGCTCTGAAATGTTCGAGATCAAGGTGTTATCACTTCAAAACTAATTTTGTGGGTGGGTAGAATACTATCCGAGTTGATCATTTACACTCGTATATATATAGTTGAACTATGATTGCTTTTCTTTTTGTTTATTCCGATGCCGAACTTGTATTTAGAGTACAAAATTATTCATGGTGTACAATTTTCGAGCAATTTTCTGCTGAGAATAAAGGTAAATAAAAAGGGTCAGAGGTTGCTCATATATGAGACTCATTGTATATTTGAATTTGCAATGCATGGATCATCGTCAACTCGTTCATACTTTTTATGCCATCCATATACTTTGATGCTAAGAGAGGAAAAACATTCCTAATTTATACTTCATGAGTTCAACCATGATTAAAAATCGAAATTATAATAAAACCACGAGAGCTAAAATTAGTGATTAGTTAAGGATGGAGATTATTGAGCTATAATTTGGGTCGGAAAGAGTTTAATTGCTTTTGTATCAATATTAAATTGTAGATACGATTTCATGATGCTACTGATCACCCTAATTCTTCCTATTAATCATCGATTTCTTAATTCTTTCGCGTGAGATTCACACAAACAATTCGTGCACAAATTTCAAGGTTACTCGAATCTATTCGCTCAGCACGTCAGTCTCAAATTGGAGTGAGTCAATTGAGGAGGGAACAGACCACGTAATTTATGCGCTACAATACCCCATAAAGGGTTCATGCCCGTGTGACCTTATTGGATACAGTTAAATTTACTTACTGAGAACATGACCGCCTTGGCCACAGTATGTACTTGCTTCGGATGGTCTGAAATAATGTAAATGATGATTCATCAAACCAGATTCCCTGTTGCATTGCCATTTGAGTTATGCTTAGTTTTGGTAGTTTTGACACCACTATTTTCGCCGCAAAGCTTTCCGCTGAGACACGGCTTTACAACAGCCACTTTGTAGCTCTAATCGAATTGTGATCTGTTGATGCGAGATTCTAGGGAGGGGAATTCATCTCGGAAGTAATCGACGGCAGTCCAGTCCTGCGTTATCGGGCGATTTTCTTTTTCGACATTCTTGAATCATAGACGGAGTAACTCATTTTTGACCACTTGTTGGCTGCCGACACTTTTGGTACAGCGGTCCGAGACGAACCCATACGATTGGCTTCTCTAGGCAAAGGAGCTTCTGCAATGTAAGTTTTACTAGTCATGTTTTTGCATGCTGGAGAGATGACAAATTGACGACTTACTGGGAGTCTAATTTTCTCTTTCTTTACATCAGCAGATGCTCCACTGATTCCCCCATTCTCGCCGTCTCTTTGAGACCGGCTGCTGAGACACGTAATGGAACTGTTTTGGATGGTCGACGTACAACACACTTTGATTTGAGTTTTCATATCATTTCGTTTTAAACATACATGCATGGGTAACATGCCAAAAAAATTCTAATAGTGCTAGTGATTGTTCCTACCTACACGAGATAGTTTCAGTGCTAATTGGCAAGACTTCACTTATCTTGAAACATTTAAAACATAACAATGACGTACACGTATTAGAAGTCAATTCAGTTGACCAATAAATTTAAGACTACAAAGTAAAAATACTTCCGGGTAACGTTAGTTAGTGACGTGAATCATCGTCATTACCAGCAGGCATTTTTGATGCGAGAATAATAAGGATTAGCAATAACCTTTTACATTCCAAGTAGGCCAGGTGGCTTTCAAGATATATTTCCCCAAACAGTTTAAAAATATGAATTTCATTTCTTATTTACATCCCTGCAAGACTTTTAAAGTTCACTGTCGAGAACCAGTTTTTTGCTCATTCTGATCCGTTGACAACCAGGCACAATAAATTATTGTAAGTCTATTAACGGTGGTTGTCATCGTAGGGGCTATGGCATCTGACGAGCTAGTTTCTCACTTGACTTGATCAAAGTCTAATTTACTCCGCGATCAGTACTTCATTTCCTGAGATTAGGAATGGAACCTTTCCTCATGCCACCCTTTCGGCCTAATTGTCAATATACTGTTCGGTCTTAATTTTTTTGGTTTTAATAATGCGTGAGAAAATTCAGAACGAACTATGAAGACCTCTCGGTGTCAACGTTTCTCATTTCTAACGTGGTCTTCATAACAAAAGTAGTCAGGCAGTGAGAGAGATCTCGGCAGCAAGCGCCGTTGTGCTCCTCGGTTATTATGTTCCTTTTCGTTTCTTTCACTTACATTTTTGTTTAAACGGTGCCGTTATAATTTTATTTTCATTATAAAACGTAATGCACGTTCGTGCTCCCGACCAGTCCAGTGAATAGTTCTAGTAAAGCCCGTAAGTGGGCTTTCAAGGTTTTGCCTTGATGGCGTATTAACCTTAACCTTAGGAGACTCACTGCTGTGCAGTGAGGGACAACCCTAAGGCCAATTAACCTTAAACCTTATCGGACCCAAGGGCCAATTAACCTTAAGGGAAGCGTACTCCCAGAAAATCGAATTTTCTTGAGATATTGGGTTTTAGCTGCCATAGGAAGGGTAAGATGTTAGGTACATCCTGTGAAAAAATGAAGTTCGTACGTTCATTGTTTCGCCCGCTACGGGGGTTTGAAGTATGGGGGGGAGGGGAGGGGGAAGGGATATTTTATCGTGTTACACCTCCCCCTTGGCACTTTCTTCACGGCTTGACGTTGCTATGCCTTCTTCTATGTCTCTTTTTTACTGTATAATGATTTCAAGGGTCCTAGCTGACCCAAAAAAAATAAGAAAGAAAAAATTGAAATTGTTTATATATCTTTGTTTACCTGTTTTGCCTTATTTTGGAGGACCGGAATGGGGGGCTTCAAAATATAGCGTCTTCTACAGTTTTTGAGCTATAGTGATGATTTTAATATCAAAAGAACCAGAATTTAATCCTCTACAAGATGACGTGGGCTTTTATTCATTTTCGGAATAGAAAATTAGCTACATTTTCTTTTGTCGGGAAAAGTGTGAAAAAAGGTAAAATTTTTGTTTTTTTTTCATTTTTTTCAAAAAGTTTTTCGAAAATTAAACATACCTCCACGTCACGTTGTAGAGAATACATTTCTGCTTCTTTTGATACCAATATTATCTCTGTATCTCAAAATCTGATTACGTCCATAGATTTTCCCCAGACCCCTTATTTTGACGTTTTCTTTGAATAACACGTTTTCTATGGGGAAAATTGGAAAAACACACGAGTCCAATCTTAATCCTTGTTAAATATTACATACCTATACCAAGTTTCATGAAGATCGGTCGAATATTTTAGGATTTTTTTTGGGAGTACGGTTCCCTTAAACCTTATCGGACCCAAGGGCCAATTAACCTTAAACCTTAACCGCGCCTTAAGGCCATTCAACTGCTTGAGTAGAATACGGTAATTCGTAACCTTAATAATCGCATGCTTACGCTGGACTAGCACCTTATACTGATATTCTCTTAAAAATTTCTAATAGCCGTAGGGCTCTTCTTCGGCATAAAATAAAGTGAGTACGTGGCGAAATTTGCCACATAAACGAAATGATAATTGACGAAGAGTGATCTATTCGCCGATTTATACGAACTAAATTTCTCTATTCTTCTCTAGGAAGAATCAACCTTTAATTTAATTTTCTGCTGCCTCTGCTACATCAGCGTATGTTGCTGATTTTTTCAAATGTCTTCACCTTGTCGGAAAGAGCAAGGAAAAATAAAGTCTAATCCTTCATTTCGTTTCTCGGTAAGAGTTAATGTTTGAAATCCAGCGTATTATTTGCTGTCATACTTTCATTTTTAGATAAACCTAGTTCATAATTAGATCGTTAATCTAGTGATAATTTTTTCCTACAGTTGTGTTGGTGCGTTTGCGCTCGCAAGTTGTTTGTTCTCGGTTCTCGTTCCTGTTGACCTGGAGAACTGCGACGCGCCGTTTAGCCGAAGAATACTGCTAAATAAACGAATTAAGTTTCTATGCGAGTCATTCTTAACTTGTTCCGACAAATGTTATCAATTGTTATCGTCTTAGGTCCGCATTCGGGAACCCTTGAGAGGAACTGAAGGTGCAGCAGATAAGACAGAGACGCTGTTTATGGAAAAAATGATTACCAGTTATTTAAGAGTGGTATGTGTTGTTTGATATTGTAAATCGTATTAGAATTGAACAATGTTTGCATTATGGTTGTACTGTCATCTTTTGTTTCAGAACATCCCATTAGTTTTGTCGGAGAACCTCGCATGCTATAAAGTATTTCACTCCATCTTTTTTGGAACTGGGGAGTCGAGCTGGTCATGTCATGCACGAGCGGGCTGAACATTCTTCATACCTGAGTGGCTTGGAATTTTATTGAATACCCATCAACAACCCTATCACTTAGTAAGTTTTTTGAAGTTGCTCCCTCATTTGTCTAGCCTACAAATATAAACTTTGTGCAACGAATAGTCAAACGTCTCATAACTGAGACGTTTATGAAGAGATGTTTGGGTCGTCGGGACACCTTATTTGTCAGTCATCACCCATTACGGGATCGTTTTGAGCTTCCTTGATACCTGCTATCTCTCCTTGCGACATCTTGGTAGAACCTTTTACCATGTTCACCACGGATACCCCATATGTGATAGGAAAAATGTAGGTGATAGTGCAAGGAATGTATCTTAAGGTAGGCCCTACATTGGACGCCCTCTAGCGTGATTGGCTTTTATCATGTTTTTCACTTCTCAATAATTTTCGGCAGTATGATTACGAAGGAGTTCCTGTTCTACATGGACAAACAAGTCCAACGCTGCCAGCTCGAGTGAAGTCAGTCTATTGCTGAACTTTTTGTTACGAAACAATACTCTGATTTCCGGCCCTACAAAAACGCCTGCTTTTACTTTCGCATAATTTTATTTACACCAAATTTAGCTTTCAGACACTGGAATCCATCAAAATCATGAGCCAATGGGAAGTGGAGGAAGGATCGTCTGTGGACGTACCAAAAGCATGTGTTGCGTATTGTATCGACCAGCTGTGTGGTCTCCTTTGGGACACTTTTTTGACAATAGGATGATTCATGTCGTCACGGCAGTTATATGGATTTAAAACATACATTCGTTTTTATCCTAACCATTATACAAGAAATAAAGAAAAATCTTTGAGATCAGCACAGATGCTTCACTTATTATAAGGGTAATGAGCTCCTTCCGGAATTAATTCCAGTAAGTGATGTGTCTATGTCATCCCAACAATATGTGCTACCAGGAATCAGGTTTCTTGTTGCCTTTGTGTAGCAGGCGGGCAGTGTTTGCATCGATTAATGGTCTCCTTTTGTTAGGTAAATGATGCTTCCTTATATGATTCATGCTGTCATTTATGTCAGGACAGAAATAAGCCCCTTCTTTTCGAAATGAAACATTTTAATAGCAAAATTCTTTTTTCAAGTGTTCGTTCGATTTTTTCATTCACCTGCTGTGCAGTGAGGGACAACTGATGCCACCAAGGGGAGTCTCAGCAGTATATTTTGTAGTTTCGTTCATCGTCTCTCTCCCTCGTTTAATTTCTAGCTATTTTGGTCGGATAATTATAATACCAATTTTGTCTTCAACCAACGATCGGTTCAAACCCTGATCAGTGATTAAGAGAACCGAGCATAACATGAAACAAACCTTTGAGCATCAAGCATAATATAAAACTAACTTTTCGTTACTAGGCAGGGGCTTTCTATAGCTCAGTCGTTCTCTAACGCTTGTTATTCCGATACTTTTTTAGAGAATTTCCATCTCCTGAATTTTATTGCCGGTAGTTAACGTTTGTAAAGCAAAAAAAATTCAAACTAAAAACTTCTTCTCACATAAATATTGCAGTAAGAAATGCTTAATAAATATCCAGCTTGACCCTATTTGTCTCTTGCGAGGCTTTTCCATTCTCATAACACTGTTTTATAGGAAAACAGCAATTGCAATTAACTCATAGAATGTTGACTGCGGTGCGACCCACCGGTACGTCTTACTTAGGTTTTTCTGCTGCAAAACTGACCCTTAGATGGGTCGTTCGAAAAAGTTTTAACAATCTTTCAAAATTATTGGTATTCAACAGTTAATGTTTAGTATTTATAAAATTTTAACCAATTTTGAATTTAAATTTGACTTGAATACTGAACTTCAGTTTAGCCCATCGTAGTCAGCGTGGTAAACCAGACAATGATGAAATGTTACAGAAAGTCAGAATGTGATGTATAATGCATTAGGTAATTACAGTAATTGAAGAATAATTGTGCAAAATAGTTATTTTAATGATTTTGTTCTAATAGACACCAATACTTTGAAATGTAATACAAATATACTAGAATCATACGTTATGCCCGACAAAATGTGCAATGTGAAAATGAAAGTACTCATGAAAATGTATCGACAAATGCTATTTCTGATGTATTTGACTTCTTTCCCACGGATTAAATAATTGAGCATCGAATACGTCCTCATTCTAAGCCTCTTGGGATCACCAATTGCACTCCGTAACTTTCGGTTTCACCAAAGAGTTATCACTTCCAGTTAGTTGCCAGATGTGCATTATAGGCAGTTATCTTACGGCGTACTATACATAATGATAACAAAATACATAATTATTGTACGTAAGAGAAGTTTGTGCTTTCTGGGGACAAATGAGAAATCCTGAGCTGGAGGTTAGGGACACTTATTTTTGTTCAGATCGAATAGGTGTTTTGTTTCCGAGGATCATTTTCAGTTCACTGCAGTCTTTTTTCATCGCGTCTGATTTTATTCATCAATTTTAATATGGTTTCACAGCGCCAACGGTCTCAGTTCTGCACATGCAATAGAGCAGATAACTTCACCTTGTCGTGTGTTTCATAATTTAATTGACTGCTTCTGTCAACAGTGACTCACTGTATGAGAGGCTTGGTACATTCTACATAAATATTGTAGTCCACTGAATGCACAGCAATGCCCTGCTCGTGTTTCAATTTACCGGATAACTTTTTCGATGACAGCACTGACGTAATTTATGGCTCCAGAAAGCGATCGTTGACTACATCGAACAAGGCAAATGTACTTTACTTTGGGTTTTGGGAGTCGATCCGGAGACAAGGAGAGGAATCTGGCTCTCCGCGTTCGTTGTACGAATTGTTCACCGACCCTAAATGCTTGGATATACGGGAAAAAAGTTTCCATACTTTTGGTGTGCACGCCGTTTGGCGTAAACTCACAAACCACACCTCCATTTGCTATTACTGCATGACGCTATGCTGGAAGAAAGGATCTTATGCTCAGGAGAAGAAGATTATTGAATACCCAGTGATACTGTCTGTCATTCGCTTAGTTATCCATGGGAAAGGATTGCCAGTCCCCAAGCCTTTGCTAACCTTCCGACGAACAGTAATATGGAGATAATGCAACTGAATTTGCTGTGCTGAAAAACATTCCGAGCAACAGTGATACAATATTAGAACCGATAAGTACTTCTTGCAACGGAACCAGAATCATATGTGGTGAACTTCATGACTTGATCAGGGGTTTTTAATTCTCAAAAAATATATAAAGCTGGACTCATAGCATCCAGATTGCAGCAGTAGAACCTCCTGCAGGGTAGTTTAGAGCAGTATCTACTTTTCACAACCGTCAAAAAAAAATTGTTCCAGTTTTCAGCGGTGTCTCTGACTTAATATTTCACAATGATATTGAAGGCTTGTTGCTAAAACGAAAATTCCTAACAATACAGACGATTAAAGAATGTTTATAGACGCCTTGCAAATAAGCCGGTTTAACCCAGTTAAAAATTCATGCCGTTTTTAGGTCGACAGGTAGCAGAACACAGTGAAAGATGGCCGTTGAAGGTCAGAACGTTCCTCTGTCGGCCGCTCTCGACCAAAATTTGCCGTTCGACGGCTATCCGCTAGTCTCATTTAGACGGAAACAAGCCGGAAAAATCGAGCCCTTGCCCAAAGGCGGATTCAAGAGGAGAATGTCGCTTGCGTTCGACCTATTTGATTAACAGTCGAGCAACGGTTTTCTGGAAGCTACAGAAAATTCTTTAGAATATCTTAAGTGCAACTTTAGATTTTAGTCTAACACTCGTAGCTTTTGAAATAATTCACCTGTTGAGTTCAAATTACTCTCAAATGAAAGATAAAAACATTCTTAAGGGAAAATCGTACATACCAACATTCTTGAGCACTCTCTGACAGCAAAATTCATTTGCCATGAAAATTACAGTCGGTAGCTGCCGAGGAAAACTTGCTAGTCAAAGCTGTCAACTAAAAATGTTACATTTACCTAAAACTTTACCTTACGGATAGTTATGATGGTATAAGGTATTTAAATGTCAATTTACATTTTGTATAGTGTACATTAAATAATATTATCCTGTTTTTCATCTGAGCCAAATTTTTATTTCCATTCGAGTTAGAGATGGCAACACTGCTCGCACATGTGACAAGTCTGACTCAAGCTGCTCAAGCAAGCCTTTTCGCGGCAGTAATTCGAATGGTGTTGCGCGTCACAGGTGTTGTGGTGGCTTCTCATTATGCAATAAGTTTATTCACGCAATGTCAGAATGTATTTCAGTGCGAGTGTGTAGCACGTTGAAGTGTCTCTTATTTCTGAAAAAATTTCTGCTCTAAAAAGGTATGAGGTGTTCGCTCTCACTCGAGTTTCTTATTCCATTGAAGACGTTAAGCCGGTATGGCATGTTGTCAAGTGCCTGATGAGGGATTGACCTTGTCGTCTCAATAATTTTTGAGTGTGAATGAATAGTAATATACATATATTAATGAGAAGGAACAATTACGCACTTAAGGTCAATCAGGAATCAGGATTGCACTACTGTGCGGCCAATGTTGATTTCATATGTGGTAGTGCACAATTGTATATACTTCAAAATTTAAACTGCAGTTTAAAGAAGCAATAAAAGCAAAATATAATAGTGTATGTTTATTCACTATTAATTTCATCCTTATTTTACAGTAAATGTTAACACAATTTAGCTTCAAATTTTCAAGTTGCAGTATAATTCCACTTGAGAAACCTTTGACAAGCAACAATGTGCAATGTTTTCAATTTAGATGTACGGAAAGTCTCGGTATCGGCCTTTTTATATTATCAGTACATCACTAGTTTTCAATTTTTTGTAAGAAAAGTAAACTTCAGAAATATCTGACGAGCTGCATTATAAAATTAAGGAATAACAATGATGAGAGAAGAATAGGTCAATAGTTTACTTAAATTCGTTCGCGGAAATTAAGAATTCTGTTTCAAAAAATCTCTAAAGGAACACATTTAAGAACGTTTCAAATGAATGACCTTTTGCTCGCTGATGCGTAATTTTTGAGTTTTTAATCTGTGAAGTTATAGGAACTTAGTATATAAAAATGGAGAAACGGACGCGTAAATATGATGTAATACGGCATAACATGATGCTAGGTTAAATTAGGTTAGGTAACGTTAGATTATCTGAATAAACTAACCTAAAATAACTTAACTTAGCCGTACTGACGCTGATGGTTACCTCCAAAATACTGGGCGTGTTGCAAGAATGCAGCTACGATGTAGACGATTATATAACGTTATTTTTACCTGAACGTAATTCATGTTATAGCTCGAAAATTACGTATCAGCGAGCAAAATGTCATTCGTGCTCTTTTAGTGATTCTTTAAAACAGAGGTCGTGATTTCCGTGAGCATATTAAAGTAAATACTGACCGAAGAAAAATCCTTAATCACCTGATGAACCTCAGCATTATCGATGAGTTAGGGTTGAATTATGCTTTAAATTGAGGAGCGTCCTACCAGCAAACGTTGTGTGATCGTAGGCTAGTGATGTACAGATATATCGGTAGCGGCAAAATCTGGCCGATATTTCATGGATACTTTCCAATAATACGTATTTTATCGTGAAAATGATGGTCATAAATCATGAAAGTAAAATTAAATAAAGAGCCTATTCATTCATAGTAAATTAGTTAGCTAACTGTTAAATTACAGAGTTTAATCAGGCCCGCTAAGTGAATCTACTACGTTGAATTCCCGATGTCACGGACGGTCTGTAAGTGAAAGCTTTGTAGCGTAAATAGTTAAACACAGAGGGGACGTCAAATTAGTATACTTTTACAACTGAAACCTATATAGTTTGAACCAATTTCCATTTCTTAAAGTATGTGACAGGCTAACAAAAATCAAACCAATTAAATATAGTTGAAGGTGCATTTTAAAGTTTTCATAAATTTAACATAGAAATAACTGAAAATTTTATTTTCATTAAGCTTGTAAATCGTAAAGTACTACAAAGCTAATTATTTTATTTTAATTAAGCATGTAAATCGCCATTCATTACGAATCTAGCATTTTTCTTCATTTTAATATGTTTGAAAAATTCATGAACAATCTTATAATTGGTTGCGTTTGCGCATCTTTCCGGTTTCGGATCCTATCGAATTTTAATGTTTTCTTTTCGTCAAAGTATGTATTTTGGTGTGAAAAACATGAAAATGATAACTATTTTGTGGAGAAATAATTGTTTTGGTTCATGAACAATCTTATAAGATTGTTCGTGAATTTTTCAAACGCCTTAAAATAGAAGAAAAATGCAATATTCCTGAAGTACGGTGATTCACATGCTAAATTCAAATAAAATTATTAGCTTTGTAGTATTTGAAGATTTACGTAAAATTAACACTCCTTAGTCGGACTACTATTAAAAAATTTAAAGACGAAGAATATAGCACGGATAGGTATATTTAACGAAGCTAAATTTAAACTATGTGAAATAGTCACTTTTAAACGTTTCGGAGACCAGCTCCATCTTCAGTAAGTCTGAAAACATAAAAACCAAAATTGGTTAGTTCATGACAACAATGAGAAAAGTGACAAAGTGATCGGTAAGAAAAAAAAATCAATACAAAAATTTCTAACGGATATGAACTATTAGCATTATTTAAAGATGGCTTCTATTTGGCAATGTGAATGGATTCTAAAATGCGCAAATCTAACTCGTTAGGTGCAGAGCATAAAATAGAAAAATTGTCCTCGGAAATACGGCTGCTACACTGTTCGGTATGAAGGCGGATTGATGAATGAGGAGGTTGAGCCACAGAACATTTACATAATCTGAAGGTTTTCTCTCCTGAACTGTACTCGAAGTTGTATCTGTCAGGTTCACGTCCGGGAGTCCTGTATGGTTTGCCAAAAATCCATAAGTTAGACTTTCCATCTAAATTTCAATTTCGTCCTATTTTTTCTGCAGTGAATATGCCTAATTTTAACTTAGCACGATTTCTATTTCCTGTGTTAAATCCTTTGACTGTAAATGAATATACTCTTGGTAACTCAACTCAATTTGTTAAGGAGATCATATCTTGTCAAAATGCTGATAAAGTTACTATGGCTTCATTTGATATTGAAAGTTTATTCAAAAATATTCCACTTGCAGAAACCATCGAAATAATTATAAATTCCTTGTTTCCTTAGCCTACTGATACAGTTTTAGGTCTAGGCAAATCTTATTCTAAGACGCTTCTCGAACTGTCTGTTATGAACTCTATATTTGTGTTTGCAGGCAATTTGTATAAACAAATCGAAGGCCTGGGGTCTTCCATTATGACCCACATTTGCAAAAATTTTCATGTGTCACTGGGAACAAAAATGGCTGGCCGATTGTCCTGTGGAATTTAAACCAGAATTTTATCGCCGTTACATTGATGAGACGTTTTTGTTGTTTCGTGATCCAAGTCATGCTCAAATGTTCAGGGACTATTTAAATGAGAAACATTCATCAATAGAATTTACAATCGAAATTGAGAATAATGGCTCGTTATCTTTTTTGGACTGAAAAATTACTCCAGTAGGTAAAGCTTTCACTTCTTCAGTTTTTCGTAAGGCTACTTTTACTGGATTGGGCATAAGTTTCTACAGTAACTGTTGCTATATATTTAAAATTAATGCGATTAAAACCTTATTGAATCGTGCCTACAACATTTGCTCTAGTTTTGTGGATCTGCATGCTGAATTTAATTTTTTAGTCTCATTTTTTTGTAAAAACGGATTTCCTTCCTCAATTGTTCATGCTCATATTAAAAATTTTTTAGCCAAGAAATATTCAGATATTAACGATGTCGCCGATTCGGTGCAATAGCTCTACTGTGTATTTCCATATTTTGGTGATTTTACGAGCAAGATGTGCCAGGATATTGAAAACCTTTTTGAACACCACTCTCCTGGGGTAAAATTGAATGTAATTACTGTGAATCTGCTGCGAGTTGGTTCTTTCTTTCGGTACAAAGATAGGATTCCTAAGCGGATGCGGGCATCCTTGGTATATAAATTTAGTTGCGTACAGTGTACGTCTGGCTAAGTCGGCATGACGACACTGCCTTTTTACGTCAAGATCGCCCATGGCACCGCAGAGTAAGCTTTCGAACCGGGAGACCTTTAGGTCAACCTCCTCATTCACCAATCGGCCTTCATACCGAACAGTGTAGCAGCCTTATTTCCGAGGACAATTTTTCTATTTTATGCTCTGCACCTAACGAGTTAGATTTGCGCATTTTAGAATCCCTTCACATTGCCAAAGAGAAGCCACCTTTAAATAATGCTGATAGTTCATATCCGATAGAAATTTTTTATTGATTTTTTTTTACCTATCACTTTGTCACTTTTCTCATTGTTGTCATGAACTAACCAATTTTGGTTTTTATGTTTTCATACATACTGAAGACGGAGCTGGTCTCCGAAACGTTTAAAATTGACTACTTCTCATATTTTAAATTTAGGATCGTTAAATTGAATTAAATATGATACCTATCCGTGCTGAATTTTTCGTCTCTAAATTTTTATTGAAGATTTACTAGATAAATTAAGATCGAATTTCCAGCTTTTTCTATAATAAATTTCAAAAACTTCGAAATACACCATCAACTTCATTTATATAATTGGTTGGATTTTTGTTAGCCTGTTTAGTTGTAAAAGTAAAATAATTTTAGGTCGCTTCTGTTTTCAACTATTCATGCTACATAGCTTTCACTTACTGAACGTACGTGCCTCATCGGGAAGTCAAAGTATTAAATTCAGTTAGCGGGCCTGATTAAACTCTGTAATTCAACAGCTACCTAACTAATTTGCTAGGTCATGATTTATGACCTTCATTTATATGATAAAATACGTATTATTGGAAAGTATCGGCCGGATTTTACCAATGCCAGTAAAATGACCGATACCGATACATCGGTACATGAATAATTTTATGACAGGATTTTATAAATATTTGTCAACGTTTCGATCTGAATTTCGAATAAAAAAAGTAAACCATTTACATTTTTGTGCCACGGCAAAAAAAAAGACCGTTTGCTGCATTGGCTACTCTGGCTGAAGCTTCATAAAAAAATGACGCTGAAACTCACAAGAGTCGTTTTCTTCTATTTCGCATGGAGTTGAGTTTGGACCCGTAACTTCTGGTGAAGATGGCGATTCTTCAGAAGAAACAAGAGATGGAAGAAATGTAGAATGCTGGTCTGCAGAGGCACCATTTCAAGAGCAAGGGCCCAACTATTAGCTTCACCACATCGGTCAATTGGTATTTATCACGATTTATCTTTGTGGTGGGGCTGGTAGAGACGGCAATGTGAGCAACGTAAACACAACAAAATGTGGAAACCAAGCCTGAATTTTCCCTCGTCAGTCTTCAGCAACCTCTGAATTGAAGGACGTCCTTGAAGGTGATCAACGATGTGTTCAGATACATATTTGTGTGTGTGGGAGGGCGGGTGTGTGTGTGTGTGTGTGTGTGTGTGTGTGTGTGTGTGTGTGTGTGTGTGTGTGTGTGTGTGTGTGTGTGTGTGGGTCTGTGTGTGAGGTGGGGTTATGGGTGTGTGGGTGCGGGGGGAGGGGTGTGTGTGTTGGAGGGAGGGGTGTGTGTGTGGGGGGGCGGGGGGGGGGGGGGGTGTGTGTATATGAATAGCCAGTGTAACTAAGTTCGGGCAAGGTCGATCTGCTGCCGCGGGAGGCCGGTACAAAGTCGAGTAAGGTCGGCAGAGAGCCGATACATAGAATGGAGAAGCCGCGGAAGGTCGAATTGGGGCCGCGGAAAGTCGATATGTAGTCGATAAAGGTGGGAATTTCCGAACAGCTGCAAAGGGAATTCAATGGTTTTGTAGCCGTTTTTCCTGCCATAAAAAGGGGACATGGCGACCAAAAATCGGCTGCTTTTCCGAATAAAACACGGCTAGAAGTCTTGCCTGCCGCGGCACATAATCGACTTGAAAACGTCTTATTTTTTTAACTGGGAAAAAGTACGGTCTGAGTTTGACTACGCAATTATTTTAAATAATAATGGAAATTTAGATGTGAAACGAAAGGTAAGGAGAGTGAATACATAATGCGCTGGTTGCGATGACCACATACTTTTTTGTGAGCCCAGTATCTCATTAACCTTCGAATCGAGTTAGATGCTCAGTGCGTAGTACTCCTCTTTTTAAAAAATGATTAGCACTTGAATAACGAAAGAACATTTTGACTTCGAAATGAGAGAAGTTTTTACTTCAGTTGAATTTTGTGTTTTTCATTTTTAAGTCTTTGCAACATGTACGAATTTTTTTGAAGTAAACGGTGGGACATTAAAATATGCTTTTATAGTGATAATTCAACTCTACCATTAGTATTATGTTCAAAATGATATGAGCTTGGGTTTTGTTATATAGGCGTTTTAAAGAAAGGATTTTTGCACGAGTAAGAAAGGTTTTTGCCTTTCACAACTATGGGGCAAGTCTCAGACAAAGTGCTACTTACGCCAGTGAGGGAAGAGCACAGTCCTACATAAAATCAGGGTGCGGAGATTGTCTGCGTGAACTGTAAAACCTTGTCTAACATTGAATGAAAGAACAAAGAAAATCGCTTAAATAGTAATCTTATATTTTTAAAAAACATTTCAATAATAAAAAAGAACGTTTCGACCAATTTGTTGGTCATTTTCAACTCTCTGAAAAAATACAAATACACAGAGTTATAACAGGGTCAAAATACATTCATCAGTGGAATTTATGACTTAAAAAAAAAGAGGGACAGAAACTACACTAGTTGCAGAGGGAAGGCTGACTGCATATTGTTTAAGGCAGGTTTATCTTTTAAAATTAGCAGGGATTCTAAAATGCGAAAGTTAATTGTAACGGATGTAGAAGAAATTTCTTTGAAATCGTCTAGCCGAACTGGAGGGTCACAACTCTCCGCATGCGAGCGAACAGTAGATTGGGGAGGGGAAGAGAGAATTGTTTGGTTCAAAAACTCCTACCGACATGCTCAGCCACACGAATATCCAGGGCTCGAATGGTCGAACCCACGTATTCCGACGCACACCGTGCGCAACAATATCGATAAATGACGGAGGAGAGCATGTCTTTAGGTAGTTTGTCCTTGTAACTGAAATGAAACCTTTTTATACGCATTAACCAATACTATTTTGAAGTCCACATGTAAAAAGTATTTAGACAGCAAGAAGGAAAGATCTTTTTTGAGCTTTTCGAACTACTCGCTAAAGAACGGGAATAGAAAATGATATGTTTTCTTGCGAGTAGTATGTTTATGTTTGGTGAAAAATATGATCAAAAACTTGATGGATTGGGAATGGGTCTCCCACTGGGGCCCACTTTAGCTAAAATTTTTATGTGCTATCACGAACAACGATGGCTTGACTCTTGTCCTCTGGATTTAAGCCGGTATTTTACAGACGATACATAGACGATACTTTCTTACTGTTTAAAAGTCCCATGCATTGTAATTTGTTTTTGGCGTATCTGAACTCTCAACACCCCAATATCAAGTTTACTATGGAAACAGAGAAGCACAATTCTCTTTTATTTTTAGATTGTAAAATTACCAGTTAAGATGGCCGTTTTCAAAGTTCTGTTTTTCGCAAGCAAACATTCACTGGCCTAGGAATAAGTTTCTTTATTTTCTGCCCATTTATATTAAAATAAACAGTGTCAAAACATTACTCTCTAGGGCCTACAGTGTCTGCTCTTCGTTTCATATCATTCATAGCGAATTTGAGTTTTTGAAATTTATTTTTAGTCAAAATGGTTTCCCTTCACGACTCGTAACTTCGTGTATCAAGAATTTTTTGAATCATAAATTTTATTCCTGCGTACCATTACCTACTGCTCGCAAGAAACAATTTTATTTTCCATTTCTTTTCTTTGGCAAGCAGTCCGAAAAGCTCAAAAAATATTTTCACTTGTTTCTGTCTAAATACTTTTTACATGTGGACTTCAGGATAGTATTGGTTAACGGATAAAACAGGGTCTCATTTCAATTACAAGGACAAACATTAAATAACCTAAAGGCATGCTCTCCTCCGTCATTTATAGATACTGTTGCGCACGGTGTGCGTCGGAATACGTGGGTTCGACCATTTGAGCCCTGGAGATTCGTGTGGCTGAGCATGCCGGTAGGAGTTTTTGAATTAAACAATTACTTTCTTCCCCTCCCCAATCTACTGTTCGCTCTCATGCAGAGAGCTGTGACCTTCCAGTTCGGCTTGACGCTTTTAAAGGAATTTCTTTTACATCCGGTACAATTAACCGTCGCATTTTAGAATCCCTGTTCATTTCAAAAGATAAACCTGCATTAAACAATATGAAATCAGCTTTTCCTCTGCAGTTAGCATAGTTTCTGTCTCTCTTGTTTTAATTTCATAAATTCCACTGATGAATGTATTTTGACCTTGTTAAAAATCTGTGTTTTGTATTGTTTCAGAGAGTTGAAAATGACCAACAAATTGGTCGAAACGTTCTTTTTTTATATAGAAATGTTTTTTAAAGAAATATGATTCCTATTGAAGCGATTTTCTTTGCTCTTTTATTCATCGTTAGACTTTGCAATTCGCAAAACTTTTACTTATATCCTGCTCTAACATACTCTATCGTACGTAACTCTCTCACTCTGGATTGCACGACCTTTACTTATGCTCCACTTGTGAAACTTGGTAGAATTTGATAATTTGTGAGGTCTTAAAGTCATTCGGACAACGACTTCATAAGATAAAGCCTGTGGCAAATACTCGCCTGTGGCGTGCCTACTTCCCTAGCATACCTACTCTGATTTTACTTACGCTGAACTGGAGTGTCGGAACTTTTGTTCTTGGCTTCGTTCAGCGTGCTGGGGCAACCTGCTGCTTTTGACGTAGCTGTTACTCCGTAGGGCCCCTGTGCACCCCACTGATGCCCCTGGAGGAAGGATAACGCCGAGCAACGCTGAGCAAGGTGATGTGCCAGCAGCCAATGCACCTGGCATGACTGCATTATTCAAATTGATGAAGTGTCCTTCTTGCAATCTGCGCTATGTATAGGACTCGCATTTACAGAATATGAAAGTAATTTATGTACTGGAAAAGAGGAATAAAGTTGTGTACTTATAATTTATGTTTTTGAATAATAAATAAAGTTACTTGCATATCAATATTTTATCGGAATTCACGGGGAGGGCGTGAGAAATTCATAGCACCATTGTAAAAAATCTTGAAATGCGTTCAGCTAATGTTCTAGTAAAAACGACGACGTTATCTTCCGGTTAGAACAGCAATTTACGGGGGAAACTTCTTGAAGAAACTTTCTAGGTAGGTTTTTCTCCCTTCTGGCTTGTTCAATTTAGGAAAATTCTTCACTGAATTTAAGTTCGAATAATATAATTACAATTCTAAAAAAGATTGCAGTCTTTCGTTGCTGTTCAGGCAACCACTTTACAAAAGTGTGACTTGGAACGTAGAGCCAATGCAAATGAACAAGCAAGCAAGTACTCCTGCTCTTAACTTACTTTTCTTTTCATTTGCCTTTTTTAATATAACTTACTGCATAAAGTTATATGGAGGCTAGTTACGTACATTGTAATTAGCGACGATGTGCTCCATGACTGCGAGCAACATGGGGTGGCCGCGCTGGAAGTGGAATACTGCGTTGTTGATGACAGATTCGCTCTGCAACTACGATGACAAGTAGATTCTGTTAGTGGAAGTCCTGTTACATAACGAGCGTTCTAGAATTAGAATCGAACTTAGCTCACGGCAGAATAGCAAACCAGAATGTTAGGTTGAAAGGAGATTGACGAGTAGGAATTTGCTCAAAGGTGAACTGTTGAGCAGTATTAATACCCAACGTTCAATTGTGCAGTAGATATCGGTCGTAAGCAACATAGCTTTCAGAATCTCGTGGCAGGATTTGACAATAGAAAATTTGCTTTAGCAATGAAGCCCGTTTAGACAAGAAAATCCAGTTTAGTCCCAGGAATTGAAGAGGAGAGGCTCTCTTTATTCGTGAGCTTTGGAAGCACTCAGCACCAGAGAACAAAACCAGAGAATAAAATATGCACCGACAACCGGCACTCTCATAGTCACTTCGACTCACTTCGCCCTGAATACGTCAGCAACTCTAATTAATAATCTGTTCTGAAGAGCCATCCTCAGAGGAGCAGGGTCCTAGCATTGCACTAAAGCACACTCTCAATCTTTCCTGCAAGAGCCGACGATGCGCAACTGAGTTCATGATGGCTTCGCCTTCGCCCCTCAGATGTGGCTAAGTTTCTACTCGCTTCGTCTGTCAAGAGACTAGTGCATCGTCAAGTTTCAGTGCAATCGAATCCATTCCAGCTACGACACAGTTCTTGTCGACATTCCTACAGTAGCCAGCACTCGCCTGTTTACATAGTCCGTAATAATTATAATGTATAAACGAAGTCACCAACTCTCTCAAAGCTCTACTTTCGACCAGTGTTCATTGATACTTTCACTACTGACTGCGTTAAAACTGGGGGAGGAGAAAAAAACGGTATGCACCTACCAATGCCGCTGAAAGAAGAATACTAAAACCGAAATTGTTGACCGTTGCTATCACACGACCATTGGCTGGAAGAAAATACACGTTATAATAAACTGTTTTGTAATCATTATTGTCCTGATGAGTTCACACCCTTATCCTTACACTTTCAAACTGTCCATCCTAGCAAAGCGTAAAGATAATCAGTGTGCGAAGAAAATCATAAACAAAAGTTTAAAAATAGTTAAGAGAAGTCTAAGGAGTATAGATTGTTAATCTTAATAGTGTAAGTCCATCTTAATGTTCTTATAGAGAACCACACCTACATCGAAGATGCTTAGTGTCTCTATATTTTAGACGGAAATTTTATAAAATTCATACCAAAATAAAAGATATTTTCTCCGATTCCCTCGATTGGAATGCTAGTTTATACTGATTAGTCTACGCTTCTATTTGCGCACATGCTTACTTGTGTATATGTGTACTTGTGCACGCTATGCGTATGTAGATAGGTGAATGTGTCACTGCGTAATACTTCATTTCACTTAATTATTGTACATCATTTATAAAATATATATATACAAATATATTTGTTGCGCGATCACCCACATGTGATAAATAAGACGCTTATCAACCAATGATCTTTTCGATACAATATTTAATAAAACATCGTTACAATATTTCATTGGAAATTGTAAGTAGCAACACATACTGAAAGAGTTGTCGCGAATCTTCCTTTGCTCATTATCCCATATTTCAGAACATAGCACAGCATTTTTATAGAACGTGAATATATTGTGATTGCCTCGATGCATAGAAATGTATTTGTGTATGTTCACGTGTTAGGTGTATGTATGTGCGTAGGTATGTATGTGCATGTACATGTGTATATATTTACATGCACATATGCACATATGTGTGTACTAAACTGACAACTTTCATTTTAACTAGAGATATTTTTTTCTGTTCACTCTCAACTTGTAAAATTACATAACTCGTCATCTATTAATTATTGTAGAGCATTCACGTGAAAAAACTATACATTTGTTGTGTGATCATCCATTTATATTTAAATAAAATGCTTATCTCCTAATAACCGTTATGTTAAAATTTCTCAATTAGAAATACAAATCTTGTAATTTTCGTGGTCCTCATGCCTACATATATATGTATATTTATTTTTTATTATTTTTTTCGTGCTTCCTTAAAATGACATTTTTGAACGTCTTCCGAAACAAACAATTCAATATTATTTCCTGTCGTCAAGAATTGCGAAGTTTTATATCATGTATACGTAAATTGTCAAAGGTATTCTCAACCCACAATGCAAATGCATCGTCCATGAAATTGTGTTGTCTCTTATAATTATCATTATGTGTATCGCCAAATGTAGATTAAGCAAGATTAGGAGTACGTAGCCCTCAATCAATTCTTTTCGACTAGTGACATGAGTATTACAATACTCATGTGTGTGTGTATCACCTAAGTGTATTAACTTTAAGATATTTTAAAAACCAAGGATGGTACTTTTGTACCATCTCTATTGGAAATAAAGTGTTTTTCTTTTTTCTTTCTTTTCATCACAAATTCGTTAAAATAGTTACCGCAAAAAAGTTGACCAAGTGTCCCACAGGGCGAACAGCCAAGATGTCAGTGTCGGAGTAGAAACCACCAGACTTGTAGACTACCGCCAGTCTCGCCACGTCACTGAGTTGAATCATGACGAAGTCTGTGAACAGCATAAAAATCTTTTAAGTAAATAACATTTCTCGTTGCTGCTTTTAAATTTATGAGCTCTTAATTCGGTTGAAAATCGAAAAAATTTCGGCCAAGCACTTTATCAGTCATACGCTTATATTTTAGGTTATCATTATGTTTGCAGCTCACCCGTATCCCAGAATTTCGCAGACTGGTAAAGCTCGAGAAGTGGCGTATCCTGCAGGACGAGGTTAAACTTGGCGTACGCGACCCTGAGGTTTTGGTGCACCGCCTGCACCGCTTTCAAGTCCTCCATCGTGTTCATGTTCAGAATAGGGGCTGTCACCAGCAGCCACACAACAGCAGTGGGGTTCAGGGCGCAGAAACTGAGGTAGTAAGGTGCTGTAGGAGCCGAGGCTATGAAGAGTGTGGTACGAAGTCTTGCCTAGATTTTTAGTATGGCAGGGTGAGTGTTGGGGCTGTGTTGTGCAGCATGATGGGGAGCTGAAGCCGTAAGGGTCGTGGAAAAATATTTCTAAATGTACTTGTACTCTGTCGTGATTGGAACAGAGACTGTGTAAAGCATGTCGTGGTGAGAGTTGAGACAGAATAGAGCAAGGAGTGATGGGAATTGAAAATTCGTATAGCACCGCTTGCCGGGAGGTTGGACTCTACGGATCATGGGGTGATAGGAGCTGGGACTGTGTAAAAAAAATCCGAAGCAATCTTCGAACACCTTGTGTTGCAAAACTTTTGCCAGTACTATTTCTAAAATGTTTAAATGAACCATGCGAAACAGAATGCTATCATTATGAGATTTTTCATTGCATGGCGACTGTTCGGGCGCCAAATTCATAGATAAAAAAACATATTTTCTGAAGCTGATTTATTCCGTAGAAACTTCCTGATGTTCAGGAATAGGAGAGAATGTCAGATTTGATGACCTTTATTCAATTTTTAGACAGATGGCAGAATAACTAGAAAACTTCGCTGCTTCTGCAAGAGCCAGTTGAGATTCGTCAACAGTTTTTACGTTTCTGCGAATAGCTACCAAAATTTTTCGGAATTCCAGGTTGCTGCGTAAAGAAGCTAATGCTTTAGCTATGTAGCGAAATTTCCGTAAAATAAGTCCAGCGAAAAGCGATCAGATAAGAAGTAAACGAAAACTTAAAGATCGTGACAGAAGTCCGATTTGCAAGTGTCTATGATACGTCAGCGCAGTTTATCCTGGGGAAGTTATTTTCCCTCTGTACTTTAGAAGCACCAGTCGACCTATCGTGGCGATGGCTTGAGACGTATCAAATATTACACTGCGGTCACATGCTCCATGTTATTCACCCGCTCACTCAATAATTTGCAGTAAAATCACTCCCCGAAGGAGACAGTGGCAACTGCAGTATCCATTGGTGTAACTATCCGGTCTCGCCGAACTAGTCAACACCGAACTGTTTTAAACTCGAAAATAATTGAGTTCAACACGGTCTTTGAGTACCTACTGTTAGTTTAATTAATCACGTTTTCTTTCTCACAAAAATCAAACTTTCGTCATAAAATCAAAATGGTACTGATATCGACCAATAATTGTTCGGCTATGCCTTACTCTAGAAATCGATTGAATGTTTAGTGTGTAAAGCATGTAGTTGTACAATTGATCTTGCCACTGGAATTGGTTTCATTCATTATGGAATTGTTTTTAAATGGTCTGGTTTATTTTTTATCATCTGTAATATAAATTCTTCGGACAAGAAGCAAAACCTGATTGCCCTCCATGTTTTTTATTGATTTAGTCTAATTGTTAATTTTGTTTTCGACGTAGACGCGAGGGTAACGAAATTTAGGGATTTAAGCACATTGACTTTAATTTCACGCTGGTATATACATACGTAATATAAACAAAAATTGCCTCAAGAACGTATTAAACTTTTTATTTCTTTTTCAAAACTTTCTAATGATAAATTTTTAAACTAACATTTATTCCACGAGTAAACGTGCAAAATTTAATCACCGTAGTCGGCACCTAAGACTCGATGTCTGATTTGAGAACCACTAGCTGCGGCACGAGGTGATTCGAAGGGGAACATCGTTCCGTACACTGAGAAGTGCAGATTAAATTAAAAATCAAAAACTGAAATTTGGCATATGCTCTATACTTGAGTATTGACCAGCCTGAAAACTACTTGGGATCATGATCAGGAGTGCAGGAAGCCACATCCCTTTGAACAGAATCGTGATGAATTGACTCTGCCTCAAACTTGAGTGATAAGGGGGTGTGACAAACTCGCTTTAATTCAGGATAGATTACAGAAGAATGGTTCTAATGATGCTCGCATTTCAGCAGTTGTGAGTCATTAGAACGGTATTTGTGACGCATCGAACGATTTTCTCTCTCATGCCGAGTAATATCTCGTTCAATAAAACTTTTCCTCTATAGTTTTTTATGTATTCAAATCTTTGTGAGAGTTTGCTGTGTTTGGAGGGTGAAGAAAAACGTGCCAAATTCATCATGGACTATCACTCTTCAGTGTATGTAGTTGTATAACTGGTTCTTCACTATTTCCAATATTCCTTGAGAACCTTTCTCAACTTTCGCTTGGTGTGCCTTCGATCCTCAACAAAAGTTGTGGTTTATTGAGATCTAGGTTTTCCTCTTCAAACGGAATCCTCATAGTCTCCTTGTTTTCTATCACAGTTGACTGTGCTTCAAACGGTTGACCTTGAGACCGAAAAATTATTTGTTATCTGGAAATTGGAGAATCTAACACTATGCAAAGGATCAGCTATAGTTTCACGTCTCAAAGATAACTCTTTTTTTTGGCACAAATTTAATATTCTGTACACTAAAAATTCAGTATTACAAGTCAATTATTGCTAAGAATGGGTATGAAAAAACGATTAATAAATGTTTTATCAGTAGAACTATCAAAAATTGATAATGCGTTTGAACATGTGTGTCTCAAACTGCACAAAGAAAATTAATTATAGAAATAAAAACTGTGGGCGATAAAGGCACTGTGCAAAGTGTATTTCAATTTTGGCAATCCCGTTTGCAAAGACTAAATGAGGAATGTATTGTGGCTCGTAACGGAATGCATTAGGTCATTAATGGGAGGAAAAGTCGGGGATCTCTCCTGCGAGGGAACTCAGCCCAAAACTTGAGTACTTAATCTGAGCTGAATGGTTAACAAATAAAGCAATAATTAATGAATGAGAAAAATGTTGAAGTGGGGTGTGATAAATTGTGAGGTGTTGTGCGGAAGATAGATACACGTGAACACCGACTACTGATCAGCAGAAGACATACGTATGAACAGAAATTTCGGCAAGAATATCGGCGTTCACGTTAAAGTTCAGTAATTTTGCAATGGTGGTCAAAATCTGGGGTTGAATGTATTATAATACCACACCAACATTTAGCATTGTGTTGTGTTTGTGTTACTTTGGGGATCAGTGATACATGATCTGTAGGGTGCGGGTAAAATTTTCTTTAATACGATAACTGTAAAGAAAACTGAAGACGGCGGCTTCTATAGCCACGTTGTGCATGAAGGCAACGTGTCTAAGCAAGCTATTTAAGATATTGTACTGAATGAAAAAGTGCCCCTATCTAACAAAGTAACGTTACAAATTAAATTGGGAAGTTTGTTTCGGCTGCTCTTTGGGAGAAATGGTAAAAAACTTGCAAAAACAGACCGAAGAGTACGTCGAAAGTGGGCAAATGTCGAACAGTTTTTTGTGTATTAGCACACATTTTCTGTAAGCCATGGTTCCTGGTTCCATTTTGCTATTTTTTTAGGTCTTTAAAATTATCATTCAAAGGAAATTATCAAACCTTTTCACAATATTAAAAGAACTGATTAATTTAACTGCATCTTGACACTGCCTTCAATTCTTTCATTGCTCATTGAGCGCTCACGATGAATGTACTCGTATATGCAATGCTATTGAAGACTAACTCAACAAATGTTCTTTTTTGAACTAGAGGCGAGGATGTACCACAGTCGAGCGACCACATTCGTCCTCGATGAAGGTTGAGTCAAATTTAGAGGGTCGCTTGTGTTTTTGACGATTTGTTATGGCAACGTCTGACGTTCAGTACCAAAGTCAAAATCATTATGTTGAACTTTATGTTTTCCAAAAAACCTAATTCGTAAAATTCATTATAATGCTTGTGATAATTTTAAATGATTATAATTAAGCTGTGTAATACAAATATAATTCTTTCCTCCATACCTGTACGTTAAATACGATGCACTAATCTATCTATTTGCGCTAAAAATTTTCAAATTAATCAATTTTGATCTTTAACGCCACTGTACACATAAGCGTTGCAACATGTAGCATGGAGTACAATAAAATCAGCCTAAATTATGAATTGTTTTGCAGCATAGCCCGCTAAGGATGGTAGGACAGTTGTACGGACTCGATAGGTTAAAGGTTAGGTTAGGTTAACATCGGCATCTTTGGGATGCTTTATTTCCAATCAAGCCTGATACATATGATCTTAGCATTGGTTTTTCAAATGTCTTATAACTAACCCTATATATAGGACACCATGACGGTTCCCCCGTAAAGCCGGTACCCATTTCCGACACATGGGTCGAGTGGGGTATTGTGCTTGAGCTTTCCCTTATACCCAACGGGGAAAATCTCCGCGCCAGCGCTGGGAACGAACCCGCGACTTCCAGCATACAAGTTCGATCCCTTAACCGCTGTGCCACGGAGAGCACAGCGTTCGATAGCGAATACTGATAGATTGAATGATTTAAAACTATCCTACATCCGCCTTACTGCGTCTAATTCTTAAAATGGTAAGCAAAGCAAAAATCGCTGTACATGTTATCATTTTATTAACAAAATTACTGAAGTATGAATGAATAAAATTGAACGAATCGAACTCATCGGTTCATCTTCATCGAAGGTTCTACGATAAAAAAATGAGTAAATTAAAACTACAGTATATCAAACAAAACTTTAACATGCAAAAAAGTCGTAGAATGAAATTCCATAAATAAAAAAAAATTAAAAACGCGAACTTATGATCACGTGTGCGTGACGAGAAGAGAAGACAATTTGGGTGTCATTTAGAGCATGTTTGAGCTTAAAAATTTGTAGACTCAAAGAGACGTAAATAAATCGTGAGGGCGACCCTTGAAAGGATTTTAAAATGGTTCATGTAAACTAAGACGTTACAGTTTTCAGCGTGGGATCGAACAGAGGATAGTGGAGGGAAACCAAGAGGATGGCCTGTTCTACAGCTGCGTCCAGCTCTTCTGGACATATGAGTACGACAGGTAGAACCTATGTACTCTGATTCACCACGTGAAAACCTAAACTTTCAAATCAGAGACCAGTGCATTGCAGGAGGTACCTTATCCTTAAAGCAGAAAAGGGAACCTATTGTAAAATTATTGACAAAAGTAGAGTGAACTTTGAGTTTTGGAACAAAAATCATTGGCTAGAAGTTGAAGCCGCTGGATTCAACTTGAACTTCAATTTCATGTAAAGGAAATTAATTTTCCTCTCAAGGAACTTGAGATAGGTTTCTGGAGCTTGATTATCTTCTAAAGGTTATTGATATGCAGTTAGAGAAAATTGATCATCATTCTGAGGAATTTGTCTGAAAATGGGAGAGTATTGCAAAGGGATAGAGTCTTAAGTAGGAGTTCATTTTGTCCCATATATGAAATTAATGGTTCCTCAGAATGATTACCATTTCCTGTTTTAACATTATTAATATGCTTAGAAATATCATTGCACATTGCACCATTCACATTTGAGCTTGAGTATATTGAATATATCCTCAATATAAGAATATACTTAATATTGCTTGAGTATATTCTTCTATGGAATAAGTCATTCCTCGAGAGATGTAGACTTTCCCAGTTTTCAAGTAAATACTTTTTCTTTTTCCAGTATTATATCAGGTTGTTGCAAGAGTAATGTCCAATTATTTGACCTTGGGTAAAAATAAATGAGCCGCGTCCATATCTTATTCATCCCCATACTCTTCATTGCTTTCAATGAACTCATTCCTCCATTCAACTTCATAGCTTATGAACGCTTCGCATGTAAAATTCGGAAGTGTTAAATCAATGTACAAATTCAACCCTTTATCAATCTCTTTTCTTAATGTTAACGTACTTAAATATACCAGACTTTTTCTCCTTACCGGTGGGTAGCCGACAGCAAGCCACAATCATTCATCCTTAGTCACTAGGAGGCGAGAGAGGCAGCACTGGCCGCTGCAAAACTACCTGGATCAATAGCAGCCCAAAACAACCCTTTTTCACAGTCAGGCCCGACAGCCATAGCTTGTTCACTCCGACTGCTTCATTTGTGTGCAGCCTCTACCCCGCACATGACAGGACACACCATACCCATCACATGCGGGCAGGCTTCCAGTGACCGCGTCAAATAATTACATCCTTATACACTGCTTCCACTCACTTCTGTCCGCAGTCATCCCTTTCGCCACGTCCACAGTCAGACCCCGCTCATACAATGCACGTTTCACCCCATCTATATAACTCATCCGTGGCCTTCCTCGCGCTCTAAGATCACTCGCTTCCGACGCAGTAATCTTTTTTACCAGCCGCTCAACAATAATTTTTTCAACATGCTCAAACAATCCAAGCACACTTTCATTCACCCGCCCGCTAATCTTTTGGACAACACCCGTCTGCTTCCTAACTAACTCATTACTAATCCTATCTCTTCTTGTTACTCCAAACATGCTCCTCAAACACTTCATCTCAAACACATCCAGCTTCTTCCTCTCATGCAGTTGCTCCCAAATCTTGAGACTCTGCTCCATACAGCAAAACTTGCACAAATAAGCTTTCAAACAGTCCCCTTTTCGCATTTATCTCATACTCCTACACTCAAAAACTTTCCTCATTGCATCCAATGTCTTGCAGCCTTCATTCATTCAATGTCTCACTTCTTCTTCAATACTATCATTCACATCCATGTCCGACCTGAGGTACCTAAAATGCGCAACCTCCTCTTACACTTCACCATTCATCCTCACATCCAATGTTCATACACTCCACCTCTTGGACATCTCATCATCTTGCATTTATTTACGCTCACTCTCAACTTCCGCTTTTCGAACACTCTACCAAGCTCTACAAACCAGTCACCGCAGTTTTCCTCTGAATCAGCCACAAGAGCTGTATCATCTGCAAACAACAGCTGACACACGTCCCAATTCGTACCTTTTGTCCCACCAACTGCTCACCTTTTCCTAACACTCTCGTATTCACTTCTCTTACTACACCATCCCTAAGCAGATTGAACAACCACGGCGATAACACACATTCTTGTCTCACGCCTGTCAGAACTGGGAACCATCACTCACCTCATTCCCTACTCCCACACATGCTCTGCTACCAATGTAGAAACTCTTGATCGCATTCAACAGTCTCCCATTCTCTCCATACAAGCCTCTAATCTGCCATTATGCCTCACGGTCCACTTTGTCATACGCCTTCTCTAGATCTATAAATGCCCAATACACATCTTTTCCTTTCGCAAAGTATTTCTTATTCACATGTCTCACAGCAAACATTAGATCCACGTACACAACCTGTACCACCTCTAAAACTACATTGCTCTTGAGGTAGCACACCATCCGTCATCTCTCTCAGTTTTCGACTAAAAACTCTTCCATTCAGCTTCCCAACGACACTCAGTAGACTTATACCTCTGGAATTACTGCACTCATACCTGTCACCCTTCCTCTTATACAACGGAGCTACACACGCGCTATTCCAAGTTACCGACACTTTACTATACATCAAAACACAGATTAAACACATGCATCAACCATTCTACAACCGCATTTCCTCCTTTCTTTAGACATTCAACCGTGCAGCCATCCATACCTGGAGCTTTCCCATTTTTCATCATATTCAGCGCACCTTTCACATCACTTTTCATTCGAATACCATTCACTTCTCCAAACACAGGCATTCTAACATCACTCCCAACAGCTACCACTCTTGCAACCCATCATCCTTCACATTCACGTTCAGCAAGTCCACTAAAATGGTTCTGTAGTCCTCAGAACAAATGGAAATCAGAATCAGGTTGCATGGGGGCGTCTAACTGTCTTGCAATTTCCCAAGTGTTAACAGTTGCATTCTCGGACATAAGAACATTCTACTAATTGGAATAAAGGGTTTTTGGATGACTTTTCTTCTACTCATCATTTTGAACAACCATTTCCTGCAACTTCTTTCATTCACTACATCATCCCCACAAGTGTTTTGATTAGATTTTGTAGCCTCACTTGCACCAAAACCTTCATGAAACTCGTATGGTAGAACAGTACATAGATGATTTAAATGGATAAATACGGACGCCAATATTTACGAAAAATATGAGAGCACAGAGATCATCAGAAAGACCATCGTTTAGTTACAGAAATATGTTACACTTATAACGGAATATAAATAATTTACGAATCTAATTTTAAACCCGCTTAAAAAATCATGCATTGCTTTTGCACGGACCTGATAGTTGAATAAAGCATCCTTGAAGTATACATTATTTGTAAATAGAATAACAGTCCTTAACGAAGATGGATAACATGAAGTTATTATCTAACATAGACTGAATAAAGTACCATAGACATGTCTGCATGGGCAAATTAAAGTTGTTGACCATTCATTCATAGTTGAACTGTGTTCAGAATGGGTGGTCTACCTGAGGCCGAGCACAACATTTGGTTGCACGCAGGCATTCCCAAGGCGAAGGAACTTTATAGGATTCCAAGGCGATATGCTCAAGGCAGGAATTACTTCTCCTGCTGCCAGTTTCTCTGGATACAGAGAATGAATTACAGGAATTAACTGCCTTAATGATCCACTCAGATTGGATGCGAGCGCATCACAGAGACAGCTTCCCGATGTGGAATCTCATGCCCGGTAAACTCTCCATGCATTCCTATGCAAAGCTGTCTGTCTTTCTGACAAATACCTCATTGTTTTCTGTGTAATGTCTAAAGAATTTGCTCAGGTTGGCCAGCTGATGCGAACTGACTAAAACGTTGCAATCGAACGTATAGTGCTTTTCTCTTAGAGTACCACAGCCCCCAAAGCATCATCAGTGAGGACTGACAGAGAGTCGACGGAGAGTCGCCCGACAAAGAGTCAAACATCAGAGTCGCCCGTCACTGACGAAAATCTCCCAAGCACTGCTTGTAACAATCAAGTTTCAAAGCCTGTAACGCACGTACTCGCAACAAGTCAAAGCAAGAGCAAGGAAGAAGTCCCTGAGCCTGAACTCTACTGGTCATACAATGCTCGAGTAGATACATGAACGATACAACAGTCACTGAAAATTTCATCAGTTACGAAGAGTTAAACGTAAATTTGGTAGGAGCTGCCGAGAATGATGCGATGTACGAGCCTAATATTAGCGGTTCTAATATTTATAATTGCAGTGGTTGCCGCGATAACTTTTTTTCAACTTGCGACAACGATAGAACGATAATTTTTCCCCAATTTGCGATGAACAATAAACGATAAAAAGTTTCAAAACCCAACCTGCGGTAAGCGATAAACGGTAAAACGATAGCGATCAATTTTTTTTACCTGCGATAAAAAAAGCGATAAATGATAAGTACCTTTATTTAATTGAAATATTAAAAAAAGCATACAAACTATTATTCCACAACGAAAATTAATTTACATCATAATCCAAACAGTCTAGCTTAGGCAAACCAAATCCGCAGTGAGAAGACGGTGCATGGGAGAGAGCGGCTCACAACCCATATCTCGAGAACTCCAGCGAGACTGGCGCACTGCAGCAGTGCAGCAGTGCACAGTGTTGCCAAATCATTTCGGTAGGAAAGTACCAGATTTCACATAAAAAGGTCCTAAAAAGAGCTAAAAATGTTTTGGTTGGTGCTAAAAAAGGAGCTAAAAATATTTAATAATAAATATTACAGTAATTGACCCTTTAAAATGGGGTTTGATTGTCACTGATAGCTTTTTAAAACTGAAATTAAGCAGCCTGTCTAGTATAGGAGTAGGCTAACCATTTATATATTTCTGAAATCGGAAATTAACAATTTTCTGGCAGAACCTCAGGTGAGGCGTGGGATATTGCTAATTGCAGTGAATGACAGACACATCTCACAAGAATCAATGATGGAAGTTCTTTTTCCAACTTCTTAAACATACCTTTGTTCACTCCTACCATAACACTGGCATTGTAAGTACCTATGGCAATTAATAAGGTTGGCTATGTTCATTTTGCAACGTGAAAGATTTCTGCAGAGTAAAAGTTTTGTTGGTTTCATTTTCATCGGTTCCGTGCCATGTTTCTATTCCGAATTGCAAGTATGGATAAATGAGCGTTTGGTAGAGCATTTGTAAAGCTGCTTCAGGCAGGAAATTTTTACCTTTATTTAGGATTCCGACGGATTTTGATAATTCAGTACTAATTTAAGCGATGTGCTCTTCGAAGGTCAGATGTTTATCTATTATGATACCCAGAAACTTGCATGAGTTGGTTTCTTCGGTTTCACCATCGCCAATTTCAATGCGTGGGAGTGATAAGTTTTTCTTGTATGAAAATGTAATACATTTCGGTTCATCGATATTAAGGCTTATTTCATTAGCTTTAAGCCACAATGAACCCCTATGAAGTTCATTATTTACACTCTCCGCAATCATAGCGGAATTTTGGTTCGGAAGGACCGCAGAAAGCGTACTGTCATCGCTAAAAAGTATGAATTTGACGAATGATGTAGATTTAATAATATCATTGATAAAAATCAGAAATAGGAGAGGCCCAAGAACAGATCCTTGTGGAACTCCATGGCTAACTGTCTGTGGGTCCTATTTTGCTTAGTCAATGACAAGGTATTGTTTCCGATTTGTTTGGTATGATGTGAACCAATCATGGGCAACCTCTTTATTGCCATAACAGTGTAGTTTCGAGAGTAATATTTTATTGTCCACACAATCGTATGCTTTTCGAAAGTCAAGAAATACAGAGAAGACAGGCTTTCCTTCATCTATATTAGAATAAAGGAATTGTAAATGATTTAATATAGCTTGTCTTGTTGATTTGTTTGAACGAAAGCCGTATTGTTTATCGTAAAGAAACGATTTTTGTTCAAATAAAGAGTACACTTTTTATACACAATTTTTTCGAATACTTTGCTTATAGTTGGAAGTACGGGTATAGGTCGATAATTGTTTACACAGGTTTTTTCACCATTTTTGAAGATAGGGGTTACTCTAACAACTTTGAGGGAGTTCGGGAAAGTGCCCAGTAAGAGAGACTGGTTAATAAGATTGGATATCAGCGGGGCTACAATATCAGCAATGGTTTTAAGTACTTCTGTCGGAAACGTTCGTAACCCACTCGATTTATTTTTCAGGTTGCTTATGCACGCAATTACTTCGGAAGAGTTGGTAGGCGTAAAGAAAAAGGAGTTGTATTCTCGAATATGATCCATGTATTCCAGGTGATCAGTAGGTTCACTTGGAATACCATCAGCTATTGTTTTCCCTACGTTTACGAAGAAGTTGTTAAAGAGATTAGCAATTTCTTTCTTCCAATGGTGTGCTACATTATCTTGAACAAGATGTTCAATTTTCTTTTAATCGGCGTTATTCGGTTTATAGCAAGAGTTATGGAGGTGCCAAGTCTTTTTAACATCTGCTTTAAATTGATTGAATTTGCGCGTTAAGTAGCTCTTTCTTGATGTCCTTATCTGATTTGTTACATAGTTTCTGAATCGGTTATATGTTTCTCGAGATATTCGTCCTTCGTAAAGGAGGGTTAGGTACGCTTGACGTTTTTTTATATTTATCACGATGTCTCCAGTAATCCATTTTTTTTATTTTTTGGGGTAACTGTACGAGTTACAATTGGGCAACACTGATTGTATGCGACCATTATAGTTTCAGTCAACTTTACTACTGCTTCATCAATGCTCGTTGCATTATTGTGTTGAGAGATATGCAATGTTGGTATTGATTCTTCTAGAAGGGTGGGCATTTCTTCTAAATTTGATTCGTTTATTTTACGATATGAGTAAGTTTCAGCCCGTGGCTTGGTGCAAGCAATATAAAAATTTTTCTTAACAAGAAAAACTGGAAAATGATATGATAAGTCAGAAGTAATGATTCCAGAAAGAAAATCACTTGGGTCTGTCATAAAGATATTGTCAAGCAGCGAAGCTGACTCAGAGGTTATTCGTGTAGGCTTTGTGATGATCGGAAGGAAAGATTGAGACTGAAAGGCTGTTAGGAAATTAGAGATTGGTTCATAGCTCTCATGTTTCAGTAGATCATAATTTAAGTCACCGCATATTATTATGTCATTGTATAAGGACCTGTTGAACTGAGCAATATTACGGTTCAGCTCATTCAGGAAGGAGATAGGACAGGCTGTAGGAGGCCTATACACCGTTCCATGCACAATGCGTTTACCACCTCTAGACAGTTCTACGAAGAGTGATTCTATATGATCCTGATTCATTGATGCATTTGCTATGATTCTCGAGTCTATGTGGTTAGATATATATGTGCTGATGCCTCCACCTCGCTGGTTTTTTCGTAGCGAATGATAACTAGGATAATTTTCATATCGAATCATGTCTTTGGTCGAGTCATCTAGCCAGCTTTCGGTGAGGCTAATCACGTCAAGGTAATATTTAAGTTCAGCAATAGTACATTGTATCTCTTTCAATTTTGGATAGAGTGACCTACAGTTCCAACAAACGAGTGAGAAGTCATGGCGAGTTATTCGTACATTTTCGTTGAATTTTGATATATTAGTATACCTACAGTCGTGCGAGTCATTTAGGTTTGGATATAACCTGTTCAAATGATTAAGATCCGGGTCGATTTCATCGAGTATATCAGCGTGATCAGTCATTTAAAAGTAGTAAACAGTAAGAAGTAGGTACTATATAGCTAAAAAAACGAAGTACAGAGTCAAGCTTAAATGTTTTTTAAATCCTATAAAAAATATGCTTGACGAAAAATCTAAATTATTGGCCGTTCACTCTTTGGTTTTATCACGTATTGACTATTGTAGCCTGGCATGGGGAGATAAACAGAAATATCCTTAAAAAGATTTACAAAGATGCATAAATTTCGCAGCTAAAGTTGTATGCAAAGGTAAATTCAAAAAGAGTGATCACGTAACACCTCTCCTAAATAAGCTAGGCTGGACTCTTATTCAGGAAAGGTTTCTGGTGAAAGCCCAATATGTATTCTCCTCTATATATCTTCCTCAGAGCACAGCTGAAATAGTGCAATTGCATCCCCCAACCCTCACCAACCTGAAGCCAAATAGGAAACGTGATGTCTTAATCAAATACCGTTCATCTAACATTGGGCAGAAAGCTCTGTCAGTATCAAGCGTATTATTATGGAACAAACTTCTCCAGAGCATCATAATGCCTCAAATATTAAAAGAGTTCAATACTAAAATTGCTCGTTATCTTGCGTCTACACAAGTGTGAACTGCACAAGTGTGAACTACAAGTGTGAACTGCAGAACGTACTGGAAAAGTAGTCAGAAATTTTTCCGTAGTCTGTTAATTATCCTATCTTTCATAACATTATACCACAATCAATACATCTTTGTAATTTGCATATGCAATGTGATTGCTAGTATGCTAATATTAAGTACCTGTATGTATGCGCATGTGACGCTCGTATGAATGTATATATAAATGTGTGTATAGGAGTATGTATACATGTATATGTATGTGTGTGTGTATAAATAGAACATATTCATGCCCTTTGTTCATCTTGTCTGACAATGTGTCGTTCCTAACACTCTTTGAGTAAATTTTGACCTCACTATTTTACGTTGCTTCGACATTCTCGTTTTTTCCAGCATTGTTGCAAATGTTAGCAATGGTTAGCATTGTACAACGACCCTCCTCATGTATTTGGATCTGGTGAACTCTTTTGTGCCAATGTAATACCTTCCGAATTTAATTTTTGTGTTGTTCCAAAATATTTCATTCATATTCTAGCTTACTAGTTTATACGAAACTATTTAAAATTGCCTCTTAAGGCCTGTTTATACGATCATCGAGTGTGCGCGTGAGCAGTGAAGAGAGGCGCACGCCCCGCCCACATTCTCTCGCTTAAGGCTCATTTACTGCTCAATGACAATGCAGACCATGCTCGTTTTCATGGCGGTGGCCAGAGCTTGTCAGTATCATTACAGCCACACTGCCTTTGAGCAAGTAAATGCTTCTGAAGCGAAAACAAGTGGGCGGGGCTTGCGCCCCTTTTTACTGCTCACGCGCACACTCAATGATCGTGTAAACAGGCATTAAGAAGCCAATTAGTTTCGATCTTCCCTTTTTACTTTCAACCCTAATCTTTCATTTCACTAGTTCCTATGTCCGTAAGCTCAAATTTCAATATAACAGTGCACTAACGAGAGTCTTTTCAACACTGCATCACATGGATAATGTTTCCTTGATCACTTGTAATAAAATGTATGGTCAAAATCCGACCAACGTAATGAAGGAAACGTATTTTAACGTGCTTTTTTAAACCATTCGTTTCAACAATTGACTGCATGAGTATTTCGATCTCCATGCGTAAATATCAAGCCAAGGTCTAAACTTTTAGATATTTGAAAGCATTTTTCGCTCATATGAAAACATCTGAAAATGCGACGTAATTCATTGGCAATTTTACTTTCTCACGCTCGTGAGTGCATTATGATATAAATATTTTCACTGGTTAACTTTTCGTACTGTTCCAGCTATGTTGCAAATATTATGGTTACCATTGTACAACAATGCTTATGTCTCTAACTCTGGGGAACTCTTTTGTGCCAGTATTATCAGTGTATTAAGTGAATGTTAAAAATATGTCTTATGGTAAAACATTTATTCCTTTCGAGCTTATTATTTTGGCATACTAGTCGATACATTAGAACAAAAAAAAATTGTGCTGAATGTTGATCTCATTGTGTTAGACGCGAAATAATTTAAATATTCCCATTTTCTCTTAAAATTAATATCTCCAATCGCTAGTTCCTATACTAGTTTGTTCATACTCCAATATACGTGCGCCCTAACGAGAGTGTTTTCAAATGCGTGTCACAGGGATTTGTGTTCTTTGTTCCTTATATTTATTTGCATTTTCAACACCAAATTAATTACCGCATAGGAAGAAGGGATGTTAATGTGAAGGTATTTTAGCATCTCTTTTCTTTTTTTCGTTCTTAATAAAACATTTTAAAAGGCCACGACTTTGACGAATGTCATAACTTTATAGAACATCATTGTTTCAGTTTCTTCTTCTAGTCTTAAATTGCTTTTGTTCGTTTTGTGTGACAACTTTCACTTTCTTACGCTCGAGTGTACATTATGACAACACTATTTTCGGTAGTTAACTTTTTGTGCGGTTCCAGCTATGTTGAAAATTTACGGCTAGCATTGTACAACAATCCTTTTCATGTCTTTGCCTCCGGTGAACTCTTTTGTGTCAGTACTATTAGCGTAAGTAGGAAATATAATTTTTTTTGTTATAGTAAATATTATATTCTTTTCGCGCTCAACATTCGGCATACTAGTTGATGCATTTGTGTAAAATTGTTCCAAATCCTGACTGTTGACCTCATAGTTCTAGACTCAAAATAAATCAAATCTGCCCATTTTACTTTTAACCTCAATCCCTCATTCGCGTATCACTAGTTCCTATGTTCGTATGCTCATATTTCAGTATAAATACGCACTAATGAGAGAGTTTTCAGCAATGCGCCACTTGGATTATGTTTTTTTAGTCACTTGTAGTTGAATGCATTACCAAAATCCGACTACCGCAACGAAGGGGAACGCATTTTTTTGTGCTTTTCTCCGAATCATGTTTCGACAATTAACAAGGGTATTACGGTAACCATATATGAATAGCAATTAAGGATCCGAATCCTTTGTTTCAACAATTGACATGGATATTATGATAACCATGTATGAATAGTAATTAAGGATCTCTAAGTTAAAGCATTTGAATGCAATTTCACTTCTATTTCAATATAAGTGCGCACAAATTAATGCATTTTTCAGCTAAACGTTGCGAGGATTGTGTTCTCTTAGTTACTTGTATTTAAATGCGCTATCAAAATCCGATTCCGCAACGAAAAAAACTAATTTTTGTTGAGCTTTTCTGTCAATCGTTTTTTTGTTTAACATTTTACATTGGTATTACGGTACCACTGTGTTATAATCAATTAAGGATGTAAATGTTAAGGTACTTTAAAAACCAATGTTTCAACATTTCATGTTTAACCTTTATTGGAAATGAGGGCCAATTCTTTTCTTTTTCTTAGGCAGTATCGAGTCTGTGTATACTAAGCCATTGGGGGCTGAATATGCGAACGAAGTTACAAAGCAAATTTAAATATTTTACGATGCCAAACGATTTGATCTGCATTTTACGACTTTGTCTTTAGAAGTGAAGTAATAGCTCTTGCACTAATATCTCTATATTGGGGTATCGTGAGGTTTGAGTGGTACGCTTTAAAAGATATCATGTATTTCAAGCATGTGTTTCGTTTTAAAATGAAACACTTAAAGTTTCAAGTACCGAGATTAAATTTATCCTTCGATGTTTGAATAGGAGATATATGAATTCATTTCCTCTTTTTTGTTTTTCTTTCTTCATCTTTGTCAGATAATTCCTGTCCACCTCTCTTTCCCTTTTTGAAACATTTAAAGCCGCAAGGGCATATTAGTTCTGCAGATATTTTTTTCATTGCAACGAAGGGCATTATTACTTATTTTTAGGCATTATTACTTATAGCAGCGCTTGATACTGTGGGAACCTGGAAAAAATCGTTGTATCTAAATTTTAATTACAAAATTGTTAATAATCAGGGGAAAGAAATAGGTCATCATCGTAAGGACAAGCCTTTTAGCTTTCCAAAACGAAGTTGCCCTGGCTTAGTATCCTGCCAAAATTTTATTTCTATGAAAGTAACTAATAGGCTTTTTGTAAACCGTAGCTTTATCGTATTTTATGTTTCAATATTCGAATTATACAGCTTCTACTAATTACTCCCTTCCGTGGCGATCATCTTTTCGAGAGTCAGGCTGCAGAGTTGAGCCAGTTCTAAAAGCGGAGATGCAATTTTTATCAACCAACTTCCGGCTCGCCGTTGTTAGCGAGCATCACTGCGAAGTATTCATGGCCTATTTCAATTATCGTAATTATGCTTAAAATTGCTTTATTTTTTATTGCTTTAAATTGCGTTATTTAGGGGCTGTTGAACACTCACCTCTCCACGGAGCAGATAAATCGAGGTCGAAGTTTATCTGATGACGATGTCTCAATCTGGTAGATGTTGAATTGGTTGGCGTCCGGCCAGATGTCCCTGGATGGTAAGACAGTTGATTGATTGTTTTGCATCTTATTTTTACGCATCTGAATGTTTATATCTTGTAGTACTTTGAAGCACCTCGTTCTGGAAGAGTGAATATATACATTTTTCATTCGTGTTTAATTCTCGCGCACAAAAATTTCTACTTCAAACAAAGAAAAATTTCACAATGGAACAAAATAAATCATAGCAACAGAAACAATAAAAGAAGAAAAATTCTCGGGTACTACATAAACCCCGATCTGTCACACCAATCACGCACATACATTTAAAAAATCGTATTCACAGTCATCAGCGTTCACTCACATTCATGTTAACACATTATCTCCTAAACGCTGCGGTTACGCTGTTTTCCTATGATGTGACAGTTTTATTTACGTTTTAAGTAATATTACAACCGAAATCCTCCTTTTAGGCCAAGCTGACGCTATTTAAAAGCTGTGGAAAACTCACGCAATTGCAAATATATCGTGTGAAGTAAGGCGTTTTCAGATAGTACGTACTGAATTACGCACATAGTTTTTTCTCATTGAATCATCCTATTCCAGTTTACCCTTCTACTGTAGAATACTTGGATATTATCAATTCAGTAACGATCATGGCAATTTTTGATCATTTACATCATGCTAAAAGAGACAAAATTTATGGGAATTGGTTCAAGATCTGATGACTTTTAAATGGAAATAAATTTAGGGCTTGGGCTGTCCAGAGATTTTTCTAATTAATTTCTGGTTCTTGTTTATGGTTCGACCATTTTCTTCAGTGTTTATAAGCCATTCAGGGTATCATAATTAAAACCATTAGGGTGTTTGCAGGCTTTGTTAATTGATCTCACAATCTTGTTGGTTCAAAAGATATTAGTTTAACAAGTCCAAGACGTAGCTCGTAGCTGAGGCCGCAGAGTCCTAAAATCATTTCCATTTCGTTTAAACTGAATAAGCTCAATTTTCTTGATAGGGTCTTAGGGTGGGAGATCAGAATTGAATAGCTTAGGTAATATCTTTTAGCTCGCATTCACAGTTTCTTGACACGAAGTCACCCATTCTGATTGCATTCTTAAAGCATTTTCTACTTATTTGTCAAGCTTCAGATTTTTGTTGATAATGGCGTCAAGACTTCTTGGTCTTGTTTCATAACCTTCCTTCTCAATTTTTGTATCTATGTGCGGGGCATCCTGAACGGGGACACACCTCACGCATAGATTTTAAATTCCCTTAACTCTTTACTAATTGTGCCGTCACCCTTTTTCTCTTTGAACATCTATCTTCGTTGTGGTAAGGGAGGTTGAAGCTAACTTAGAATCAATCATTCATCTGTCAAAGATTCGGTTGAATTCTCTAAAGAAGTATAAAAGGTTTATGAGATAGCTGCGAGTTTCCCTGAAACCGAGCTGTGTCTAAAATCAAAATTTGGGTTTGGGGACGTTATATTATTGGAACTTCGAATACTATTTCCATCGATTTACCGAAGACAGGTGTCGGTACGATAGGGTGATAGTTATTGGGTTCTTCTCTGATCTTTTTTTTTTTAAATGGAATGACATTTGCTTGCTTCCAGTCCGACGAAACTACTCCAATTTCGTTACCGATTGATTAAAGATATTCGTTGAAGATTCACTGACTTCTTCGGTTGTTTGTTTACGGATACAGGGAGCTAGGGGGTTAGGTCAGGCTGGTTCGGCTAAAAAGAATTAGATTTTTAAGCCTCTTCCATCGGGATTATACCGCTTGTGATAGTCAACTGGATATTTAAGGTTTGAGATTGGGAAATTTTACTAAAATCTTCCCTAGTGAACCCTGAGGCACGTAAGAAGGATTATGGTTCTACTTTTTGTCATCGGTTCGGACAGTGTCAATCAGTTTTCCAATGGTCTTTATTTTTTTTTAGATGTCTTTCATTAATGAATTTAAGAAAAAATTTGTGTTTGTTTGGCTTGTGATGCAACTATGCTTTCTTTATTCCACCATGTATGTCGGATCATTCACGGCGCGACGTTGTTATGTCATCTCTTATGTCTCTTTATTACTCTAAAATGATTTCGAGGTCTTAGCTGACCCAGAAATTTATAATAAATTAAAATTGTTTACCTTTTTTTGCCTATACTGAAAACCTCGAATTTTGGAGTTTCAAAATGCATTTCCTCCTATAGTTTTCAAGCTACAGGAATGATTTTGGTATCATTGGATGCGAAATATTGTGGACGTTACGATAAATAAATGGGCAATTCAAAATTTGTTACGATCAAAAGTTGTGACGTCACAAAAAACAAAATTTTGGCACCAAAACTGTTGCTTTAGAAAAACAATTTTTCTGTATTACTTTAGAGAATGTCTGTTTACTCATCATAATGCTCTGGTCTTTCTGCATCCAATGATACCAAAATTATCAACGTGGCTGAAATACTGTAGGAGTAGATGCATTTAGAATTCCCCTCAAAATTTCGTTTTCTAAGAATATCTCGTTTTCTATAAAAAATCGCAAATCTTTACAAAAAACAAATGATTCCTTGTTGCATTTCCTATCAGTGTACCAAATTTCATTGCTTTCATTAGCGGAGAACTGGACTAGTGCGTATTTATTCACTCGTATTACGGGATTATTTCTTTTTCTAAATGCGGCCAACAGGTATAAAGTGCTTAATTTGTGTTATTAATGCAGCATCTTTAGTTGAGCGCATTTTTTCAGTGCTCTCTTCTGGGGTCGCTGAAAATTAGCCCAGTTGACATTCATTACAGAGAAGAGTTTGGGAAATGGCATCCTCAATGTGGGATTGATAGTTGCGGTTAAACTGGTATGATAATACAGTGGAAAAATGAATAGTTTATTTACTTTTTAACAAATATGTATGAGCAATTACGTACAACTTCCAATGAATTAATAATTCAATGAGTAGCAACACTGTGTTAAGATTGGGTAATTCATCATTGAATTGTAGTGGTGCACAGGCATTTATAATGCTTAATAAATCATTTTGAAACAGAGTTAAATTTAACATCTCAAACCTTCAATCCATAAAAAAATATTTTATTCTGAAAATTTAAAGTAGTTATCTTCAATCTAATCCTCAAAATTTGAAGTTTCTCAGTGCCAAGTGTCTAGTCAGGCAGCTAAGTAACATATATCTGAAGCGAAAGTAAATACACAAAATCGTTACGGATCACCATACATTCCTGAAGCGTGTGTCAGCTCTCTTCGTAATTCATTGCAAGCTACCCAATCAGTTTGGTAACGCACAGTATAGCATTACGGATTTGTCAACCTGCGATGCTGCCATCACACTATTCAGCCAGTATTGACTCAGTGGGCTGAGTCTTGCATCAAAGCAAGCCGAATTGATCAAGCATACAACACTTTCGTCGAGGACGAGACTTTCTGTGCCAATCAAAAGTGAACTTGATGAACTGTGTTTGAAAGAAATTACTTGTATTCTTTTTTTAAACAAAGAAAGTAATCACCATCGATTAAAGCGTAGGTGAATTAAGAATAATCAAGACTGAGATAAAAATATGCAGTGCTTAAAACCACAAAAGTCTAACATTCTCTGCTATGATATTGTATTTTTTGCTTCTCCAATCAGGTACTGTAGATTTATTTGGTGGCAAAAATTAGCATATTTTAATTAAATTCATTATGATATCACTAAATACGATTATATTATAATTTTATTCCATTCGCAGTACTAAATCGAGTCGTAACAGTTCCATACTTAAGAGAAGCTGAAAGTAATGTGCAAAGGGTATTTGGGCCCATTAGGAAGTTTGAAGTTAGCAAGTTTGGTAGTTGAGTGTGCAATAAAATGGAATATGGTGTTAAACATGGGTCGAATGGCCTAATATCTGATTGTTATTGGAGTTCAATGTCTTGTGAATGAGTGTTCGATGAATGACGAAATGAGTGTACTAGTCAAAATATGATTACTATATTTGTGCATGAAGAAGCATAAGAGTTTTAGACGACTACTTACTACTGAAATCTTATGATGCATGTAGAATTTGAGATTTTGAGAGGAGATTTTTTTCACGGATTTTGCCAGCAAATCTTTAAAGTTTAAAATATGATATAAGCAATGCCTGGAAAATAACTAACTATTTTATTAGTGAAAATTATTGTCGTGGTGGGCCGCAGTTTTATACTGTTGTGTCTAAAACAAACAAACAAACAAACAAACAAACAAACAAACAAACATCGGCACCTAAGGATGCTTTATTTCCAAACAAGCCTGATATATATCACCTTGTACATTGGTTTTTCAAATGCCTTATAACTAACGCCAGAACGCCATGACGCTTTCCCCCGGTCAAGACCGGTACCCATTTCAGACACCTGGGTAGAGTGGGGTATTGTGCATTGAATTTTTCCCCTATACCCAACGGAGAAAATCGCCACCTAGAGCCAGGATTCGAACCCTCGATGCCTTCACGGAAGGGTAGGTCCTTAAACCACACGGCTATGACTAAAGAACTGGTGTTGTATAGAGAGTTCATAACTGTGAGTTATGAATGTACACAACTGGCCATTTAAGAAAACGGGGTGCGTAGAATGTTAGAGAAAACATTTAAGGGGTTAATTCAAGGTTGATAAGTCAAAATTAATGAAAAACAGAATCAAATTGGACAGTCGGTTGTTAAACTACTTTAATTCAGAATTATAATTATAATCAGTGTCCTCAGTGACTCCGTGTGGCGAAGATGTGTGTTGCGCTCACTCCGAAACGAAGTGCCTATTGTTAGAAAGAATGTACTTCTAACCCATTCTCGCCATGAGGATTCAAACCTGATTTAAACACATCGTACAAAAAATCATCGAACTAAGAGTATAATATTCCATCAAAAAGAGTGAAAGTGTTCAACTCTCGTTTACACAGAGAACCAAGTTCCTCAATCTTCAAGATGGCACCTAATAAACGACGCAGTACCAACAACAGCAGCAACAACAGCAGTGAGTTTCAGCCGAAGTTTGGCCAATATCCTGATGTGTCCAGCCTAACGAAAGAGGGCAAAGAAGTGTTTTCTGTCCTAATAAAATACTTCGACTCAGTGATGACAAAATTTAATAGCGATATTGACAAAATGCAAAATGAAATAAGCCACCTTAAAACACTATGTGAAACAATAGCGGAAAAAGAAGCAGAACACAAGAAAATTCTCGAAGCAAAGAATGAGAAAATAGATAGCATAGCCTCCCGACTCCACCAGTTGGAAAAAAATGATCAGCGCCGAGACATAGAAGACAAAGAATGCTCTCTCGTCATTTCTGGAAGAGAACTACCGCAATCTCACACAAACGAAATCTGCAAGGATACAGTCTGCCAGCTCCTGAAGGACAATATCAACATTGACCTCTGCGACACTGATATCACGTCAGCTAACCGAATGAGGAAAAAACCAGTAACTGGGGACGTAGATCGAAGAAACATTGCATGTGAACTAAAACATTATAACAAGAAACGTGAAATTCTCACCGCCTCCCGAGAAAAGAAACCAAAGATCTTCATAAATGAATACCTCATACTTTCACGAGCTAACGCCATGTACATTCTTAGAATGGCCATAAGGAAATTCCCGGAGAAAGTTGGAATCCCAAGAACACAGGACGGAAACATCTTTGTATCTAACGCCGGAAATGCAGATTCAATACGCCACCAGATTAACACGCCAGAAGACCTAGAGAAATATTTGATGCAACACCTGAACATGTCATCGAAACAGGTCATGGGTGACTAGACTGGGTGATCACCTCAATTAGATATCATGTTAGTTTTACCTCAATTAGGTATTATATGCCCCTCCCCCCGCACAGGACAGGTCAACCCCATCACACGCGGGCAGGCTTCCAGTACTGCGTCAAAAATAAAATTACCTTCTTATCCACTGCCCCCACTCACTTCTGTCCGCAGTCTTCCAATAGTCGCAATATGTAGTTTCGATGGAGAATGATCTGTAGAATACAGCTGCCTTGCATACACCTGCGATGCATGCCAGATACCGCTATTTTCTACAGATCATTCTCCATCGAAACTACATGTTTATTTGGATAAAAAGACAAAAATATTACGAATTATACATTGCTGTCGTAATTTTCGTCATAAGTTTCGAGAATTTGATTAGTATTTCATTCTTTTGCGGGAATATAAATACTAGATATCAACTTAACACACACGTTTAAAGACTGTTCGTTTTGTGTCACAATAGTTCGTCGTCAAGCAAAGTACAATATTTAAATTCAAAAAGCTGTCGTTACTAAGTTATTACAAAATTAAGTTAATAATGCAATGTTCCTATATCTCCTGCCGATTTCAAAATTTTAGACTCAGCTTCAACCCCGCATGACCTCAGAATTTTAGAGTCCTTGCAAATCTTCAAGCGAAACCCTCATATGAACAATATGGACAGTTCGTACCTTCTGCAAATAGTGAATAGGTACATTCCTCGTCAGAACCAGCCTAATTTCATTTCATACTTATGTGTCACATGTATTCTTTTTGTGCTTCTGTATTTTATTCATTGTTTTTGTCCGTCTCATACTATGTATTTTTACTTGTATGATATATATGTAGTACCTAAAATCCATTTTACTTTGATCTTATATTTCAGACGTAATTCTTTTGTTTTTCGTTTGAACAGATGATGGAACCATACTCCGAAACGTTTTCATAGGGAAGATGATAAATTTTATTATAATTTCCTTCGTTTTCAAGTTTCTGATAAGGTTGCGACTAAAGCAAACCACTGACGTGTTCAGATATATTAAGTTAATACAATTACAACCTGTTGGCTAACTGTACGGAGATAATGCTAGTTTGTGCAGGATGTTTTACGACAAGAGGTACACAATTTCACCAGCAGAATATGGCCAGCTGAATAATTTTTTTTATGAAATTTTCAGAACACTTTTGGGTTATCGAGATATTAGCAGTTAACTATTTTAAAGTATGAAATTTTACGGTACAATTACTCTCAATATTTAGTTTGAATTTACGTTATAAACACTTCTAATGTACGAGGGTGTACTACGATGAAATTTCCTTTTAGTGATCTTCGATTAAAAGGTTACAGCAAAAACGTTTTGAATGGAAATGTAAGGAAGATCTCGTGGCCAAAATTTCAGAGGCTGCTGGTGAGATTTCTGAAATGCCAGACGTGTTTCCTAATATCCGACTTTCGTTAACACTTTTTATATTGAATATACAGTATAAGGGAAATAAGAGAACACAATACGGTAGCTATTGGCGGTATCTGGCATGCATCGCAGGTGTATGCAAGATCTGGTGATATCTGGAATGCAGCACAGGTGATCATGATAGAAGGGGGGCAGAGGCAAGCTTTTGACACGAGCGCGTCCCGCCTCCGCCCCTCAAAGGAGCCTGGAGGCGATGACAGCACACCGCATCACAGCTCAGCTCTACTGCCCAGCTTTGTCTTAGGTACGTCGCCCTTAGCGAAAGGCACTCGTAAGGGTGATTGAGGCAAAGTAAAACTTTAGTCATGAAGTTGGGGCTATTCGCTCTAATTCATCAAAACTTAATATTGTGATTTATACCTTCACCATGGGCAAATTTGTTTATGCTTTTCCAAATTTTCCCCTTATATTCTATTAATTTCAGTGGAAGAATTTTAGAAACTTTTAACGATAAATTTTTTTGCCGAGTGGCAAACTTCTCAATGTGCTCTGCAGCATGCTCGTGTAACTTTATGATTGCAGGTTGTAGTCATGAGAGGAGCAGGTCCAGACGGGGGTACACCCATGTGCCTATTTCTCTGCGTTTCACACGGGTGAAGTGAGTCGCACTGATTTCTACCGGGCACCAGCAGTCCAGCTTTGAATTAAAAAACTCGTATAAACCTAAGCCTGAGTGTAATCTAAGGTTAAATTAAAGCTTAAAAGTTGGCTCTGCCCATTTATTTATACCCTGTCTGAAAGGTTTTTGTCAACCCTCGGCGAAAAATATTTTGTTTCCTTCACATACATTGAACAGTCGTATTTTTTAATACCTCGTGGGAATTCAAATCTTTCTCTGTGAACAAGAACTTTGATTTATTCATATTTTATCTTTTTGTGATTGCAATTATAATTATGCATCAATGTTTTACTCATATATATCAAAGAACATCCGTCATGAATTAGTTATCAAATCTTTTTCTTTGTTTGTGTATATGAAAAGCTATTAATTTTTTGAAAATATTTTAAAACTGTTAAAGTTTAGTTTATTTGTTAATTTACTTATTTCTTTTTATGATTTTACTAAATGAATTTCATATCTATTCCATAGTTTTCCATTGTTCTAGTTTTCTAGTTTTCAAGTACTAAATTGTTTATCAATTTGTAAAAGACCTTGTCAAAACCAGATTTAGCATGCTTCAATACGAATTTTGGCATTGATATCGATGAATGATTTCTTCCATGGACTTTCGTCATACTCAAATTATCTGTGAACTTTATCTAATTCCATCCCTAAATTCAAATATTGTACTAGAGATTTGTAATATTTTGTTGTTGGTAACAGGGTTCTTTAGACAAGACAATCAGATGTCCAGAGTCACGTGGTCCTAATTTTAGGCCCCTTGTAAACGGCAATTATCCAGCTTTTCAATTTTTGGGAAGAGAACATTCAACTTTTGATTTATAAAATCTATATGATTAAATTTAATGTGCATATGCGTGATCTGATTTATTCAAAATTTATAGCTGATCTTAGATTAATTAATTCAAAGTATATTTTGTTCCTAAATGTTATCATCCATAAAAAAAGGCGGGCTCGTGCGGAGAGGTTGCAGAGCTGCAATTCCCCCGAGGAACTGCTGGTACTGTATGCCAGACGCTCGTTGCAACAATACTCAACTAACTAGGATGTTGATCGCGTATTTTTGAAAGGAGCGTCTAGCATGTCTGTAGCTTCCTAGAGGGGACTGCACTCTGCCACCCCTCCGCACGAGCCGCCACTGATACATAATGATGGAAGAAAACGTAAAGTTACGATCAATTTTTTGGGAACATAATTGGAAATAATTCCTCAAGGTAGTGCGTCTGATGTGCCTCTGTCGAGAGCGTTGCTTTGTGAGTCAGTGGTTCTGGCTGTTCCGGTCGTGTCGAAGCCGAAGTGGGTCGTTGTGGCAGGAGGTTTAGCAGAATATTTTTGAACTATTTTGAACTCTCTTAAAATCCTTGCCGTGAAATTTTGTCTACCTTGACTATTAAATGCAGCCAGTGCAATGTTCAATGTTCAATGTTTTGGTTCGGCGACGTTTGATTTGAAGCCTTCATTGGATGGCGTTCCGTGGAGCTTCGGGCTGCGGCATGGCATACGTTGTGTTCATCATCACTTGAGGCTTGATGGAGAAGGCAGTACTTGGCTGGAACTTGGGCAATTGTTTTTCTTTAATTCTTCCTGTGTCTGTTACCTCTACAATTATTTTTGTTTGTATGAATGTTTTCGTTCCTTAATTGACATTGCTTTTTTTTTTAAATTTTCTAAGTGTCCTTGGTAATTAACTTGGCCAGTCAGCCGTTAACCTAAGTTATTACGGTAACCTTAAAGATTACCTTAAAAAGAGTGCTGTTCAGCTAGCTTCTAGGTTGCGCAAGCGACCTGGTATCGAACATTACTCATTTACCTAATTTCTAAAGCATTAGAATCTCTTGCTAGACTTGCTATCTTTCACGTCAGGGACACTTTCCTCCTTCTGATTTCAGCTTAAATTTCTTGATAAATCATTCTCTGCCTAAAAGTTTATACACTGAGTGCCATTTATAAGCTCAGGTGTGTATCGAATTATTAATTGTTCATTTTAATATTAGTCTTATTCATCATATTCATCGAATTCTTCAACTGGTAATTTTGTTTGATTAGTTTTTTGTAATGGTCGTGAAGTCTTGGTTTCTTGGTCCTTCGCCTTGATTGTCTACTCAGTCGGCTCCTTTGAGCGATTTAAATTAGGTAATTCTAAAAGAAACATTTGTTGTTACAAGTTTGCTGATGAATTTATACTTAAACTCGTTGGTTTGTTTCTTGAGTTTGTGTTTATTTCTCTCTTAATTGTCCTCCAGTTGCTGCTGGGTGTTCGCGTCTCTTCCGTTCCTCTCTCGGGTGTGGAGATTGCTCAGGAGAATTTCTTGCAAGTCGCGGCTATCTGCCTTCTGCGGCCTGGCTCCCTGGGCCACGGCGTTTTGCTACTTTGACGCTACTGACGAGAAAGTTTCCGGCACCTAATCCTTCAAATCAAGCCTCTGCCCTACCTTTCCGCGCTTGCTTTCGGCTCAACCTTGCCTATGTGGTCAAGTTGAATTTTCTTACTCTGGCATTTACTTACTCTGGCTGTCTATTTTAACTGCGCGATTTCGCACATTTTAACTTAATTGTGTAACCTTCAATCTTATAAATGTAAAATCTTAAAGAAAATAAACGCATACTCTGCGAAGTTACTAGGTCTCGATGAAAAGGCGATTACCGCAATTAAATTTTGTTAGTTACTCAGCTCTGTTGCAGATGACTTAAAGTTCCAATCAAAATTTTGCGAAGACTGATTGTTTTTTCCTTAAACTAGATTGTGTGAGGGCTTCATGCAATTATTCATCACAACATAGCGTAATTGGTCAGATTATTATACCCCATACAAAAAAAAACCACAGGTGTGATTTTTTTAGCTTTAGGAAATAGGCATGACGGAAACATTAAGCTTTAAAAAGACGGGAAGCTAAGAAAGCAACTTTCAAATCAGAAGAAACAGCAAAGATAAGCAAATTTGCCAAATTTTTTCCAGTTCAATTTAAAGGTGAAAGTGCTAAAAAGGTGATATGATTTTGGAGAAACTGATCACCCAGACAATTCTCCACCAAAGTAGTAACAAAGTAAATACAGGAGTAACGGGGCCAATTGGAGTACGCATAAAATTAAGGTAGGTAATCGTACAGCTTGTGTGCAAAGAAGCTGAAGGCCATCGAACGGTTTTTTCCTCGAAATTTTCAAAAAATCAATAAAAATACTTCTGGAGCGAAATAGGCTCTGAGATTTTTACAGCATGTTTATAACAATCTAATAAACATTCATAGCCCATAAAATTTTTGAAATTTATATGTATCCCCCTTCCCCCCCCCCCTCAGAGAGAAATTTCTAAAAAATCCTATTTCTCAGCCAATATTGTACATGGAGATGATTAGTTTTTTTTGTTCGATTCACAATGAACTGGTCAACAAAGTTAAGATACAGATTTTTGATATCGCTTCAAAAAAAATTTTTGGAAGTTTTTGAATATTTTATCACTAAATATATTACATTTTAGTTATTACTTTGAATGGCAATGAAAAAAATCCTATATAACTTATCAAAAAACAACTATGCAGGTTTATAGTACTCACCTTGATCTTTAAAATGCAAAAAAGATCTCTTCTATGAGTAAAAAACTGTTGGAGATTTACTTGAAAAAGTTGAGCGCTTTTTCCTAAAAAATGCTTTATTTTGTCGTGCGGGTTCATTTCTCCTACAGTTTTTCACTTATGAAGGAGATCTTTTCAGCATCGTAAAGATAAAGGTGAGTACTATTTGGTTGAGATGTAGCTTTTCGGTAAGTTGATTAGAAAATGTTGTGTAACCATTTGAAGAAAAAAACTTGAAAGAAAAAAAAATTTTTAATTCAAACATTTTTTAAATTTTTTTTGAAGCGATATCCAAAAACTGGATCTCAACTTTGTCGACCAGTTCCTTGTGAATCGAACAAAAAAAACTAATCAGCTCTAGGAATAGTAGTGTGCTACTATTTTGAATCATTATTGTTAGTTGCGTCTTGTTTGTTAGTAGTTGCGTTCTGTATACTGTGGAAAGTGACATCCACGTGCGACCCGTTACGCGTAATAGCGAGAGCATGTGGAGGGTTGCCGAGGATAGGTTAAGAGAGTTAGTTTTTGAAGTTTGTAGAGGTCGGTTGGCTACCTTTGTACTCCTCCGTGTATACTTTCATCGGTGACTACGTTGTGCGTGATATGGTGGGTCTGAGCAAGGACAAGTAATAAAGGCTAAAGTCCGGTGCTAGAAGACTCCGCCATAAGATAGTCGCCAATGTATGAAGCAGGATTGTATAGTTTCATGTAGCATAGTCATGCCGACCGGTTTTATCGTAAGTGGTATGTTTTAAAGTGTAATACCCTGAATGTGGATATCAATAAACGTAAGTTTCGCATTTTGTTGTTTTCCATGAAGGCCGGATTGAGAATAGCGTCACAAGTTTGGGTCCAGAAATAATAGGAAGCTGGTGCGAATTCAAAAGAGAAGTTCGGTCGTAATTTGCGTTCAGGTGTATTTTGGTAAACCCTTTTGTTGGCGACTGTACCGAAGCCTGGGACGGCTCTGGAGTTTGTTGGCTGAGTCGAGCCTTGGATGCTCTAGAGATAGGTTGATAGATTAAGACGGATCCTGGAGCATTGAGAATAAGGTAGCAGCGCTACGACCCGTGCTTTACGTTGGCTAGGCTGGTGAAGTGGTGGTCGCGCAGCCCAGTGTATGTGAATTCCGCGACCCCGCTATCAGAACTACCACATAGGTACAATATTGGCCGAGAAATAGGATTTTTTAGAAATTTCTCTTTGAGGGGGAGGGGGGGGAGGGGGGTATGGGTATATTTAAAATTTTTATGGGCTATGAGTGTTTATTAGATTGTTATAAACATGCTTGTAAAACCTCAGAGCCTATTTCGCTCCAGAAGCATTTTTATTTATTTTTTGAAAATTTCGAGTAAAAAACCTTTCGATGGCCTGAAGTTCAGGTCCTACCAGTGGTAGACGAGGAAATACTTGAAAAAAAAACAGTTCAATACTTCGATGAGTTTGTTCTCTGCACAGCCGATGTAGCAACCTTGAAAGGACAGCAATATAGGAACCAAGTACTCGCATAAGGTTCTCCCGTTAAGAAAATCAAAATGAGAAGGTCAAAACTAAGAACAAGTTATGTTTCAATCCATTTAATGGGTGTGTTTACGGCTTCCCTTACAGATTGATGGGCTTAACCGCTAAGAAATCTGCTTCATCCCAGATTTCATCTATTGAGAACCAAAATCGCACAATTCGGGAGAAACGGCACAAACCATGTTTGGAGGCAACAAAACGATGAGCATAAAACAAAGTGTACAATACCCACTGTTGAGTTTGGAGGTGGCTCAATAATGGTGTAGGGATGTTTCAGCTCTTCAAGGGTAGGTGAACTTCACATCGTTTGAGGAACCATGAATATCAGGAAATATTGCGAAAAAATGGAAGAGCAATTCCTACCTTTAGCTCGTTTTTTTTTTCAAATTGAAATGTGGATGAACCTCCAAGCAAGACAACGATCCAAAGCATACTGCAAACGAAACCAAGGAATGATTGAGGATGAAGGAGCTAAACATTTGAGAATGCCCAAGTCAATCCCCGGACATGAATCCGACCGTAAACTAAGAAAACAATAGCGAGGAAAAAGGGTACGGCCAGACTAAACGCGTTGGCGCTGACGCGTGCGTACGCTTCACGCGTTCTGACGCTGCGGTTTGAATGGAGGCGGCCACACTGCACGCTGACGCGCGCGTTCATCGAGAAGCATTGGGCTTCGGGGATAACTAATAGTCATGATGACTTCTTGTGAGGTGTTCTTGTTGGAGTCCTCATATTTAGAGTACCTAATTCTTGATGGAAATCAGCGAGCTGCCGTTCATCCAATTTTATAAAACAAGTTCCGAGCATGGAAAAAACCATCATTAGTTTTCTGATCTACGGCAATGTCCATAAAAGTTTAAAATATATACAAGGATAAGTAGGGCTATATTTGATGAGCTGCTCAGCTTAGTGAGTAAGGATACAAACAAACCACTAACTTTCGGCAGGCTATCTACCCAGGGGAACAGCTGATGGTAACAATAAGGTAAGTAAAATTATGATATATCAATCAACAAGATGTACTTAATATCACATTACAATGAAATTTAATAAAAGTTCATTGATCATAAAGTAATCCTTTGACGCACTTTCATTTGCGAAGCAATTCTATTTCAGGTTATATAATTAGCTATTGGTTATATGTCTGTCATCCAAAAGGTTATGGTTTACTCTCGATTTATGTATCAGTATAATATTTGATTACTTATTAAACGTAAAATTAACTGGTAAACCTTTAAGACTAATACAAAAATATCCACTTGCAAGTGCTGAAAAAGTTGGGGAAACATATGAACATTCGAATGTCAAAACCCACATTTAAAATTGTGCGTCATTTTCATGTAAGAACTTGTAAACTAGATCTTGAACCTCAATCTTAAACGGGCATTGATTTCTTTTGCTCATGCCATTGAGGGTACAACACTCTGAAGAAAGAGCCTGCATTTATCAGGTTCACTCTTACCTTGAAGTATTCAAGTTTCTCTTTTTCTATTTACAAGAAATGCTCCCTGATATCACTCTGAACTTTTCCTCTTTTTCTATAAGGTTCTTTGGAGCACTCTTCCATTTTTCCTCCCGTTTCATCAATACCAGTTTCCACAAGTCCTTCGAACGCGTCATCATTGTCCTGAGCAGAATTCGTAGTGCTTGCACTCATCGACTGATTGCTGTCCATCAGCGCAATTTTGCTTCGAAGCCATCTCCGGCAAATTTCCAATTGTCTGTTTTCCGTACATTTGAGCTCTCATAAAAAAATACATTTAAAAAAAAGGCCACTTGTTTTCATATGATTCAGGGGGAAGTCCTGCGTTTCCCGACTTTCCTTGCGGAAGTTTCTTTAAATCCACTCGAAAATTATCACGCAAAGTTTTATACTTCTTCCTTGCTGCTTCTTCTGAAGAAAGAAAAGATCTATCATTTAAACTGACTAATGTGGCATTTTAAACATGATCGTTATGCTTTTCAGGTATGTGGCAACTGGATCGTACTTTTGATTGTTAGCTTTACAATTCAGGATGAGGAAATCAACAGTTGTAACTATTGTGACGGATACGTGCAAAGCTATTTGGAGAAACCTTCAACTCATATTTATGCCTTACCCTGATCAAAAGTTGTGTAGTGAAGTTGCAGAGCAGTTTTATATTATAAAAATGGAACTTCCCCAACTGCTTTGGTGCCATAGACAGCAAACACATTCGAATAACATGCTCAAACCAAACTGGATCCCTGTATTTAACTACAAGCATTTTTTTAAATAACTCTCAAAGGCGTTGCAGATCATGAATGCAAATTTGTGTGTGTTGACGTTGAAGCATTTGGTAAGCAGAGCGATGGTGGAGTGTTCCCTAATAGTGACTTGTATGAATGCATGGTGGAAGACAAATTCAATTCCTTGAATCAATGAAGCTACTCGGGAGTGATGAGGAAACAATTTTTTTGTAGGAGATGAAGCCTACACATTGCTCCTTTATTGGATACGCCCATGCCCACGTCTAAACTTATATGAAACAAAAAAAATTAAAAGTGCTTTCGGAGTAATGACATGAAAATTTAAAATTTTGACAAAATCCATTGAAATCAGTGTGGAGAAGGCATTGGAAATCACAAAACAGTAACAGCTTTACAAAATATGACTGTTGTCAGGGAGAGAGTGGACGTAGGGCTACGTCACATGAATCACATGAATCTACGTCACATGAATTCTTTGAATTAAATGAACAATATGAAACTGCTCAGGCTGACAGACCTCACCAATTGCTGCAAATGAGAGACATGAATTGAAAGATTATTTTATTTCTGGTGTTGGAAAAGTCGCATGGTAGACATATGTATTGTAAAGAAGCATCGTACATGTTTAAATTTGAATGTTATTTACATGAGTTTAGTTTAAGTGACAGATCATATTTTCTGCAATAAAGGAAATGAATTTAACTAAATTTCATAATTTACCTATTTTTATTTCACGGAAAACTTTTAAGCGTTACGAGTATGCTAGAGGTCTAGAATACAGCTACAACTCTCAAGTGAAACTAGCAGTGCATCCGCTATCATCGACCACCGGTCGCTTATAAACACCCTGTGGCTGTGCTGAAAGGTGAACAGCGTCCCAAATTGCAGGCACAGCCTGCATGGAAGGGAGTAGCAGCTCCGCATCCATCACTCACGGCTGCTCGAGATGCACTGAACCATGGAGCTAGGATATATGGAGGGAGCATAGCGCACTCCGATCGGGCTCAAGTTGGCTGCAAAAGTTGAAACACTCGGGCAAGCTCTATGCCCGATTCTGAGCCAACCACAGACGCTTGGCTGAAGTTGCTCCACCCACCTTCCCTGCAACCCTTCCTCTCAATGGCTCTCATTTTCCAAAGCAAGATTAGTACCTCACCACAAGTCAAAGGGTGAGGTGCGCGTGCAAGTCGCTCTAATTTGTTATAATCAAGGGCCTGTAATCTTTATAGTTTTCAACTCTTAATGTATCTTTGCTAGTAATTTTGATATTATTAAGTGTCTTCTAGTGACGAAACACAATTTGTTATCTTTCGGAGTCTTAGAATCCCAAATTAATCATTAACGACTGAATGAATAAATAAACAGCTGGAAGAGCATTCAGCGAGCGCGTGCGCACTCTGTCGTAGTTGGTAGGTAACTGGCTTCCGTGCTGACGTCACACTCGCGAGACGGCTATTGGTTACCACAGACACAGGAGAAATCTCAAAAACTGGTTCGCTTCACAGACGGCTATGCTCCCTCCATATATACTCCCTCCACGCACTGAACGCGCCGCGAAGCGTCAAATATTTCTCTCAAGTAATCCTGAATTTTGACAGCGCGACGCGGCGTCCGTACGCTTTGGTCTGCCTGCGTCCGCGCGCGTCGAGTGTGGCCGCTCTCATGACAATACATGTATTTAATATTGCAGCTACTGCCCGCGTACGCGCGCGTCAGCGCCAACGCGTTCAGTCTGGCCGTACCCTAAAGCTTTGATACGCAACTTTTTGTATTGAAAGCTTTACAGTTAAAAATAAACGTTTCGGCTCAATGAGTCATTCTCAACAATTGCTCTGAAAGAAATAAATTGAAAACATTGAAGGTAAATGTAGGAGTAAAACTAAAAAACATCGTTATGCTATTTGAAAAGGTAACGCGGATTGAGAGTTATTTAAAAAAGGCTTTCGTTGTAAATTTTGAAAAGTTTCCATAATGCACAAATCAACGAAGTTTGAAGCAGCGGCCAAAATATTACAATCGTTTTATTTTACTGGAAGATTACATCTTTCAGCACGGATTCATACGGCTGAGTAAGAAGAAGCAGCAAGAAGATGGTTTGTGCGATTTCTGCCGGCATGCTCTGCAACGCGAATATGCAAGGTTTTAGATGTAGAACCCACATACTCCATCGCAGTCTGGGCGCAACTGAGTTGATAAATTACAGAAGAGCACACCTTTTGGACGATTATCTTCGTAGTTGAAGAAGAAATCAATTCGATATTCATTAAAAAGTACAAATTGAAAATTAAAATGAGTGAAGTATTTGGATACATCTACATACAATTCTTTCTTTATTTTTTCCGGTTGCTGAACGAAAAAAGGGAGGATACAAAACAATTTTTTCTTTCCTACAGTAGCAACAGTAGAAGTTTGGTAGTACGTTCGATGGAAAAAATTGCTCAAAGTTCCTTCAAAAAGTCGTCTTGAAAAACCAATGGAATGAAAAAACTTTTTTAAAAGTTAAGCCCTTACGAAGATTGGTAAAGTTAGAACTAACTGTAAAGGCTTATGACAATTACGTTTTAATGCCGATTATTTTCAATCAATATGTGCAAAAAACAAAAAAACTGGTAAAAAGACCAATGAAACTGCATTTGCAAAAAACTGAACTACCAAAATGATTACTTTTTTTGTAATTAAAGAATCAAAGAGAGAAAGGTTAATGTGTAGGAAAGGTCAGTAATCGATTTCCACTTTTCGGTGCCTAAACATAGTTAATTAGATCGAAATAAACAAGTTTTATTCTATGCACTTCCCGTCTTAAATGAGTATTTTACGAGTTATAGTGGTAAATTAGTTACCGCATCTCAAGTTTTTGAAGCGGGAAGTAATTCATCGAGTTCGCCGTATGGCAACACTGCAATGGAGTCTCGCTTCCAACGCAGTCGTCATCAAAAACGAAACTAAACCTACCGCTATAACTCGTAAAATACTCATATGACGCAAAAGTGAATGAAAGAAAAGTAGTTTATTTCGATCTTATACCATGATTCAAGGAACAAAAATTCAAAAGTCGTTGAGTAGCTGTTTTTTCGAGCGCATTCGTCATCATAGACGAAACTAAACCTATTGCTATAACACATTAAATACTCATTTAAGACGGAAAGTGCATTGAAGAAAACTTGTTTATTTCAATCTAATTAACTAAGTTTAGGTAACGAAATGTAGAAAATGTATTACTGACCTTTCCTACACATTTACCGAAAGAAATGCTACCCTTCGGTTGTTTCTGGCTTAGAGGTAATTAATATATGGGTGTTTAGAATTCAAATCATCGAGTAAAAGAGCAAGCAAACCGATCATGAAACAATAAAAAGGGATCATTTACATATCGCTTGTATAAAAAAGGTTTGAACTCTGTCGGACAATCCCTAAGCCATTGTTGCTCATGAAAGCTCATAAAAATATTGGCAAAAGTAAGGCCAAGTGGTAGCCCCATACCTAACCCGTCCAACTCATGATAAAATTTATTATCAAAAACAAAATAAGAGTTCAATACAAAGTGCTGAAGGAGAATCTTGAATAATGCCGTACTGAGGCCCAGAACAGTATCTACCCTTTCCAACAAGCAGTTTAAGATGATTTAAATTGTTTAGATTAAAGGGTCATTTTTAAAAAGATTATTGATATCAAACGATGCCGTATAAAAATTATCGGCATTATGTATTGCAGCGACTACATGAAAGAAAGACTTGAGGTTCTCAATCGTAAAATCCCAGCACGTGAAAGAATTCAAAATAGGGATTAGAAATTTTGAAAAATTAAATCTAGGTATGCTATATGCGGCAGAGATTGGCCGGAAAGCCAACTTATTTTCAAAAACTAGTTAATGAATTTTAGGTAGTCCATTCAAGACTCCAGGGCCAGGTCCAGTCACGAAGAGTCGTTTGTATTTATCTTCGGGAAGAATATTCAATTTCTTAAATTTGCACAGAAAATTGTTTATTTCATATTCTATTTGTATAGTGCTTTTAATGTAATCAACTTTATCAATGATAACTACGCCTCTTCCTTAATCAGGACGACATAAAATTATCTCTTTATTAGCGGCAAAGATTTTCAATAAAGAAAAGTCAGCTTTAGAAACCACGGCAGAGAATACAAAAATGTATTGCTGATTAGTGTGGAAGGGTTGGTCCATGACCGGTTCTATGTGATATTCCCGCGTGTAATGGCTATTCCTGATGAATAATTTGTTGGAGTTTACTACTACCACAGACCATATACTTATATAAATGTTCTGTGCTACTACCAACGTTAGACTGCATGCGGCAGTCATTTTGAAAATAGACACAGCCACTCCACAGCCACGCGTCCAATCGTTCCTATCTGCTTACAAACGATGCATTCTTAAAACTATTAAGGACACTACATCCCTCTTCAGCTCTGCGTTCGAATAACCCATGAACGGCAACTCGAATTACAAGGTCAGCTTTGGTACGCTCAAGGTTGCATGAGACGGGCAAACTTTAGGGTCTAATCATTTTGTTGCACAATTCTGAATAAGTGATTTCGGGTTTTGGTGTTAATCAGTAATTTTATAATCTATTCTATTTCAAGATGGGAAATTTCATAGATGCTGGATACGCGGTATGCACGATGAAGCAAACTGTAAATACACGATTTTATACATCCTTTATATACGCAGCTGAAATAGTTCATAGCAAGACCAGTGAACGTTGGCTGTATAGACAGAAGTAATGAGTTTTGAATTTAATTTTGAATGTGGACGCCTAGAAAAGAGATCTGACCATTTGCTCTACTTTCATGCTAAATTTAATATTTGGATTAGATGCATTAATGTACTGAAAGAAATTGGCTTCCACTTGAGAGCGAAACAAAACAAAGGTATCGTCAGGTACCTTCGGTAAAATAATGGCTTAAACTTTGATGGACATTGGCTCAAAAAATATTTTTCCAATTGAGCTAGAAAAGAGTTTGCTCTTAGAAGAGAAAAGTTAGAGCTCATTGCAAGTCCGTCAATTTGTTAGTACGTTTTACCATTAAATACAAAATAGGAACCTTTCAGAGCTATTTCGAGTAAACGTTTAAATTGCGGTCTATTTAACTCGGCATGGTTAGGTTACCTTGAAAAAATGTGATCCAGCAAAACATTAAGATAAACTAACCGTACTGAGTTACAATAGACCACTATTCAAACGTTTACTTGAAATAGCGCTGAAAAAGTCCTACTTGGTATTTAATGGTAAAACGTACTAGCAAATTGACGGACTTGCAATGGGCTCTTACCTTTCTCCTTTAATAGCGAACTCTTTTTCAGCCCACCTGGAAAAACATTTTTTGAGTACTGTCCACCAGAATTTAACCCATTATTCTGCCGAAGGTGTCTGAAGATACTTCGTTTTGTTTCGCTCTCAAATGGAAGCCAATAATTTCTTTCAGTACATTAATGCATCTAATCCTAATATTGAATTCATCATGAAAGTAGAGCAAATGGTCAGATCTCTTTCCTAGGCGTCCACATTCAAAACTAAATTAAAACATAATTTTTCCGCTACGGTTGCTGATTCCACGGTACCAGGAAATCCGAACATGAAATGGCGAAGTTGTCTCGCTGATATAGCCACATGTACCACATTTGTTTAGAAATTACGTCCTTTTAGCGAAGAAATGAGCAAACTTCATGCGAATCAACGAATACGATACTCAGTTTCTCGGTAAGAAAATTACATTTAAAAACGGTTTTGAAATTTCGTGACATTTTACCCGTAAAATCGTCAAAATAGTGGATAAAACAATTGAAGAGTAGTCTTCGTTCCGTAACAGACGTGGTTATTGAATATTTCTGAGCTGATGAATTTTCCAACTGAACATAAACTATGAAACAAGGAAACCCGTTAAGGGGGCCATCCCAGCGATTTTTAAATTTTGATCCGATTGATCTGAAATTTGGCGAGAATATGTATTTCATGAAAAAGAACACATTTTACTCATGCATCTTTTTCGATTTCGGCCTTTGTTTCTTAGAAAAATTTGAAATATTAGTTTTTTATTTCATTTTTTGAAATATTTCAAAACAATATAAGTCAATAAGTTTTTATGCTAGTACAAATTCAAAGACAGTTTTGAAATCCTTGTAACATTCCAAACAAACAAAAGATCCGAATTTTCTATTTTCCTTTTCGTTGTCTTTTGATTCGTGATTTTCGATCACGAACTAAAATATACCAAAATTTTTTGTTATGAAATGTGATAAAAAATTAAATGTATAAATTGGGAAATCGGAATCGTTTAGTTTGTTTGAAATTTTCCAAGGATTTCAAAACTTTCTTTCTACCGATCATGAAAACTCACTGACTTCTATTCTTTTCTAGGTTGCAAATGATGTTTTTAGGTAAAAAGCAAAATAAATAAATTTTGTAGTGAAATGTAATAAAATGGACACTTTTTACTTGAATGTTGTATTCATGTTGTATTGTCTTCTACCAATAATTTGCATGCATAATTTTATATCGTCACTGTAAATTGCATATTAATGTATAAGTTATGTGTGAAAATATACATTTTTCTTACGAACTATGATAAAAAAATGGAATGTACAAATTGTGAAATTGGGATACTTCAATTTGTTGGAAATTTTCCAGGGATTCCAAAACTGTCTTTGTTTTTTTCTGGCATGAAAACTCACTAACTTCTAGTCTTTTTCATGTTGCAAATGATGTTTTTACCTAGACGGCAAAAAAATATATTTTGTGGTGAGATGTAATACAATGGACATTTTTTTACTTGAATGCTGTATTCATGCTGCATTATCATCTTCATATAATATGCATACATGATTTCATATCAACACTGTGAATTGAAGGTTATACATTTATAAATTATATTAGAAACTCATATATTTTCCATCTTTGATGAATGGTAAATTATAATTTGTAGACTGATTCTTCTGAAATAAGCCATTACATGTAATTTAAAAAAAATTTGTTCTATTCATTTTTTCAATTTTGGTCTTAGTTTTTAAGAAAATGGAAAATATTTGTTATTGATGTCATTTTATCTGATATTTCTAATGAATACTATTCAACGAGTTTTCATGCTACAACAAAACAAATTTATTTTTGAATTCTTAAAGCATTGCTAAGAAACTGAGAGAGCCAAAATTTTCATGTTCTTTTTTATTTTCTTTTTATATGGGGTCAAAAATTTATGATTTTTGATGCCCATATATCCCCTTGGGGAGGGGAGATCTAGTGCCCAAAGCCCCATAAAATTTTAGGGCACAATATCCCAGCCCATAATGATTCTTTTTCAACAAAGAAATAAAAATGGCCAATTAGGCCCGAAAATCCCTGGGATGTCCCCTTTTGACGCAAGTAAATTTACAGGAAGGTAAAATGGCTCTTTAGATCTGCATAATTTGTTCAAATATTGTACGCATCAATAAGGCCTTGAAAATGTTATTTTGAATCTAGAGGTGCAACAACTGAAAAAATCTCTAACCAATCCAGAGAAAATAATCTGAAAAGCAGATGAATTGAAAGTATGACCCCTCCTTGAAATTTTGAAGGTATGACGCTAAAAATTGTTTTCAATTTCGATGGCGAACTTGACAGAAGGGTGCTTAGAATTCAGTCTCTGAATACGGGGCATGACTGGGATCCCGACCGAATTAATTCCAAAGTATCATCAATATATCTACCGCGAAAAGAAGGTCCAAAACTTGTGGGGTAATCTGCAAGTTAATGTTATTCAGCTCATTGCCCAGCGTGAATTAATATTTTAAGACTATAACTACTTGGGTCTTCTAGGAATGAAAGCGTTTTGGCTTTTTTTATCATCACCAGGTTCGACGACCTTCATGCCCTTCAAATCAAAACTCGAGCCAATCGTTCTACCAGTAACGGAATAACTATCTGTGTGTTGGGGGGAACAAGTCCTCGGAGAAATCATTTTTCAGTTCAAGAAAAAAGTACTTCTGTCACATTTTGGATTCTTTACCCGATGCAGCCCGCATTGATCAACTGGTTCTCGCATTGAGTATACATGGATAGAAATGGTCCCGTGAAACGCTTCATAGCATTCAAAATTTACCAAGTCTCAGGCCCTTAAAAAGCTCAATGTCTGGGGAGAATTTCTGAAAATGCTATTCTAGGCCTGGTAAACCACTACTGAAAAAGTTACGATTGTCCATCGGCAGTGCAAAGGCCTGTTTACACGATCATTGAGTGCACACGTGAGAAGTGAAGGGCTGCGCAAGCCCCGCCCACTTGCTCTCGCTTCAGGTGCTTTTACTGCTCAATGATAATGCAGACTATGCTCGTTTTCATGACGCTGGCCAGAGTTTGTCAGTGTCATTACAGATGCACTGTCATTGAGCATGTAAATGGGCCTGAAGCGATGCAAGTGGTCGGGGTTTGCATCTTTCTTCACTGCTCACGCGCTCACTCAATGATCGTGTAAACAGGCCTTAAGCGGGTCAACTCAGCGATTTTAAATTTTGGTCCGATTCGTTTGAAATTCGGCCAGTGTATGTATTTGTTGAAAATAAACATAATTTACTCGTGTTACTTTTCGATTTAGGCCTTTTTTTGAAAAATACGAAATATTAGTTTTTTAGTACATTTTTATGGATATTTCAAAGGAATAGAAGCATTGAGTTTTTATGCTAGAACAAAACCAAAGACAGTTTTAGAATCCTTGAAGCATTGCAAGCAAATGTATGGTTTCAAATTCCCCATTTGAAATTTTTCGTTTTTTATATGCGATATTTGATTACTAACTAGCATATACACTAATTTTGGGTTTGAGCTTGATAAAAAAAATTATTTGTACAATTGGGAAGAAAGGAACCATACTTTTATTAGTAATGTTCCAAGGATTCTAAAACTGTTTTTGTTCGTTTTCCTAGCATAAAAACTCACTGACTTCTATTCTTTTGAATGTTGAAGACAAGGGTTGTTAGTAATAATGCATAAATAAATTATTATCTGAACTGTAATGTAATAGAAAATTTATGTAATTGAATGCTGTATTCATTTTTATTTCGATAATCTTCATGCATAACTTCATATTCACACTGTGAATTGTAATATAAATAATTTTTTTTTAATTATTTTTATAAAATTATGAACTTCTATATTTTTAGTTTGATTCTTATGATATTTGAATATCATACGTAACTTTCAAAAAGAAACACAATTTCATCAATTCATTTTTTCGATTCAGGCCTTAGTTTTTTGTAAAAATTGGACATATTGTTTTTTTAGTTCATTTTTAATGATATTTCAAAAGAATATAAGCCAGTTTTAATGCTAAAACAAAACCAAAGACAGTTTTAGAATCCTCGAAACATAGCAAACAAAGTGATGGTAGTAAACTTTTCATTTCACGTTTTTTTTATATGGCGTCAAAAATTCAGGATTTTTTGGCTCCTTAAACCCCCCAGGGGGAGGAGGGGTTCTAGTGTCCGTAGCGCCATAAAATTTTAGGACCGAATAGTCCACCAACTAAGAGTCCTTTTTCCACAGCAGCAAAAAATGGCTCATCGGACCGACAGGGGCTTAGGTTGACCTCCTTAAGGTAAATACAATGGTCTACGAGTCAAAGTGAGAGGGACGACCAGTCTTGCATCATGAAATACTCGTAGTGTACAAGATCAATTTTCGACTTCGGCTTTGAAACATAATAATATTTCATCAACGATTCTGAAGCCTGTCGCAACAACGCATAATCCCACAGAGCTGACGCAACGAAGGCACTTGTGCATGACCATCTGCATATTAAGAATGTGTTGTAACAATTGCTGATGACATTTGAGAACAAGGGTGTGTTCGCTGTGAAGAAAAATACTGCTAATTTGAATTAATTAGCTTGAAACAGGTAATTGCGCCTCTTTTTAGAATGCTACCTTCCAAAGAACAGATGCTACTAGCGACATTTTACAACACTCAAAACTAATAGATCAGCTTGCAAAATTACGTATTATCAGTCGTGCTTTCTTCGATATTAATGAGAAACAAGGTAAAGGACTGTCTTGTTTAGCAAAGCACATCCACACGAAAACCCGACACAAGTCTTCAATGTACTTCGTTAGCATTTAGACTATTGCCACAATGAAAAAGTTCAACTTAGTCCTTGGAAAAATACAGAACCGAAGTTTTCTTTACTTGATTTTCTCCCGATGAGCGTCGGCGAACTTATGAACACATATCAAGCAAATATCACATTTTTAAACGTCGAAAAAAGTGTCTTTGTCATGCTTGAGCTGTAGCGGAGCAACTCGTAAGGTCTTCCTCAGATGACGAAGACATTGTATGTATTGATGAACTGTGTTAGTTTGTAACACCCGCCAAAGCCTTCAAAGACGAGGAGCACAAAGATTTCATTACTAAGCGCTCCCTTAACAGACATACCATAGACGAGAGTGAGCAGAAAATTTTCTGAAACATTGAGGATATACCACATTTTGATTAAAAAAATAAGTGATTTCGGCAGCTGTTAAAATGCCCTTGAAAATGTCGCATGGTAACACGCCCAGGGTTTTTTTTAGTGGTGTGTATTTGGAGTCATTCTTTCAAACGCGAGAACAACTAGCTCGGAAGCATTTTGTTTTTTGTTTTATCAACGTAAACTCTGTTAATCTGCTGTCTACGTTGTGGGGACAGCTCTAGCATTGCAGAATTACTTAGAGCTTCACAACTTCAAAATTGCAAAAGAATAGCGCCCACTACAGCTCTAGTTTTGCAGAACTACACAATTTACCACAGGTATAGAATTTCAGACCTGAACTGTACACTTTAGCCCAGGTAAATCGTCTTAAAGAAGGAGTTGACTTACCTATAGAAGACGGGGAGGAGAGCAGAAGGTCGCTCAGCTACTGTCGTTGTCAAGACAAGAAAGGCGGCATGAATAAGTCATTCACGAAGATAGAAAATTACTCATGCAATTATTACTAAGTATTAATTATTAAATGGGTATTGAATTTTTTTATTGTTTTTATTTACCTGTCTCTCAAACTGTTAATCATTTTTGAGGACTTCACAACATTCACACATGATACATGGTTCTACACTCCCTTACATCATGACATTCTTCAATATTCTTGATGGCTACTTCAACATGATGCTTCAATACCAAAGCGTATAAAAGAGATTTCAAGATCCGTAAAGCTTTTGACAGAAACTGCTGACGCTCGCTACAAATATTGTGCTTGTTCACGTACTTTTTATTTTATTTTAGTATGGCTACAGAACATATGCTTGGACTCGTGATGCTTCACCATATATAATGCAGTGTTTAACACTTGTGGCTTTTTCTATCAAGTGATTCAGAATTCTATAGGAACATCGATTTGTTGCTTTGCACTCATTACCATGACGTATAGGAGAGTGATACCTTTGTTCTACAAGTCTTGCGGAACTACGAATTTTTACTCATATTTTTTCAGCTTATCGAGTATAACACGTACCCATGATAGGCTCGCTGTATCTCGAGAGATAAAAAAGTCCTATGACAGCCAGCCCGGTTGCCGCCACAAGGCCAAAAAGACATCGCTGCCAATGTACGGGTTGCACACCTGAAGAAAAATGCAGAAATTATTGCTGAGATCATTTCAACGGCTGCTGGATTTAAACTTGACATTTATAACATCACTGACTTTTGATGCAAAAAATACTTGTGAACCAGTTCTCTCTGAATTGTCACACAATCTAAACTACTGCAAACATTTTTACGGTACCAAATCTTTATTAAGAGACGACAAGCAGAGTTTCGAGTTTCCTTTCACTTCATTAGTATCCTGTTTGATGATGTTTTGCTTAAAGTCTAGTATCTGGCAATTCTGTCTTTTAGAATATGATGAAAGATGGTAGCAAAACCAAGTTGAATGGCCCATAATCAGGTTGATTCCAATTTTACCGCAGTTCGGAATCAATCAAGCACAGGCGTAAAAAATACAAGTACAGTTATAAATTTTTAATGCACAGCACCATGGAGCGCATTGATTGTAACTAAATATCGTTATACAAAGTGTTACCTCGTGAATTCACTGTTTTCTTCTCATTATTAGATATACGAGTACTGGAGCCCAGATCCCCTCTTTTTATTTTTTGTTGAGGCTACTATCCGATGATGCATTCCCGATAGCATCGTAAATATATCGCATAAAGAAAAGCCGTCTCTGAATTTCGCATTCAGTTTTTTCTGTTAAAATACCCTGGAACTACGTTTGAGCCTAGTACCTTATTGTACCTGCAAGGGTCTAAACAACCCTATAGTAGCCAAGGCAATTTATGGACATATTCAAAATACTATCAGAGATAACATTTTCTGTGAACTGATTCCAGATCCAGACGATTTTAAACGAAAAAATCCAGGTCTTGAAGTGTCTTGAAAATTTTTTCACATGCGTTATTTCTTGTTCAAAAATTTTGCGGAACGTCGGACAGCCTTCTGGGGGAAAATCATTCAGCATTTAAAGTTTCTTTAATTGGTCTAGCAATCTTCTTTGTTCTATGAAAATAATTTAGTCAGTAGGAGGCATCACTCGTAACCGAGCTTATGGAATCCTGGAATCGTTTTCGTTGCTTTACGCTAAATTCTCTCCGTTCAAGTCGAAATCTCACTTTTTGTTAAGGGATCAGAGTTACATGTAGTGTTCTACATGTGATCGGATTGGTGGGTTATGAAGGGGTAATATAATTTTTTAAATAATTTTAAACAATTTTTAAACAATTTATTTATCACGGGTGATACAGAGGTAGAATGTTTCTCAAGTCTAGTACAATGGTCAAACTAGAGTAAAGCTACATGTGGGGCCGAACAAGTTCAGTGACTTCTAGGGCATCCTACCTTCACGTTATTCTAAGGTGTACAATAATGTTTAACCTAATTCATTTAACCTAGTTTCGCATTAGACTGATCAATGAGATAATTAACTCGAAATTGATGCTGTATTTCACAATATAGGTCAAATCGGCTATATTTATTTATATATTCGATAAAACGATTTAAGAGCAGACTGAAGATTGGTTATGTTACCCATGGCAAGTTACATTATTAGGACCAGACATGAAGGAGGCAAGATGTGACGGGTATTCTGATAGGAAGTCAGACTCAAGGTGTCTTTTGAATACTTTGTAAAAATTACTTTCACGGATCTCCATAGGTGTTGAGTTCCAAGTTTTAGTTACAACGAAGAGGATACTGTGTTGCGACCGGGGGCCTTTGAATAATTAGGAAGCATGAATTTACTTCTATTTCGGGTTAAATGGTCGTGATGACCAGTTTACGCTGGTAATAACTGTTTTAGGCTAGTGTCGCCATCATTTCTTAATGTTTTGTAAATAAAATTACAAGTGGAGATATTATAGAGATCCGAATCTCTAAGTATTTGTAAATTTTTGAATGAATCACTTGTGCGAACATTATATTCTAGGTCCTATACGGCTCTGATAGCTATTTTTTGCAGAGTAAAAATTTTGTTGTTTTTATTTTTATTAGTTCCGTGCCATGCTTCTATTCCGTAATGCAAGTATGGAGAAATGAGTGTTCGGTAGAGCATTTGTAAAGCTGCTTCAGGCAGGAAAATTTTAACTTTATTTATGATTCCGATGGAATTTGGTAATTTAGAACTAAGATGAGCGATGTGCTCTTCGAAGGTCAGATGTTTATCTATTATGATGCCCAGAAACTTACATGAGTTGGTTTCTTCGATTTCACCTTCGCCAATTTTAATGCGTGGGAGAGATAGATTTTTCTTGTATGAGAATGTAATATACTTCGTTTCATCGATATTAAGGCTTATTTTATTAGCTTCAAGCCACAATGAAACCATATGAAGTTCATTATTTATACCCTCCGCAATCATAGCGGGATTTTGGTTCGGAAGGACCGCAGAAAGCGTACTGTCATCGGCAAAAAGTATGCATTTGAAGAATGATGTAGATTTCATAATATCAATGATAAAAATCAGAAATAAGAGAGGCCCAGGAACAGATCCTTGTGGAACTCCATGGCTAATTGTCTGTGGGTCCGATGTTGCGTCGTCAATGACAACGTATTGCTTCCGATTTGTTAGGTATGATATGAACCAATCATGGGCAACCCTTCGAATGCCATAACAGTGTAGTTTCGAGAGTAATATTTTGTGGTCCACACAATTGAATGCTTTTCGAAAGTCAAGAAATACAAAGAAGGCAGGCTTTGCTTCATCTATATTAGAATAAAGGAATTGTAAATGATTTAATATAGCCTGTGTTGTTGATTTTTTAGAGTCTTTGCCGTATTGTTTATTGTAAAGAAGGATTTTTATTCAAAATAAGAGGATATTTTTTTATACAAAATTCTTTCGAATACCTTGCTAATAATTGGTAGCACGAAGATAGGTTGGTAATTGCTTACACAGGTTTTTTCACCATTTTTAAAGATAGGGGTTACTCTAGCAACTTTGAGGGAGTTCGGGAAAGTGCCTAGTAAGAGAGACTGGTAAATAAGATTGGATATCAGCGGGGCTACTATATCAGCAATAATTTTAAGTACTTTTGTCGGAAACGCTTGTGGCTAACTCGATTTATTTTTCAGGTTGTTCATGCACGCAATTACATCAGTAGAGTTGGTAGGCGTAAAGAAAAAGAAGTTGTGTTCTCGAATATGATCCATGTATTCCAGGTGAAAAGTAGGTTAACTTGGAATACCATGAACTATAGATTTCCTTACGTTTACGAAGAAATTGTTAAAGAGATTAGCAATTTCTTTCTTCTCATGGTGCGCTACATTATCTTGAACATGTTTAATTTTCTTTTTATCGGCGTTATTCGTTTTACAGCTAGAATTAAAGTAAACTTGCGCGTAAAGTAGCTCTTTTTTGATGTCCTTATCTGATTTGTCACATAGTTTGCGAATCGGTTATATGTTTCTTGAGATATCCGCCCTTCGCAAAGGAGGGCTAGGTAGGCTTGACGTTTCTTTATATTTATCACGATGTTTCCAGTAATTCACGGCTTTTTTTATTTTTCGGGGTAACTGTACGAGTTCAAATTGGGCAACACTGATTGTATTCGACCATTATAGTTTCAGTCAACTTTACTACTGCTTCATTAATGCTCGTTGTATTATTGTGTTGAGAGATGTGCAATATTGGTATTGATTCTTCTAAAACGGTGCGCACTTCTTCTAAATTTGATTCGTTTACTTTACGATATGAGTAAGTTTCAGCCCGTAGCTTGGTGCAAGCAATATAGACATTTTTCTTAACAATAAAAACTGGAAAATGATCTGATAAGTCGGAAGTATAATGATTCCAGAAAGAAAATCACTTGGGTCTGTCATAAAGATATTGTCGAGCAGCGTAGCAGACTCTGAGGTTATTCGTGTAGGCTTTTTGATGATCGGAAGGAAAGATTGAAACTGAAAGGCTGATGAGAAATTAGAGATTGGTTCAGTCATAGCTTTCATGTTCAGTAGATCATAATTGAAGTCACCGCATATTATTATGTCATTGTATAAGAACCTGTTGAACTGAGAAAAAATACGATTTAGTTCATTCAGGAAGGATACAGGACAGGCTGTAGGAAGCCTATACACCGTTCCAAGCACAATGCGTTTACCATCTCTAGAGAGTTCTAAGAAGAGTGTTTTGATATGATCCGTATTCATTGATGCACTTGCTATGATTCTTGAGTCTAAATGGTTAGATATATATGTGCTGATGCCTAATGAACGTCTTTTGACTTGTCGCATGGTTTCTTGCTGTGAAACCGAGAATTCTACTCGCATTCGTATTTTTTTTTCACTTTAAAGTATAAACTACTATTTTCTTTCGTCGGATCATGAACAGGTCTCTCCAATTATCTTCAATACATTATCTATAAGGTTGAGGTGAGGGCACTCTACAATTAGGCGATTGCAGACTCTTTACAATTATGCGATATTTCATTTGAGATAGTTTTGGAGGTCTACCAGTTTTTAGTCATGCATCTAACGTTTTATCAGTGTAATACCTTATCATTACATGATGAACAAAGCTTTTAGATCTACGGATAATAACGATTTCTGAAATTAACTTGTTTTCTTGATGGTTGGAAAGAATGAGTTATTTTCTGCTAGAGGGAGTGTTTTGCTAGTTGAAGTCATCAAAACGCTTGAAACTACAGTGCAACCCACGGTATTAGTCCAATTTGATTTTTCTTCAAAACTATCATTTCCTGTTCATATACCTTGATACTTTATAATATGTCGTACAGTCATCAAGTACAATGTTCATAATCCTATTATTTTAAAAATTGTTTGCTTGTTACCATTAGAAACTCACTATTATCAAATCCACGCTCTATTTTCTGAACCACGATATTAGTCCGAGATATAAAAATTAGTTAAATATGATGAATAAAAAAGAAATTAGTCAAATATTAGTATGAAAATTAGTAAATAATACTTCAAAAGGTACTTTTAGCGAATTGTAACTGTGAACAAGGCAGAAAAAATGAGCTCATTTTTTAATGTAACCGCTATTACATTTTATTACCTTGAAAATGCGTTCATTAACCGAATTAGTCTAATTTTCAATAGTAGTACCATCAATAGATCTTACGGCAACTTGTATGGCAGGCCACAATTCTGCTTTGAAAGAAAACTGCTTGCCATATGAGTAAACTTTGCGCTTGATGATAGACCACAGATTCTCAATTGGGTTAAAATCTGGAGAATTGGGTGGCCACCAGGGTTACGGAGTCGGTGGAATAAATTTGCGACTCCGACTCCGACTCCGACTCCACCTTTCCAGAATTTGGCGACTCCGACTCCGACTCCGACTCCACCTTCTCAGAATTTGGCGACTCCGACTCCGACTCCGACTCCACCTTTTCAGAATTTGGCGACTCCGACTCCGACTCCACCTTTTCATAATTTGGCGACTCCGACTCCGACTCCATTTCTCCAGAATTTGGCGACTCCAACACTGACTCCGCCTATTCACAATTTTGTGACTCCAACTTCACCTATTCATAATTTATAAGATGAATATTTTATTTCTTAACTAGTGTACACAGACCGTAAAAAATGACAAAATTCAATACCTTTCTTCAACAAATTTTCGTTTAAGTGGAGTTTCCATGCTTTCAGCTTATTCCAAAGGTAACTTAATTTTCTTATAAGAGTAATAAACACTCAGAACACAGCATTTTTGAGCCACAAGAGAAGTAGTTATAGCCATTCGTGTCGTATCCAAGATACAGAAATTCAGCATTACTGAAAGCAACTGCGAACTTGTGTATGTATATTGTAATATGCAATACAGTACATTGCAATACAGTATATTGTAATATACAATACAGCATATTTCAATATGCAATACCCCGCCGAACTCGGTATTCACGATACAAACTTGAGTATCAATTGTTAAAATAAAGGACGTCTTGGTAGTGAAGTTTCCATTTTCAAAATTTTGGGATCAGCAAAGACAAAATTAATTTTATGACCCAAGCTTTCGGCTAGATTAGCTCTAGCCGTCATCAGGGGAACGATGTATTTTTAAACAAAACCTCTTATGGTATCCGCGGGTATCTAGTATACAAAACATTTTTTAAATTTTTACATGCAAGCCGAAAATCATTGATCAAGGGCGACTGATGAGCATAGGAAGAAACTGCGGGGGGACATCAAGATGACGATTAATTTTGCTAGGTTCCTAAACACTGTACATAGCTTCGACAATTTTTCGAGCGTATTAATTTTTAACATTTTATAATATACATACATTTTCAAAATCAAAAGAATGGTTATCTTCTTCGGAATGCTAATAGACAAGGGATAACCTATTTTTCCTCTGCACATTCTTCGCATGCTCATCAATTCGTTGTTAAAGATTTCTACCCGTTTCCCCAATGTAACATGCTTCACAATTTTTACATTATAATTTATATATAAGATTACTTTTTTCACAATTTTATCGTTTATCTTTAAGTCTGATTAGGCTGTTTTTTATGGTATTCGAAGATTTGAAAGCCAATTTAACATTGAATGGTTTTAAGATTCGCTGGACTCTTTCAGAACAACCTTTAATATACGGGACGCTAACATATTTCAGGGGGCGTTAGGAAATTTTGAAGAAAAATCAAATTGGACTAATACCGTGGGTTGCACTGTAGTTTCAAGCGTTTTGATGACTTCAACTTGAGTATATAAGGCTCTGGATCACTCTAATTGTGATGAAAGTGACTTATTACAGAGCTATTGCACTACGAAAATCAGTGTATTAATTGACCGTGAACTGGAACCAAGACGCCAGTGCTATTTTTTTCCTATCAATTATTCTTAACAGCGTGACACAAAACGTATAAATAAACACACGACACTCATTCTTAGTAGTAAACGGTTGCAGGTGTTGAAACCTGTGCATATGTTCCTTATATTCTTTATTAGCGAACGACTTTTAAATTGACTACAGATTGTTAATAATCAAGATACTAGTGTACATGATTGGTCAAAAATGACGGGATCCAATGGTATCGTTTTAAAAAAATCTCAAGATAAAAATGGCAAACAAATATATCCATTGTAATAGTACCTGCGATTAAAATACAGTATTCTCGTACTTGTGCACTGGTAAAACTCGTATCACAGATACGGTCATTAAGCATCTTTAAAAACGTCACAAACGCACACAACAACCAAGCAAATTGTATAACATAATACCTACCTGAATTGTAATTTAAATCATTGTTCGCAAAAGGTTTTTAAAAAATTTGCCATACCTTTTAAGCATTCAAATGCCTTTGAAATTTAAATGCAATGAGTCGCATTTTCTTGACAGTTGATTCGATTTTCAAGAAATGTTTTTTACTTATAAACATAAGTGAGCAGATGCCAGGTTTTTCATATTTCGATGGTATTTATGATACTGTCCAAGCAAGCAGATTCCCATTGTAATGAGATAGGGGAAGTTACGCACGAGAACATATACTTATCATTGACGGACACCTGGCTTTTTATTATACCGGGTGTCCTATAAAAATGTCCCCGATTTTTAATTAATTATATCTCAGCTTTAAATTAACATATTTTAATTGCCTTTTTTCACAATGTAGTAAATTTTGTTTCCTTTTCGAATAATTTAAATTTTTGAAAATCGGTTGAATAACCACTGTACAATGTCCAATTTACTGAAACGAGCAGAGAAATTAATTGTTCAGAGGAAAAGTTTTTAAAACCATATTGATATTCTTCCTTATTTTGTAGTTTCCATAAAACTAAACACACAAAAATTTTAAGGAGTAACAAATCATTACCTTATATAACGTTTAAATAAATAAGGTAATTTTAGTATCCAACGACATACCCTCCATTTCTCTCAAGGCAAGTATTACTTCTAGCCACCATTGAACGAAGAGTTTTACCCATTATTCCACCGTTTTTTATCAGTCCTTGAAACACTATTATTGAGAACACTTGAAACTTGAAACCTCTCAGAGGGTTTAAATACTTAGTTATATGTACGATACATCGTTATGAAATTATTCTTAACAGTAGGTATTGAGGAATGAAGAAGAACACCAGTGTTGTTTTTAAAACTTTCCCTTTGAACAATTTTTTTACCCCTTTCAGTAAATCGATCGTCTTAAAGATTATTCAACTGATTTTCAAAAACTTGAATTATTTCAAAAGGAAACAAAATTGACTAAATTGTAAATAAAAGACAATTAAAATATGTTAATTTAAAGCGGAGATATTATCAATTAAAAAGTCCGGGACATTTTTGTGGGACACCCGGTATAGTATTGATTGTTCTTATACAATAAATGGTCAAGTGTCTCCTTTGAACAAATTAATAAATAGGTTTAGCTATTTCGTGAGCGTAATCTCTCCTATGTTAATACAATGGAGTTTTAGGATTTAAAACTTAAGGGCAACTGCTCGAACATTTATTTCGAATACAGAAGAACTTCAAGGGAACAACAGCAAGTCGTTTCCCTTTTCTCCTGCGCAAAAAGAGAAACCGTACCCAAGTTAGGCGGATCTTGAGGATTCCAACAGTACGCTCAGCAGCGTCCTCTGTAATATTTTTATTATTAAATTCCTTTAAAATAGAGACCGAAGATCTTCTTTAACGTAAGGTTAGTTTTTAAAACGATACTCGCTAAAAATAGAAGACACCCAATGGACGCGGCCGGTCATCAGTACGGTACTCAGGTAGGGAATTTTAGAGGCGTTCTGAGTAGAGAGATACAGAGTTTTAAGATGTCTGGTCGCCGACTAGGTGAATATCGTATCTTATTGCAAGATTGCATATAGCACTAAGATTTTAACAATTATTTGACAATTAATTACCTTCAATAATAAGTGCCTATTCAAGAGGCTGCAAAAGCCGGGTCGAGGAGTTCAAGTCGCAGAAAGAGACTACTTTTTACGCAAGAGAAATAAGTTAAAGGTACCAGACCCACTTTTATTAAAAGGACGACGTGCTGCCCAAGCAGAGCAAGCTCAAAGATAATTTAATGAGTGAACGCCAAAGCGTAACAAGTAATTTTAATTAAAGCTATTTAAGGTTAATGCAGGTCTGCTAGAAGCGCAAACGTGCTTAATTATAGAAAGTTAAATTTAAACACAAAAATCGAAAGGAAAAGATGCAGCTGCAAAACAAAAAACAACGAACAAAAAGATCTCATTTCATCAGTTTCAAATTTTGTCTGTGACCTAAGAGAGGCCAAATGATGAAAACTTTTTCTTCCACAAAGCCGCTATCAGAAATACGGAAAATATTCAACAGGAAATTTCATTGAACAAAAAAATTGGCTGTTTGTCTTTGTTGGTTGATCTGTCTCCCTTTCACGCTCTTAAAGATGCTTAACTACTGTATCTGTGATGCGAGTTTCACAAGTGCACAAGTATTAGAATATTTTAATCGCGGGTGCTATTAGGATGGAAATATTTCTTTATGGTCCACATCTGAAAGTTTTCTATACAGACAATATCGAATCCCGTCATTTATGACGAGTCGTGTACACAATTATGTATACTGAGTGTTTCAGAACACGAGGTACAAAATTGCACATCAAGTAGAAAATGGCCAAATAAACACTTTTTGTCCTATGAAATTTTCCCCCAAAAAATCGGGGTTGGGAGGTATTAGGTGTTAATTGTTTTTAAGGTTGAAATTTAATGGCACAATTACTCGCGATATTGATTCTGAATATACTTTACAAAAATTGTTCAAAATGTGTTCCACCTACATCTATGCACTTTTCGAATGTTAGCCTTAACGGCTACCGAATATTAGGAAACACGTCTGGCATTAAGGTATCTCACCTGCAGCCACTGCAATTCTGGCCACAAGATCTTCCTCAGACTCAATGGGTGTAGCATAGACAAGGCTCTTCACGTGTCCCGAAAATTGAAATCGAGTGGAGTCATGTCAGGAGATCTAGGAGGTCATGCAACTAGCACATTTCGCCGGATCAACGTAAATTCAAAATCAATATTGCGAGTAGTTTATTCATTAAATTTCACCCTTAAAAACAATAAACTGCTAATATCTCAATGTCTCTTTCTTCGGAAAATTTTATAGAAGAAAAAGTTTTTATTTGGATATCTTCTAGTTGGTGTGCAATTTTTTGCCTCTTATTCTGAATCTGAAACACCCTGTATATTACTGACAAGTGTTTTCTGAGTAGGTAATGTAGGCATTGTCTACACTGAGAAGCATAGATATGTATCAACAGTTTTTTATTACTAAGTATGCACTAATTCATTAAAATTATAATAGTTAATTCAATGACTATGCTTCAAATCCCCAAAATTATGTATACGTGTAGATAAGGTAGGCCAGATTTGCACACTGCCTTTTCTTCTCTGTACCTACACTAAGCAGGGTAACAATGCAGAAAAGGTGTCATATTATTGCTCAACTCTATGTTACATTTCGGCTATATATAATAAGCAAAAGTTGTTCTGCTTTCATCGCAGGGTTCTGACGTTTTCGGAGCGTTTTTTTACGAATAAAAGTCACTTCTAGCTTCTTTGCCTGTAATATGATACTATCTCTTATTTTCGTCTAACTTTTTACTTTGTACTGGACACTTTGTTATTTTAATAAACGCCCAGGTTCTTCTCATTTCGTGTTTTTTGGAGCAATTTGAAACGTTTCCAGCAAGAGAATTTGTACTATCGCATAAATGCAAAAACCATTGCAGCTGAGATAGTGCATTGTTTTCAGTTACAATGTGTGTGTGACTGTAAGTGAAGTTTTTGCTGGTGTGTGTAATTATTTTCATTGCAGCTCGTTTACATCGTATTTTAATTTTTTTCAAGTATCTCAATGCCGATATAGATAACCTTACAACATTTCCAAATCTTCCTTAACAAGAAGTAATTAATTATATAATGCTACAAGACGAATACTATTTCAGTTTTTAAAAATGTATCAAGATAATTATAAAATTCTCCATTTCAGCGTATACTTGCTTAGAAACTGGGGAGTGATACGAAGATAAAAATTAAACATTATGATGATATAGTGGAATACAATATAACTCTGAAAGAACCAAATTACATTCAAGGAATAACTTGAGAAATGAGCAGAAATTTTTATTATTAATACATGTTAACTTGACTTAAAAACACGGAATCCATATCAATTTTGATAACATGACTTGAAAACTAGAAGTCTTTGTGCACTAGACCATAGCTTCAGGTTTCGGCAAAGACTACTCATTGGCAATGAATCATATCCTAAAGACTAGAAATGTTTATGATCATTATCAATCAATGCATCATTTTGAGCATACAGAGTTACCACTCTTTATGTGAGTACAATGTATTGCATCAGCTGAAATGTTCTGCAAGTAACTTGCAACACATTTAGTACTATTTTCCAGTTTCTATGTATTAATTGAAGGAAAAATGAACAAAACAGATATATACAGAATGAATTTGCGATGCTTTCAATTACTAATTCCTGCTTTTAACTACAAAATATACATCAATGCTGGGTACAAAAATTATATTTCGCACTCGTAGGTTTCTCATATATATCTGTGCAAACCCTCAATGACTAGATAACATGACCGTATTAGGTGATAGGAATAAATACGCTGTTTCATACTTAGAACAAAACAATCAACAAAAACATTGCGTATTTTTTAGATTTTTCACCAAAGCATTCTAACTCTGTTTTGGTTTACTTTTAGTTTTAAAGAATTATAAATAATTTTTAGCAAAAATTAGAATCGAAGACACCAAAAAAGAGCGACTCCAACCACGACTCTACCACATCTGAATGAACGACTCCGACTCCGACTCCGACTCCACCACATTCGGAAAAGCGACTCCGACTCCGACTCCGACTCCATCACACTTCAGAGTAGCGACTCCGACTCCGACTCCGACTCCACCACACTTCAGAGAAGCGACTCCGACTCCGACTCCGACTCCACCCTAAAACATCCGACTCCGGCGACTCCGACTCCCGACTCCGACTCCGACTCCGCAACCCTGGTGGCCACACCTTCAAATTTTGGTTTTTGAACCCAAGAGAAGCAAGATATTCTCTCGTAGATCTGGCTGAGTGCGATGGTGCATTGTCTTGCATGAAATCCAACTTTTTGCAACGATCCAAAGTCTGGACGTGAAGCCAAGGAACAAGACATTCATGGAGGAGGGCCCAATAATTTGCAGAATTAACTTTAACTCCTTCACGGACTATTATTGGGCCTACAAGTTCGTTATTCACGATCCCAGCCCACAACATAACACCACCACCGCCTTGATGGCGGCGAAAACGATGGCGGAGCTTACCCTCAAGGTCAACCCATCCGTCTGGGCCATCGAGGGTCGCTCTGGTCTCATCCGTGAATAAAACACATTTCATATCCTGTCTCATATACGACCTAGCTCACTCAACTCTCAGGAGCATGTGCCTTGGTGTCAATGGAGGCTTTTTCTCTGGAGATTTCACCTTTGCGATAGTCCTCAAGATTCTGTTGCGGGTAGTTTTTGGGACTTCATTCAGACCAGAGTTTTCAAAAATTGCTTTGCTGGTGCTTCCTGGTTTCTTGAAGATTTCACGCTTGGTTTTTCTGATTTCTTGCGTGTTTAGAGCTTTTAATTCACCTTTATCAGACCGTTCCTTTTGAGTGGAAGGATCCCTCAAGAAACGTTGAATTGTTTCAACATGGCGGCCTAAAATCCTAGCTATAGAGGCACAAGAAGTCTTCTTGGCAGTTTCCTTTATGATGGTTTGATTTTCTTTGTCTGTAAGGTCCTTAGCATGTCCCATTTTGAATTTTATACAAATGGACTAATAGTGTGGTTCACCGTATATTACAAAAAAACAAGCTAAACAAAGGAAAATTGTATAACCAGCCTCTCCAGAAGATAAAAAAATATTGCCAGATGAACTAAGAACACATTGTTGCCATATTAAAACATGATTCTCGCCAGGCAAAGGATTTTAAGCGAAATATCAATAAAAAAAATTGTTGGACTAAAACCGTGGGTCGCACTGTAGTTCCAATGATGCATGAATGCTGTCTTTACATTCGAAATGCTCTGTTGAATATTCTAAAATGCATTAATCAAATTTTTGCACATTTATAGCATAAAACCTTACATTCTGTCCAGGTTTGAATTTCTAAGGTTTAAATTTCGCTACAGATTAGGTGTACAACGATAAGTTATAATCAGTGTGATAGAGTGGAATTTAGTCTTATCAAAACAGTTCTTTAATTTTATTGACGTCTTCGGCAACCGTTTTTCTGATGAGAGGAGTATCATGCCGATATAGGGACTTTTTGTTATCCATAGAAGAATTTAGTGCGTTAGTATTGTGAAAGAAATATTTATATAAGTAGCTTATCTTTTTGAAAATTTGAATTATAAATTAGAAAGTTTTAAAGTGCACGTCTTTTAATGAGATCATTATTTTATTTAGAAAATGAATAAACAAAAATATTTGGAACGTTTGGAACGTTTCGTTATTTTCAACCTGAAAACGAGGGGAAAAATTAGTTAAATGCCAAATTGAAATCAAAAACATCAATCGTGGGTGAAAAAAGCAGAAACTTATGAGAGAAAGAAAAATATGAATGTCCATCATCCTGAAGGAATTTTGAGCACAGGTATCTCTGAGTTATCTAGAGTACACATGTTATTGTTGTTATTGGCAACCATAGACGCTTTTCAATGATGACCTTTTACGACGACCAAAAGGAAGCTGTAAGATCGCTGGAATAAAGTTCCGTTCACACGTGGTTCTGATAAACTTTGGAAATGTACAGCAAATACAATTCGAAAATTTGGGACCCACTTAAGTGAAGATTAAGGAACTGCCAAAGATCATCTAAACTACTTGGCTACCACGGGGAATTTTACTGAAGGGCATAATATATGAACTTATTATTGAATAAAATCAGTTGAGATCACGCTTGTTCTGCAAGGTCATATAAATTGCAACTTTGTGTCGAAGGAAGTCCACTTACTTACCCATCATAGCAGAGTATGTTATGAAAACGATGAAGCTTCTTGCAAATGTTCGGCTCAGCAGGGATCAATATCACAGCAAGTGTCGTCAGAAAACCTAATTGGCTAGGGTTTGAAACCAAAAAGAAGCCGATTAGACCTGAAAAAACAACCACAAATCTTAATATGGGCTGTCAGCGTCTTCGTAACTTGTTACGTATAGGCTGACTTGCTCCGTAGTAGCATTTAAATATTTTTGAATGTTCTCACATGTAAAAAGTTTCATCTAAGGCATTTTATTTCAACCAACTCGACACCTTTCCTCCTAATTACACCTAAATCGTCCTAGACACCTTATTTCCATTTATTTACGCTTGGACAAAGTATTAATCATTATTTTCCGTCATTGAAAACAGAGAAGTACGACTGGATTCGAAATCCGTTCATTGATTTTCCACATAATGAAGAACTTCAATTACATGCAGAAGATGAATTAGCAAGTATTTCAAGTGACCGCAGCTTGAAAATAAAACATTCTGCGGTTCTTTTCGATACCTACTGGACTTCAGCAAAAAAGAATATCCAGCCTTGTCAGATAAAGCTTGGGCAGCCTTCTTGCAGTTTTCCACTTCTTATCTGGGTGAACTTGGGTTATCTACGTTGCACAATATGAAAATAAAAAAAGAGAAAGACTACGCTCCACTGAGGAAGAAACGCGAGTGTGCTTATCCCATGTACGCCCAAGCATTGAAGAGGCTGCAAAACAGCACCTAGCACACGTTTCACACCAATAACGGCAAGTGGAAACAACTGCACTAAAAATTGTAAACCCAATTATAAGGTAAGTTCTGTTATTCGCATTTAAAATTTTTCTCTTTGAGGCTTAGATCTTTAAAAAATGTAGCTATAGCATAATAATTTTTTGTAGTTCACAGTACGTTTGCGGTATCTGTGTCGCGACATTTTCAATGGTTGATAAATGTGCCGCAAGTTACCAAAGTTTGAGAAACACTGTCATAGAGGAATGATTTTTGTCTAAAATAGGAATATACATTTATGCATGCAATTTTCTTGAATATTCTACTAATAATTGATAGCACAGCGATAGGTCTATAACTGTTTACGCTAGTTTTTCCACCTGTTTCAAAAATAGGGGATACTCTAGCTACCAGGGTTGCGGAGTCGGAGTCGGAGTCGGGAGTCGGAGTCGCCGGAGTCGGATGTTTTAGGGTGGAGTCGGAGTCGGAGTCGGAGTCGCTTCTCTGAAGTGTGGTGGAGTCGGAGTCGGAGTCGGAGTCGCTACTCTGAAGTGTGATGGAGTCGGAGTCGGAGTCGGAGTCGCTTTTCCGAATGTGGTGGAGTCGGAGTCGGAGTCGGAGTCGTTCATTCAGATGTGGTAGAGTCGTGGTTGGAGTCGCTCTTTTTTGGTGTCTTCGATTCTAATTTTTGCTAAAAATTATTTATAATTCTTTAAAACTAAAAGTAAACCAAAACAGAGTTAGAATGCTTTGGTGAAAAATCTAAAAAATACGCAATGTTTTTGTTGATTGTTTTGTTCTAAGTATGAAACAGCGTATTTATTCCTATCACCTAATACGGTCATGTTATCTAGTCATTGAGGGTTTGCACAGATATATATGAGAAACCTACGAGTGCGAAATATAATTTTTGTACCCAGCATTGATGTATATTTTGTAGTTAAAAGCAGGAATTAGTAATTGAAAGCATCGCAAATTCATTCTGTATATATCTGTTTTGTTCATTTTTCCTTCAATTAATACATAGAAACTGGAAAATAGTACTAAATGTGTTGCAAGTTACTTGCAGAACATTTCAGCTGATGCAATACATTGTACTCACATAAAGAGTGGTAACTCTGTATGCTCAAAATGATGCATTGATTGATAATGATCATAAACATTTCTAGTCTTTAGGATATGATTCATTGCCAATGAGTAGTCTTTGCCGAAACCTGAAGCTATGGTCTAGTGCACAAAGACTTCTAGTTTTCAAGTCATGTTATCAAAATTGATATGGATTCCGTGTTTTTAAGTCAAGTTAACATGTATTAATAATAAAAATTTCTGCTCATTTCTCAAGTTATTCCTTGAATGTAATTTGGTTCTTTCAGAGTTATATTGTATTCCACTATATCATCATAATGTTTAATTTTTATCTTCGTATCACTCCCCAGTTTCTAAGCAAGTATACGCTGAAATGGAGAATTTTATAATTATCTTGATACATTTTTAAAAACTGAAATAGTATTCGTCTTGTAGCATTATATAATTAATTACTTCTTGTTAAGGAAGATTTGGAAATGTTGTAAGGTTATCTATATCGGCATTGAGATACTTGAAAAAAATTAAAATACGATGTAAACGAGCTGCAATGAAAATAATTACACACACCAGCAAAAACTTCACTTACAGTCACACACACATTGTAACTGAAAACAATGCACTATCTCAGCTGCAATGGTTTTTGCATTTATGCGATAGTACAAATTCTCTTGCTGGAAACGTTTCAAATTGCTCCAAAAAACACGAAATGAGAAGAACCTGGGCGTTTATTAAAATAACAAAGTGTCCAGTACAAAGTAAAAAGTTAGACGAAAATAAGAGATAGTATCATATTACAGGCAAAGAAGCTAGAAGTGACTTTTATTCGTAAAAAAACGCTCCGAAAACGTCAGAACCCTGCGATGAAAGCAGAACAACTTTTGCTTATTATATATAGCCGAAATGTAACATAGAGTTGAGCAATAATATGACACCTTTTCTGCATTGTTACCCTGCTTAGTGTAGGTACAGAGAAGAAAAGGCAGTGTGCAAATCTGGCCTACCTTATCTACACGTATACATAATTTTGGGGATTTGAAGCATAGTCATTGAATTAACTATTATAATTTTAATGAATTAGTGCATACTTAGTAATAAAAAACTGTTGATACATATCTATGCTTCTCAGTGTAGACAATGCCTACATTACCTACTCAGAAAACACTTGTCAGTAATATACAGGGTGTTTCAGATTCAGAATAAGAGGCAAAAAATTGCACACCAACTAGAAGATATCCAAATAAAAACTTTTTCTTCTATAAAATTTTCCGAAGAAAGAGACATTGAGATATTAGCAGTTTATTGTTTTTAAGGGTGAAATTTAATGAATAAACTACTCGCAATATTGATTTTGAATTTACGTTGATCCGGCGAAATGTGCTAGTTGCATGACCTCCTAGATCTCCTGACATGACTCCACTCGATTTCAATTTTCGGGACACGTGAAGAGCCTTGTCTATGCTACACCCATTGAGTCTGAGGAAGATCTTGTGGCCAGAATTGCAGTGGCTGCAGGTGAGATACCTTAATGCCAGACGTGTTTCCTAATATTCGGTAGCCGTTAAGGCTAACATTCGAAAAGTGCATAGATGTAGGTGGAACACATTTTGAACAATTTTTGTAAAGTATATTCAGAATCAATATCGCGAGTAATTGTGCCATTAAATTTCAACCTTAAAAACAATTAACACCTAATACCTCCCAACCCCGATTTTTTGGGGGAAAATTTCATAGGACAAAAAGTGTTTATTTGGCCATTTTCTACTTGATGTGCAATTTTGTACCTCGTGTTCTGAAACACTCAGTATACATAATTGTGTACACGACTCGTCATAAATGACGGGATTCGATATTGTCTGTATAGAAATCTTTCAGATGTGGACCATAAAGAAATATTTCCATCCTAATAGCACCCGCGATTAAAATATTCTAATACTTGTGCACTTGTGAAACTCGCATCACAGATACAGTAGTTAAGCATCTTTAAGAGCGTGAAAGGGAGACAGATCAACCAACAAAGACAAACAGCCAATTTTTTTGTTCAATGAAATTTCCTGTTGAATATTTTCCGTATTTCTGATAGCGGCTTTGTGGAAGAAAAAGTTTTCATCATTTGGCCTCTCTTAGGTCACAGACCAAATTTGAAACTGATGAAATGAGATCTTTTTGTTCGTTGTTTTTTGTTTTGCAGCTGCATCTTTTCCTTTCGATTTTTGTGTTTAAATTTAACTTTCTATAATTAAGCACGTTTGCGCTTCTAGCAGACCTGCATTAACCTTAAATAGCTTTAATTAAAATTACTTGTTACGCTTTGGCGTTCACTCATTAAATTATCTTTGAGCTTGCTCTGCTTGGGCAGCACGTCGTCCTTTTAATAAAAGTGGGTCTGGTACCTTTAACTTATTTCTCTTGCGTAAAAAGTAGTCTCTTTCTGCGACTTGAACTCCTCGACCCGGCTTTTGCAGCCTCTTGAATAGGCACTTATTATTGAAGGTAATTAATTGTCAAATAATTGTTAAAATCTTAGTGCTATATGCAATCTTGCAATAAGATACGATATTCACCTAGTCGGCGACCAGACATCTTAAAACTCTGTATCTCTCTACTCAGAACGCCTCTAAAATTCCCTACCTGAGTACCGTACTGATGACCGGCCGCGTCCATTGGGTGTCTTCTATTTTTAGCGAGTATCGTTTTAAAAACTAACCTTACGTTAAAGAAGATCTTCGGTCTCTATTTTAAAGGAATTTAATAATAAAAATATTACAGAGGACGCTGCTGAGCGTACTGTTGGAATCCTCAAGATCCGCCTAACTTGGGTACGGTTTCTCTTTTTGCGCAGGAGAAAAGGGAAACGACTTGCTGTTGTTCCCTTGAAGTTCTTCTGTATTCGAAATAAATGTTCGAGCAGTTGCCCTTAAGTTTTAAATCCTAAAACTCCATTGTATTAACATAGGAGAGATTACGCTCACGAAATAGCTAAACCTATTTATTAATTTGTTCAAAGGAGACACTTGACCATTTATTGTATAAGAACAATCAATACTATACCGGGTGTCCCACAAAAATGTCCCGGACTTTTTAATTGATAATATCTCCGCTTTAAATTAACATATTTTAATTGTCTTTTATTTACAATTTAGTCAATTTTGTTTCCTTTTGAAATAATTCAAGTTTTTGAAAATCAGTTGAATAATCTTTAAGACGATCGATTTACTGAAAGGGGTAAAAAAATTGTTCAAAGGGAAAGTTTTAAAAACAACACTGGTGTTCTTCTTCATTCCTCAATACCTACTGTTAAGAATAATTTCATAACGATGTATCGTACATATAACTAAGTATTTAAACCCTCTGAGAGGTTTCAAGTTTCAAGTGTTCTCAATAATAGTGTTTCAAGGACTGATAAAAAACGGTGGAATAATGGGTAAAACTCTTCGTTCAATGGTGGCTAGAAGTAATACTTGCCTTGAGAGAAATGGAGGGTATGTCGTTGGATACTAAAATTACCTCATTTATTTAAACGTTATATAAGGTAATGATTTGTTACTCCTTAAAATTTTTGTGTGTTTAGTTTTATGGAAACTACAAAATAAGGAAGAATATCAATATGGTTTTAAAAACTTTTCCTCTGAACAATTAATTTCTCTGCTCGTTTCAGTAAATTGGACATTGTACAGTGGTTATTCAACCGATTTTCAAAAATTTAAATTATTCGAAAAGGAAACAAAATTTACTACATTGTGAAAAAAGGCAATTAAAATATGTTAATTTAAAGCTGAGATATAATTAATTAAAAATCGGGGACATTTTTATAGGACACCCGGTATAATAAAAAGCCAGGTGTCCGTCAATGATAAGTATATGTTCTCGTGCGTAACTTCCCCTATCTCATTACAATGGGAATCTGCTTGCTTGGACAGTATCATAAATACCATCGAAATATGAAAAACCTGGCATCTGCTCACTTATGTTTATAAGTAAAAAACATTTCTTGAAAATCGAATCAACTGTCAAGAAAATGCGACTCATTGCATTTAAATTTCAAAGGCATTTGAATGCTTAAAAGGTATGGCAAATTTTTTAAAAACCTTTTGCGAACAATGATTTAAATTACAATTCAGGTAGGTATTATGTTATACAATTTGCTTGGTTGTTGTGTGCGTTTGTGACGTTTTTAAAGATGCTTAATGACCGTATCTGTGATACGAGTTTTACCAGTGCACAAGTACGAGAATACTGTATTTTAATCGCAGGTACTATTACAATGGATATATTTGTTTGCCATTTTTATCTTGAGATTTTTTTAAAACGATACCATTGGATCCCGTCATTTTTGACCAATCATGTACACTAGTATCTTGATTATTAACAATCTGTAGTCAATTTAAAAGTCGTTCGCTAATAAAGAATATAAGGAACATATGCACAGGTTTCAACACCTGCAACCGTTTACTACTAAGAATGAGTGTCGTGTGTTTATTTATACGTTTTGTGTCACGCTGTTAAGAATAATTGATAGGAAAAAAATAGCACTGGCGTCTTGGTTCCAGTTCACGGTCAATTAATACACTCATTTTCGTTGTGCAATTGCTCTGTAATAAGTCACTTTCATCACAATTAGAGTGATCCAGAGCCTTATATACTCAAGTTTGTATCGTGAATACCGAGTTCGGCGGGGTATTGCATATTGAAATATGCTGTATTGTATATTACAATATACTGTATTGCAATGTACTGTATTGCATATTACAATATACATACACAAGTTCGCAGTTGCTTTCAGTAATGCTGAATTTCTGTATCTTGGATACGACACGAATGGCTATAACTACTTCTCTTGTGGCTCAAAAATGCTGTGTTCTGAGTGTTTATTACTCTTATAAGAAAATTAAGTTACCTTTGGAATAAGCTGAAAGCATGGAAACTCCACTTAAACGAAAATTTGTTGAAGAAAGGTATTGAATTTTGTCATTTTTTACGGTCTGTGTACACTAGTTAAGAAATAAAATATTCATCTTATAAATTATGAATAGGTGAAGTTGGAGTCACAAAATTGTGAATAGGCGGAGTCAGTGTTGGAGTCGCCAAATTCTGGAGAAATGGAGTCGGAGTCGGAGTCGCCAAATTATGAAAAGGTGGAGTCGGAGTCGGAGTCGCCAAATTCTGAAAAGGTGGAGTCGGAGTCGGAGTCGGAGTCGCCAAATTCTGAGAAGGTGGAGTCGGAGTCGGAGTCGGAGTCGCCAAATTCTGGAAAGGTGGAGTCGGAGTCGGAGTCGGAGTCGCAAATTTATTCCACCGACTCCGTAACCCTGCTAGCTACTATGAAAGAGTTCGAGAAAATACCTAGGAGGAGCGACTGGCTACTAATATTGAATACGAACGGGGGTATAATATCAGCTATAGCTTTAAGGACTTTAGCTGAGAACGTTTTCAATCCACTTGCTTTATTTTTTAGGTTGTTGATGCATGCAATTACACTGGAAGGGTTGGTAGGCGTGAAGAAAAAGAGGGTTGTGTTCTACGATATGATTCAAATATTCAAAGTGATCAGTAGGTTAACTAGGAATACTATCACCTAAATTTTTTCCTACGTTTACAAATAAATTGTTAAAAAATAGCAATATCTCTCTTCTCGTGATATTTAAAATTATCTTGAACAATGGGCTCAATCGTTGTCTTTGCAGCATTATTCGGTTTATAAGCAAGAATTAAGCAATTTTTTTGTCGCTTTTAAATTGAGTGTAAGTGTAAAGTAATTTTTTCTTCGATGACCTCATCTGATTTGCCACACAGTTCCTGAATCTGTTATACATTTCTTTAGATATCCGCTCTTCGCAGTCGTTATAATTTCAGTAAAGTTTAGTATTGCTTCATCAATCTTCGTTGCATTAATGTTCTGTTGAGTACGTTCAAAGTTGGCATTAATTTTTCTAGAACTCTTCGCATTGCTCCCAGATTAGATTAATTCACGCATCGATATGAGTAAGTTTCAGCCGGGGCTTTGGTGCAAGTGACAGACATTTTTCTTAACATGAAAAATCGGAAAATGATCCGATAAGTCGAAAGTTATTATAACAGTAAGAAAATCAGTTGGATCTGTCATTAAGATATTGTCGACTGGCGTAGCAGATTCTGATGAGATACGAATAGGCTTCATTATAACTGGAAGGAAGGATTGAGACTTATAGGCGTTTGTGAAATTGAGATTCTTCACAGGTTTCATGTTTCAAAATATCATAACTGAAGTCACCGTAGATTATTATGTCATTGTTTAACGACTTGTTAAATTGCCACATAATACGATGGAGATCATTTAGGAAAGATACCGGACATGCTGTTGAGGCCTATCCTAGCATAACCCGTTCACCATTTTTCGTCAGCTCTATATGATCACGATTCATTGTTGCACTTGTTATAATTCTCGAGTATATGTGTTTAAATATGTACGTAATGACGCCTCCGCCTAGCTTATTATTATTGCGTAGTGAGCGGTGGCTATAATGATTTTGCCTATGAATCATGTTTTTTGTTGAGTCATGTAGCAAAATTTCGGTGACGCTGAGAACGTCAAAGTAACAACGATAGTAACTTGTATTTCATCAATTTTTGGATAGAGTAATCTACAGTTCCAATACAGCAGCGAAAAATCATAGCGACTTGCTCTCATCGATGAGTTGAAATTTTTGTTATTGGTGTATTCATAATTTCTACTTTCATTTAGGTTTGGATACACGATGTTTAAATAATTGAGATCTGGGCCAATATCATCGAATATATCAGAATGATCAGCCATCAACTGGATGAGCACTAAGTAATATACAATGTATCACAAATATTAAAAATATCAGAATAAATTACAGAGCAAAGATATATATAAAATAACTCTCCTAAAAATGAGAAAGGGGATATATTAAAATACACCAAAAAATAAAACAAAACTTTACTAAGTTGAAAACAAAAGAAAAGAAAGAGAGATCACTCGGAGATGCAATGAATCAATCATGAATGAAAGAGAGTGTTAAAGGAATACTTCGGTACCCTGTAAAAATTTGGCGACTTTGGTACCATTGACTGCAGACCATAGAAACACACGTCACAGATGGATGAAATGTTGATTAATGATGTAAAATGACACCTCAAATTTAGCCGCAAGTTTGTTGGTAAGTGAAGCAGAGTCCGAAAATGTGAATCAAAGTCTGAGATTTGTTGCCAGAAACACTACTTCATATACAGTTTTACATAAAATATTCTATTTTGATGGCTGTATAAATTTCATAAAAGGATCAATTCAATTCTTATCAATATCAGGCAAAGTAAAAAGTGTTAATTCTTTTGTGATATCTATTCAAGTTTGTAGATAAATCCAGGGAAATATTTTCTGGAAAAACATAAAGGTTTTCACTGTCGCCGAGTCCGCATAGTTAAAAAAGCACTGCTCCTAACATTTATCTCTGGAAAAGGAACGAAAGTATAGGGCTTCATGGCACAAAACTTCCAGTAACACTTTTGTTAGGAGGAAACACCACCAGAAAAGTAAAAATTGAAACCAATGCTGGTCCACAAAGGTGAAAAATCTCTCGTGAAAGGACAACAACAATAGTGATATCCCCATTTTTAAGCAATAAGAATAATGCGCGAGCAGTTTGAGAATTTAATGTAGAAATGGCAGATGAAAATATTGTGCACTCTTGGAAAGAGGTAGTAACATCAACAGAGATCAGGGTTATTGAAGCTATCTGTAGATGGGGTGCGCCGTTACATCTCACTAATCGAGAGACCTTTTCTAATTTTTCAGCCTTATAAAATTGTTCAAGTCCTTCACGTGTTAAAAACGATGAAAATTGATTTTCGGTCCTACGGAAACAGTATCTGTAAAATTATAACTCAGTCATTATATAGAAAGCGACATTTTCATGTAACGAACATCAACCTAAGCCTGGATGTATACAGAAAATTTTGCTATCACCTCGATAAAAATGCAACTGCATTACTTAAACATCAGACGCAAAAAATATTGAAAGCCATAGGACGAAATGACTAGATAGACACGACTTGCTCATAGCATTGCACAACGGCTATATATTAATGACGCATTAGATAGAGCGGAATGGACTATCAAGCGAATATTTAAAACTTCTTAGTTGCAGTAATATGGAAAAATTAAAGATAAAAAATCATTCGCAGTCTCGTTTAGGCCAGGTTTAAGTTCATGGATATGGAATGCTTCTATTATTTAAATATATTTTTTTAGCATTTTATTAGGTTCAAGTATATGATATAGGACTTCATTAGAGGACTGGCAACGATGTCATAGACGGGAATTATTAAAAATAGAGCCTGGATATTTGCATTCAGTTAATTTTTGTTTCAAGGTCATCTTAGTCATACCCGTATAGCAGTTCTTGAAAGATTTTATGCTTTTTTGTTAAACTGGTACATCACCCTGGTTTTGTCTAGATCATGGACCCAAGATCTGGAAATATTATATATCACTGATGAACAAAATTCTGCTTTTTGTCAGTTGCATACACTTTAAAACCTGTTCCTGGGTAAGTTGAGGTCACTGATTTCAAATATGGCATGAGTTATTTTCTATCAGATCAAGTTCAATGAGTTACTCCCCATTAGTACTGGCAATATGAAGTAGACCACCAGATACTTCTCATAAAATACTAAACCAGTATAAATTACTGTTATTCAAAACCCATTACAAACAAACATAGTTAATTCATTATTACTTCTACTTACCTTGGTAAACACATTGTGGATTCATCATTTGCTTTCGCAGAGAATGACCGATTTATTCAGGGGGAAACTTGCGTTCAATGGAGCGCATAGAATGTCGCTTCCCTGCTCAGTCTCGCTGAATGCTCTAGCAATAGTCGACCATCATGTGAACATCCCAGCGATCTTGATATCGTTCTTCCATGATTTTGATGTCCTGGTAAAAGCGTTCATCCTGCCTGCTCATTACTCTTGTCCCCTAAGTTCGTCGAAAATGATTCAACATGAATGTTCAAGAAATGCATCTTGATGCTCATGTTGCAACCTAACACGGAAATTTTGAAGTTAAATATTCAACAAGCCTTTATATTTCTTTGATGTCCTGTTTTCAATAAAGTTCCTAACGACAGAAACGAATTCCCCCAATGCATTTTTTTCAAAATAAGTCATAGCTTGCGTGAAAGCTTGATCTTTCAGCTTTCAGGGCCGTCGAAAATACCTACTTTGAGTTTAAAATACTGACATACTGGATATACAAATACTTTGAACAGTCACTGTCAGTATTGAGCGTCTTGACGAACTGCTTCATTAGTCCTTGGGAGGAATAACTGCATGAAGCCCTCACACAATCGAGTTTAAGGAAAAAACGAAAAGTCTTCGCAAAATTTCAATTAGAACTTTAAGTCAACTGCAACAGAGCTGAGTAACTAGCAAAATTTAATTGTGGTAACCGCATTCGCAGCGAGACTTAGTAATTTCGCAGAGTAGGTTTCTAATTTTCTTTACGATTTTATATTTAAAATATTAAGGGTTACACATTTATTAAGTTAAAATGTGCGAGATCGCACAGTTTAAAATAGACAGCCTTAGTAAGTAAATTCCGCTCGACCACATAGGCCAGGTTGAGCCGAAAGCACGCGCGGAAAGATAGGGCTGAAGATTGGCTCGAAAAATTAGGCGTTTGAAACTTTGAAGGCAGTAGCGGCAAGGTAGCAAGACATTATCACGCAGGGAGCCAGGCACAGAAGACAGAATGCCGCGACTTCATCAAGAAATTCTCCTGAGCAATCTCCACACCCGAGAGCGGAACGGAAGGGCCACCGCAACACCCAGCACCAGCTGGAGGACAATCAAGAAAGACATAAACACAAACTCCTGAAACAAGCGAACGAGTTCAAGTATAAATTCAACAGCAAACTTGCAACCAGGGTTGCGGAGTCGGAGTCGGAGTCGGGAGTCGGAGTCGGGAGTCGGAGTCGCCGGAGTCGCATGTTTTAGGGTGGAGTCAGAGTCGGAGTCGCTTCTCTGAAGTGTGGTGGAGTCGGAGTCGGAGTCAGAGTCGCTACTCTGAAGTGTGATGGAATCGGAGTCGGAGTCGGAGTCGCTTTTCCGAATGTGGTGGAGTCGTGGTTGGAGTCGCTATTTTTTGGTGTCTTCGATTCTAATTTTTGCTAAAAATTATTTATAATGGTTTAAAATGAAAAGTAAACAATACAGAGTTAGAATACTTTGCTGAAAAATCTAAAAAATACGCAATGTTTTTGTTGATTATTAAGTTTTAAGTTTGAGACAGCGTATTTATACCTATTACCTAATACCGTCGTGTTATCTATTCATAGTGGGTTTGCATACCTATGTATGTATATATGATACATACGAGATAGAAATATAATTGTACTGAATTAATTATGCATATTTTTCAGTTAAAAAGCAAGAATTAGTGGTTGAAAGCATTGCAAATTCATTCTGTATATTTCTGTTTTGTTCATTTCTCCTTCAATTAATACATAGGAAGTGTAAAATAGTAGTAAATGTGTTGCAAGTAACTTGTAGAACATTTCAGCTGATGCAATACATTGTACTCACATGAGTGGAAACTTTGTACGCTCTTAATGATGCATTGATTGATAATGACTTGTCTTTGCAGGAACTTAAAGTTATGTTGTGATATAAATACTTCTAGTGTTTAGGTTATGATTTATTGCCAATGAGTAGTCCTTGCCAAAACCTGAAGCTATGGTCTGGTGCATAAAGACTTCTAGTTTTCAGGTTATGTGATCGAAATTGATATGGCTTCCTTGTCTTTAGGTCAAGTTAACATGTATTAATAACAAAAATTTCTGCTCATTTCTACAGTTATTCCTTGAATGTTATTTGATTCTTTCAGAGTTATATTGTATTTCAGTATATCATCATAATGTTTAATTTTTATCTTCGTATCACTCCCCAGTTTCTAAGTAAGCATACGCTGAAATGGAGAATTTTATAATTATGTCGATACAATTTTAAAAACTAAAATAGTATCCGTTTTGTAGCATTATATAATTAATTACTTCTTGTTAAGTAAGATTTGGAAATGTAAGTTTATCAATATCGGCATTGAGACACTTGAAAAAAATTAAAATACAATGTAAACGAGCTGAAATGAAAATAATTACACACACTAGCAAAAACTTCACTTATAGTCACACTCATATTGTAACTGAAAACCATGCACTATCTCAGCTGCAATGGTTGTTGCATTTATGCGATAGTACAAATTCTCTTGCTAGAAACTTTTCAAATTGCTCCAAAAAACACGGAATGAAAAGAACGTGGGCGTTTATTACAATAAGAAAGTGTCATATACAAAGTAAAAAGTTAGACGAAAATAAGAGATAGTATCATATTACAGGCAAAGAAGCTAGAAGTGACTTTTATTCGCAAACAAAACGTTCCGAAAACGTCAGGCCCCTGTGACAAAAGCAGAATTACTTTTGCTTGTTATAGCCGAAATGTAACATAGAGTTGATCAATAATATGACATCTTTTCTGCATTGTTACCCTGCATAGTGTAGATACAGAAAAGAAAAAGCAGTGTGCAAATCTGGCCTACCTTATCTACACGTATATCCTAATTTTGGTAATTTGAAGCATAGTCATTGAATTAACTATTATAATTACACTGAATTAGTGCATACTTAGTAATAAAAACTTTTGATTCATAGTTATGTTTCTCAGTGTAGACAGTGCCTACATTACCTACTCAGAAAACACTTGTTAGTAATCTACAGGGTGTTTCAGATTCAGAATGAGGCAAAAAATTACACCCCAAGAAGAAGATGTCCAAATAAACCCTTTTTCTTTTATGAAATTTTCCCAAGAAAGAGACATTGATGTGTGCGCAGTTATGTACATACGTTAGTACATATGCTAGTGCAACGCCCTGGTGCGGTTTGTCGCATTGCGGATGCGTGGTCAGCAAAATCGAGAAGGTATATATGGATGTGCTCGGCTCGTAAAGTCGCATTTGGTCGTGTGTTAACTCTCTACCCAAGTATACTCAGAAGCTCTCCCGGACTTTCAATACCCTTTGGCCTTGACACTGGTGGCCAGAACTGTGACGGACCCACGAAATTCAGCAGCTGTACTTTGAGGGTTCAAGAGGATATAGCATTCGACGAGAAACCTACGGAAGTTTGAAACGAGGTGCGAATGACTTCAGCACATTAATACGACGGAGAAGATAAGTGATAACTACAAAAATAAAGTGAGAACGACAGTGAGGATCGTCTGGTGACGGGAATAATTGTAACTTCTACGAAAGGAGGTCTGCGCATCTCTCCGTGACAAGTGGATCGGTTTTGCAATAACGACGATATACTATGGACAACGGGTCCATCACCGGAAGGGAAGTCCGCGAAGCGTATCCTAACGTGTTCCGCTTTGTCCTGCGACGTGTTTCAGAAGAAAGGCTGCGGGATCCGTACGATCTGGAGTTCTACGTCCCACTTGGTGAGGCCTACAAGATACATCTGTCTTTGCGGAAGGAAGGCGATTTCTTTGACGTGATCCTTTGCGTAAACTTCCACCGAGATTGGCAGTAGGAGTGCCGTGGCAGTGTGCGGGGTTTGCTTCTTCAGTGCAAGGGTGGTTGGAACTTCTGCATACGACGCCAGTGTTTCAACATCTACGGCGACGTAGTGCGAGGTGTATGCGGTACCGTGTTGCGTACTGAACAGTGTTAGTATAAAGGTTTTATTGAACTGTGAGTGGTGCTGGTAACGCGAAGTGTGGGATTTCAAACGAACATAGCCAGTGCGTGCTCAGTTTAGTGCTAGCGTTGCTGCTCGACCGTCTCCAAGCGCTACAGCGTGTGACCTTGGCATCAGCAGTTGCGTCAACTGGGCGGCAGTGGCAGTGCGCGCTACACCGCGTGACCTTGGCATCAGTTGTGTCGTCAACTGGGCTGCAGCGGCTGTGCGTGCTGCTAAGACCTGAGTTGAGTACCGCACATTTTCAGAGTTTGGTTGTTTTTTTTTTTGTCTCAAGGTCGGATTCTCTGCAGCTGTGCTCTGAGTCGCTTTCCAATCTTTGTGATCGGTGTAGTTTTATTCTTGTTCAGATTTCATAGCACTTTCTTCTATTTGTTGATCGGTTTGGCTAGTGTTAATTTCTGTGTCAGTAGGATGGTTTTAGTCTTTAAATAATTACCTAATTTTTGATATGGATTTCTAACGTGTCATTATTTTTATTTTTGTGAGGTGTCATTTTGGCGGTGTTACACTTTTTCTTGTTGTGACATGCGATGTCAGACTCTGATTCCGAGAGTGAGTTTATTCGTTCTGCTGCAACTACGACTTGTAGCGGGCGTGTATCAGTGCCGAGATTTTGTACTACGATTCCTATTACGACAGTTATGTCAGGACCGGTGCCTACCACAGTTGTGTCTAACGTCCTGACAACTCAAACTGTAACGTTCAGTACACCGAGTGTAACTACAATGACTACTACTAGTGGTCATACTGCTAGTGGTGGAGTAACCACGACGTTGCAAAGGGGCAGTACCATACTGTCAAGCGCCGAACTACCGTTGTTTCGAGGCCGAAAACGCAGGGAAGATCCAGACTTTTGTGAGACAGAAACATTTCGTACTCACGTTGCTAACCTAAAGGCGTACATGTATTGACTTCCCGACATCACGTCCGACGAAGCAAAGAAGGAATTGCTCGTACGAAGCGCACACAAGAGTGTAGGTGACTTCAACGGTGTAGTTACTAAACTAGTGCATCCTGATGTTAACTATTCGTTCGACCAGGTTGTGGAGATTCTGGGAGATATTTATACCTCAAAGGGCGAGCGATCCATACATGCGCTAGCTTGTGATTTAAATCATCTCCGGCTCTTGCGAAATGAAGGATTTGCTGCTCAATTAGTGACTGCGTTAGCTAAGATCCGGAAGTTGAGCGACCATATTTTAACTAGTCTAGACGTAGCGTTACAAAGACATCCCTTTGTCGTCGCTAGTGCGAATGCAAATGAAGTAAACAAGTTTGTAGGAGATTTGGTTGTTTTCAGTTTAGCTACAGCAATTTTAGCTTCATTGTTGGAGGAAAATTTTTCCAAAAAAATCTTTTCGCGGCCATTTTTAATATCTGAAGAGCTATTAGCTTGTATTGTCTCCGCTGTGCGGAGTCATCCTGAAAGTAAACCAATCATTGCGCGCAAGCCTAGTGCACAGTACTCGTACCCGACTAGAGACACTTACCTAGTGGCCGTGCCTGACGAACCCGTGTGTGACGAGCAGGAATCGTTTTCCGACGTTTACTATAACTCAAAAGACATAAATCGACGTTTTCAGGGACGGAGACCATTTTTGCGACCAGGTTGGAGACCTGCGAGGTTTTCACGGGGAAGACAGCATGCCTATATTTTGGCGATAGAGCTTTAGGTTCAATGGAGTGTAACGAGGCGTTCGTGAAGAACCCACAACAGAATAATAGTGAACGGACAAAACAACAACAGCCCTTCTGCTCACTATGTAATACCCCTGGTCACGTACAAAAGATGTGTGTGAAACAGCGAGGTCAGGGTAAACCGAGTTTCCGAGGTACTACTTGCTATAAGTGTGGTAAGCTGGGGCACGTTGATCGTGAATGTCATTCACGCGGTAGAGGCCGCGGAAGGGGTGAAGCGTATTACGCTGCAGTTCCTGAGAGTGATGACTTTTTAGAATAAAATCAGACGAAATGGAAAGTGTTGGTGTAGAGAGGGAGTATTTACCAGTGCCCGGGGGTCAGTCCACAGCTCCTGTTACCAATGATGTGGTGGTTTTGAAGCCAGATTCTATAATTAAGTCGACCGAAGTAGTGGATCCGTTGTTCCAGTGTGAAAATTAGTTCGAATTACTAGGTGAGCATGAACTTACTGTAGGTGCAACTTCTGAATTACCCGTAGAAGTTTGTTTGTCAGCAACGATAATGAAAGAAGGTCGTTTGAGAAAAGAAAGCGATGGGTTGTTTTCTTGAAGAAGATCTAAAAAGCCTACGATAATATTGAAAAATGATACACGATTGATGAGCGCTCTGATTGATAGCGGTAGCGACAGGTGTCTAATCAGTTACCTCAATGTAAAACGCCTTAACGAGCGAATTAAGCCTAGTGCTTTGAATATCAGGGGAATCAGTTCGAAAAGCCAATTGACAGGCGAAGTTGTTTTTTGTATTACACTGCCTGATAATAAAGAAATAAATACTAGCGCTCTGATTTTGAATGACGGTGAATTTAATTATGATGTAATTCTCGGTAGAGATGTACTGAAGGATGCCGTACTTGATTTTAAGGAAGGATTCATTGTTCTTGACGGAGTAAAAGTGCCGTTTCATGATGTGCAAGAATTGCACGGTCAAAGTAAGAGAGAAGTATTTTTCAATACCGTAAATAATGCAGAGTGTCTGATGGCAGACGTGATTGCCCAGAGGAGGCGTAAAGAGAAATATCTGCTGAAGCAGAGGGAACCTAGAAAAAGAAGCCAAGTGAATGGCGGTAGAGATGGCCTAGAAAATGGCGAAAGGCAACAAAAAAGCCTAGAGATAAATGCTGCGGAGCAGCGGAGTAACCCAGAGAAAGAAGTGAAAAAAACTAAAAGACGAGCGATCGTTGTTCACTGTGGATCAGTGGAAATGCCGAGTAGTTCCTTACGAGTAATTAATGGGTATGTCAAGAGGGTTAAACCCGGAAAGTATATAATGAATAAGAGAATTCTAGGTAATGGCATTTATGTGGCCGAATCAGTAGTGAAAATAGGTTCGGAGGGTTTTGTCCCTGTCATGCTGTTGAACGTCTCGGATGACGTGGTATACCTGAGTGAAAATAGCATGCTGATTAATATTGAGGCAGTAGACGATATGGAAATAGATCAAGAAATATATATGTCTACGGTGCACGAAGCTGTGCGTGAAGCTAATTTATGTGAGGTCAACGGTACGGCGGATCTACCCAAGGTCGACAGTTATTATGGTGGAAGCTTTAAAACCATCACTGGTAAAGACGTTGGGTTGGGGTCTGACCAAGCGGGGCATTGTTGCAACAATACTCGTGTTGACGAAGTAGGAATTAATGCACAGAAAGACGATGTACCGGAGGGAAGTAGGAACGAACGACGCCCTCTGACGAGTGACGACGTAGTTTGTGACGACGATGACGCGAAACCCTTACTGATAAAATTATTGAATTATTTTAGAGACGTAATTACGTTAGAAGGCGAAACTATTGGCGTTGCGAATGTAATGCGACATAAAATTGAATTGAAACCAAATGCTCCAGTACTTAACATTCCTCCCTATAGAATCCCGCATAGATATCGAGAGGAGTTGGTACAAGCAAACAAGCAAATGATCGCCCAGGGAATAATCGAACCGTCCATGTCTGAATTTAAATTTCCTATTATTTGCGTAAAAAAAACTGGAGAGATTCGCCCAGTCATTGACTTTCGTGTTTTAAACAAAATCATTGTAAAAGATTCGTACCCTATTCCTCGGATCGACGAAATCCTTTACACTCTTGGTGGAAATAGTGTATTTTCCAGTTTGGATCTGCGATCTGCATTCCACCAGATCGAATTGGAAGAAAGTAGTCGGAAATACACTGCTTTCAGTATTGGTTACGAGAAATTCCACTTTCGAAGAGTCCCCTTTGGGCTCTCTTCTTCTCCTAGTGTGTTCCAGCGAGTGATGTCTTCCGTACTTGTAAATGTTATCGGGAAACTCGCGTTTGTGTTTCTCGATGACATTTTGGTGTTCTCCAAATCAATGAACCAGCATTTAAAAGGTTTAAATAGTGTTTTTGAGAAATTGCGTAGTGGGAATCTTTCCCTTAAGCTTGAGAAATGTCAATTCTTAAAAAGTTCGAATGAGTATCTAGGTCACATAGTGTCGGCAGACGGCATTCGTTGCAAAGATTCGGAGAAGCTACAAAATTTTCCCGTTCCCCAAAACGTGAAAGAATTGCAAAGTTTTCTGGGAGTCGCAAATTACTTTAGAAGTCAAATTCCTCTGTTTGGATCGCTTTCATATCCACTTTATCAATTGCTACGAAAGAACGTTGAGTTTATCTGGAAGCCTGAATGTCAGGAAGCTTTTGAGAAAATTAAATCTGTTTTGACGCCATCCTTCCAGACAGGGTTTCGGACCTAGCTCTTGTCTTTCTGTTCCCTTTTTCCTTGGCGCTGGGAGTGTCTATGTTCTACTTTCGCCGGGAATTGAATTTGTTGTCGGAGCGAATGCGGTCAGAGGACTTCATTCTCCGGCGACAGCAGCTGCGGTCGACCCCGGCCGATCAGCAGCTGCGCCCAATGCCAGCGCATAACGACCCATAAGAAGAAACGTGCCGCGAGTGTGTTAGATGCGATGGTGTTACACGGTTTTGGTGTCGCCTAAAGGGTGTTACTCTTTCACCAGAGATGTAAGCGGATGTTTTATTATTTACTCAGGAATTATTATTAAGTTGGTATTTCCATCCTTGTGTTTTTAGTATTTAATTTTACCCATGTTCGCAAAGATGCTCTAGTCAATGCAATGTTCAGGTATATAATTATGATTTGTTTCATTTTTGTTTTCGGTAACTCAATTAATGCGAACATTTTGTTCACTTAAATTTTGGAGTTTTTGTATAAATTTTTGTTTCATGCGTGTTTATTCATATCTTTAACGAGTGTATTGTTTTTATTTAAATTTTATGGCGAGTGTCGATGCAATTGTACGAGGTATCTGCGTGCCGTGTTTCATTTTATGTTTGAGTGAAAATTTCTTTAGTTGTTGTTTCAACGATGCGATTTTTTTTCAAATTTTTACAGCGTTATAATTTCAACTGTTTTCACCAATAATGTTAGAGTTAATTGTGATGTTCATGGTTGGTGTTGATGTTAGCGTTTTTGTTTTGGTTATAAATTTAGTATATGGTTGGAGAGTAAGTTAAATACTGGTTGTTGAAACCGTAGAGTTTCATCGAATTCATATTTTTACATGCTTGTTTTGCTGTAATAAGCGTTCGTGATTTTCTTTGCGATGCCTTTTGTCGAGTTTAACTGGACGCGTTTGTTTTTCCTGTTCATGGCAGTTGTTTTGCCACGAAGGTGTTATGATTACTTTTGGCTTTCATGAGCTGGATGCCTTTATTTTGCTGTATTGTTTTCTGATTTTTAAATTTTATTCTTTGCTTCATTTATTCTTGTGCTTGGTCCTCGCTCCTACGAAGGGGGAAGGTATGTGTTCCGTCCCTTTCCATGTACAGGTCGAAACTAACGCGAATGAGGTTCGGGAGTGACTAAAATGCAGTAACGTGGTTATCCTTTATTGGTACTTAGGAAATGGCACAGGCTTCGGTATTGGCAAAGAATCTGTTAGATCGGACGGTAGGGGCTAATACGAAGTGATGTTACTTCTATAACGCATCTGTGATCTGTACAGGTGCTTCCTCGACGGTCACGCTTCCGCTAATGAACAGCGACGACTCTTATTAAGTGCTACCTCTACGGCAGGCCACCGCTAATGAACAGCGACGACTCTTACTAAGTGCTACCTCTACGGCAGGCCACCGCTAATGAACGGCGATGTCTCTTGCCGGTTCTATTTATATACTCGGCGGGCGCACATAATTGTTCCCCCCAAAATATAAAAATTCTTTATTACAATGAAAATTTTTTAAAACGTTATTCAATTAACTTTGATTTTCCTTTGACTATCAATTAATCTTACAATCCGTCAAGTTAAGTCGACAGAACGTATGACACAAAATGCTTCCGAATTATGAACGGAGGTAGGCAGGTATGGCTTTTGCTGTCTTTAGCAAAGCATAAATTCAACAAAATTCAACGGTAATCCTACATCTCGTTAAACAATATTAATTATAGTTTCAATTCAATACTTGATTTATTATCCAAAATCAACTAATTAATCACTCTTCCCACTTAGCTTCAAACAAATTATTTATCAACTTATTCTTATTAATTCAATTCAAATTCAGTATTGGATACACCACACGATTTTATTAACGTATCGAAATCAAAAATCAAATCACGTACGTAATAAATCATCTCTATAAGGTACACTTTTTTGAACAAACTGGACACATACCGTCAAATCGAGAATAATACATTACATTACTACAAATGGCAAGGTAAAAGTTGATTTGCTTTTCCGTAGGATTCAAATCGTCCTCCGATTCAAATTAACTTATTTCAATTCAACTAAATAAATATTGAAAGTAAATTAAATAGAATAATCAATAAATGAACTAATTCAATTCAACCAATCTACAAGCGTGCAATTTGGTTTTTATTTGCAATATAAATAATTCGTCTCCTTATCTCGCGTGAAACATGCACAAACATTCCATAGGGCGAGTAAAACTACATCAAGGATTATAATTAACGACACCAAGAACAAGTAATAATCCGTTTAAAATAGAAATATTCTAAGACATGGAAAATAGACATATTCAGTCGTCTCCATCTTGTATGCGTAAAGTTCCATCTTGTAGGGACGTGCACGTGGACTCTGTGCATGAGGCACGTGTGTTTTGTCATGTTAATGTGAATGTAGAAGTCTAGCGTCGTAATGTTATGCGCTAACTTGAGGTGGAAGTGCAAGTATTTGCCTAGGACTTTTACCGATTTCCTTCCAAGCGGTTCGACGCAAAGCTACGTCATCACCACTTAGTCGTCCAATGACTTTGTTGAGATCTCTTTTAATATAAATAATCATTACAGTAGTTATAATCGTGATTAACGTGTAAATAAGCAACAGTATGTCACTCAATTGATCAGGAATGAGGTCGACTCTCGTTTCCTCTGTATGGCGGATGAGTTCATCCGATATCTGACCATTATTGGCTTTAATTGCAGTTAGAATGGCGTCTACGTTATAATTGGATACCTTGTTACCCATGTTAGCGGGCCACAAAGCGACTAACAGAGCAGGAAGTAAAATGATTTAAGTCTTTGAGGTGCTTATTGAAATTAAGTAAGTAGTTATTATTGATTATTAATTGTTATTGAAATTAGATAAGTGCGCAAACCAAGTAGTAAGTGAAGGTGTAAAGTGTATGTGTATATTGTAAATCGGAATGTGTAATGTTCTGGAATTGTTCAGGAGTCGCCCAAGGAATCTGAAAGGAAACGACACAGCGAATTAGCTTGGCCACAAGTTTAAAGTAAACAATTGTCGTTTCATACTAAGGCAACGCTTCCTTCTCATTAAGACACATTCATTCCAACTACAATGCCTGACATTGTTTTCAAACAAGTTGCGGCAGATGCGATGCAGTTCTCGCGGGTTTCGCACTCGCACTCTCGTGTCGACATTTCCACGATTGCACCTAAGTTTATCAACTCTAGCTTACGACTTGATGAACACAACTTTGATGTCGCAATAACAGTATGACAACATCCTAAGTTCAACATCTCGTCACAAGGTGTTTTCGCAACAGAATATTTCCTAAAGCAAGACATACATAAGTCATAAGAAAAAAACTCATAGAACGCACTTACAAGCTAAAAACTCATAGAACACACTTACAAGCTAAATACCATTTAAATACATATATGGAATGGCAATTTCGGAATATATGAAAATGAACAGTTCCAAACTAGGTTGACAATTTTACCCTTTTAACTTATCTAAAGGCAGTACATGGTTTAAGTTCGATCGGATAATCTTGTTACCGATCTTAATATCTGCATAATTTTTACCTAGCCTTTCAATGATACCGGGACCTAAGAAATTTAGCTGTAGCTTGTGTTTTTTGGCATGGTTTTTCACTAGTACACGGTCCGTCACTTTTAAATTTTTATCGCGACGTTTCACGTTTCTATAGGTAGTTCTTTCGATTGTAGCATTAATGATTGCATTTCTAATATTGTTCACTACAATAGATGACGCTTTAAATTTTTGTTTTTGAACATCTTCATATGTAGTCGCAACTCGCAACATTGAAGTCTTCTAAATTAGTAGAACTAATATACACACACGTATCTCTACCGAAAACCGTGTATGCGGGGGTATCGCCTAATGTTTCATTAAAGCTATTGTTAATCGAATTCTCCACAATATCCAATAATCTGTCCCACTCATTATGAGTAAGAAAATTTAGGTATAACTTGAGCAGGTGTCGAATTTTTCCATTACATCGCTCAACAATGCCATTAGAAAAAGGGGAATAAGCCAGAACTTCCCTTTTCAAGATAGAAAGTCCTTTTGTGAAATTTCTCACATTAGATGATTTAAACTCTAAAGCATTGTCGGACAACAATACGTCCGGGGTACCGAACAAACAGCAAAAATTCCATAGACAATCTGTAACAGCCTCTGTACGTCGGTCACTAGTCGAATATAATTTAACAAAACGCGAGAACAAGTCGATAACGACAAGAATAAATTTGTTCCCATTGTCTGTCATTGTTAATGGACCGTAGAAGTCTATGCTGACCGTTTGAAAGCATCGTGTTCCAATTGGAGCATTTAGAATTTTAATCGGCGTCGATATTCGTGATTTTAGAATCTTACAGATGTCACAAGATTCAACAATTTTGCGTGTAATTGTCCGTTCGTACGGATGAAAATATTTTAATTTAAACTTAAACAAGGTATGATTCAAATCTGTGTGGGACAAATTGTGTATAAATAAAATTGTCTTGTGTAGCAGAGTATATGGCACCACAATAGTCGGAATGGTGCTGGGTCTGTTGTCAATTCTTCGTCTTTTATACAAAATGTCATTCGTAATCAGAAATTCATTCATGTCAGTATTAGTAACTTTTGTTGCGTTCTCTAGGGCATCCTTTATTTCAGAACAAAAAGGATCACTATCTTGTTCACGTTTAAATTCGTCTAACGACCAGTTGTCGTTAATACTTGAATGGTCTGTAGTCTTGTTAACGTTATCCAGTCTGCATAAGCACGTTTTCTGTCTGCTATTATGGTCACTGGGTTCACGTCTGGGGGCTGTCTGCTGTTCAGCAGTACTGTTGTTGTTTCTTCCATCCTCACTTCCTGGCATTGTCTCCTCGAACTCTCCCTCAGTCACCGGCTTGTTACATTTGTTACCCGCAGCAGCGGCTTGCAGCCTGGTTACAACGGGAAAAGTCTCTACATCCGGGGTTATTTCAGAACACTCTAATAGTTCTCTTTCTGTTAAAGGATTTTTGTCATGATTTAATCTACTTAATGCATCGGTGGCACTATTCGCTTTCCCAGAAAAATACTTTAATTTGGCATCAAAAGCTTGCACATAAATACTCCATCTAGCGAGCGTGTTGTCTTCAGGCAATTTCTTTGAAAATAAAGGAACCAAAGGCTTATGATCGGTGTAAATGACCAGATCATATCCTAAAACAAGATATTTAAAGTACTTCAACGCTTCAACTATAGCAAACATTTCCTTTTTTGTTGTTGAGTATCGTCGTTGGGTGGAATTCAACGTTTTAGAAAAAAATGCGACAGGTCTCATGTTTCGAACCTTATCAGTAGATGACTGGAGTAAAACAGCTCCTATGCCGACGTTTGATGCATCACAAAACAGATGAAAATTTTGATCGAAGTTTGGGTGATTCAAGATTGTATTTTCACACAGTTCATCCTTTAATTTTTCAAAAGCGTTTTGACAATCTCTAGACCAATTGAATTCAACATTTTTCTTCAGAAGATTATAGAGCGGGCTTGCGATACTCGCAAAATTTTTTATGTACCTACGAAAGAAATTTACTAGTCCTAGAAATGACTGTAACTGTTTCACATTCTTAGGAATTTCTAAATTCTTCACTTTGTCAGTGCCGGTGCTTCTGGTTCCCATTCCGCTAATGGAATGTCCGAGATATTCAATCTCATCTCTAAAAAATTCGCACTTTTCCGTCTTTATTGACAATCTAGCGTTTCTTAATAGTTCAAGTACAACTTTAATATCGGCAAGATGCTTATCTTTTTCCTTTGAAAAAATGAGTACGTCGTCCATATAGACGAAAGATAGTTTTCCTAGAACAGGAGATAGCGTTTGCGTCATTACTGACTGGAAATATGCAGGTGAGGTTTTTAAACCAAAAGGTAAACGATTGAACTCGTATTTTCTGCTACCAACAGTAAATGCTGTTATTTCCTTACTCTCATCGGTCAGTGTAATATTATGATATCCCGACCTAAGATCTAATTTCGAGAAGTATTTTTGACCATTTAGACTATAGAGAATCTCATCCATTCTCGGTAGAGGGAATGATTCTTCATAAATTACCTCATTTACTTTGCGAAAGTCAACTACCGGACGTATGGTTCCATCTTTCTTATGAACTAGAATTATTGGTGAATTATAAGCTGAAATCGATGGTCTAATAATTCCGTCGTCTAACATTTTTTCGTTAACGACTTTCAAGTCTTCCATGTAACGGTGGGCAATACGATAGGGAGGGACATTTACGACATCCACGTTAGGTTTCAAACGTATTTTGTATGGTTTAATCGCAGCAGCGGAGATCGATTCATTGTCTATAGTAATAACGTCTCTGAATTCATTCAACAAACTCAGCAATTCAGGCTTCATTTTGTCATCGTTACACTTGATATCATCATTATTTAATTTCCGCCGACCACGGGCTATTTCTTTGGAATCAGAAACGTACCCTTTGTCGACAACTCCTGTGATCCCGACAGATTCACTATTAGTGTCTTTCTTCTCGGCATCTAAATGACTGTCCTGGACAACACTAGCTGCCTGCACAAAGGTACTCAATCCTCTTTTTAATTCTCCTTGTACATCTGACAAGTAAACTTCGGATTCAACGTGATCCTTCTCCACTTTTTCTAAAGTACTTATAATTGCATTCTCTGGTAAAACAATCGCTCTGTCGGAGCTATTAATTAACAACAACGGAATCTTTCTCCTATTATTAACTCTCACAATCGTTTCTGCGACACAAATGCCTTCTTTTAAAGTTGCTTTCTTTATTATGTATTCTCCATTTTTACACTTTCCAACATGTCCAACATGTTTCAAAATTACATTGGGAGCAATTTCCACTCTTTGAGTATGAACTCTTAACGGCCTTGGCCCTGTGTGGGAACTGGTAACTGCAACTACGCCTCGAACAGGCTGATTTTCTCTCTTACCATCCCTTTTTACTTCCTCGCCTACTCTCGCAGCATTACACGTCCTGAGAATTTCTCTCTTCTCTCTTAGCTTATTTAGGACTTTTTTCTTAGCTCTGGACGTAATCGTGTCCGCCATGAGACACTCAGTATTCTCGATTAAATACTCGAGACACTCTGTCTTTCTCTTTTTTCGTCGTTTTACCTCTGCAAAGGGAATTTTCTCGTCTTTGATAATTAAACATCTTTGTTTTAAGTCTACAACGGCGTTCTTGTCTAATAAATCACGCCCAATAATGACGTCATAATTGTAAATACCACCTTTAATTATTAAAGCATTTGTCTTTAAACTTACACCGTTTTTTAACTTTAGGACAAGCTCCACCTCGCCTTCAACATTACTCTTAGCGTTAACGCCTTTTATAGTCAGAGAACTTGGCTTCACGTCATCACTTATCTCACTAATTCTGTGGTAGCTGATTAGACATTTTTCTGATCCTGAATCAATCAATGCATTCCACAGGTCTGCATCTTTTCTAAGCACAATCATGGGTTTATGACTTTTTCGTATTACAAATAATTCATTTTGTCCTGTAACTTCAACTTCTTCATCTTCTTCGTATTTACAAACGTTCGCCGTCACATGGCTTTCAAATTCAGTGCCATGAGCATTCAAATCATTTAAATCGCTTAAATCCGCCTCTCCCAGCGATTCATATCTATTTTGACACTTAATTAGGGGATCGATCATCTCAACATTTTTAACGAGGGAACCTCCAGACATGTTTAACACATCAATTCTCTCGACATTTTTAACGAGGGAATCTTCAGCATCAGAATTCTCCTCGGGTTCACAGGGAGCTACTGACGTAGAGTCACACTTAGTTATTTCAATTTCATTTTTACCATTGACGTTATTTCTATCGGAAATGAAATCGTCTCCGCAGCTTACGCTAAAAAATTATCGCCACTGTTAGTTTGGTAAGTTTCTACCTGGCCTTTCTCTGGTACACGAGTTTTATGCTGTCCTCGCGCACGGACACGATCAGGTCTACCTGGTCTGTTGAAATAGTCTCGTCTGGACCTACAGTCTCTTGCGTAGTGTCCTAACTTATTACAACGAAAACAAGCTACGTCACGCAGTGAATGCTCGGTGGCTGTCTGATATGAACCTGGTTTGTACCAATCAGTCGGTTTCCTAGCCACAGTGGTTACCGACACACCTTGTCTTTGACAGACACACATATTACTGTTACAATTCGAGCAACGCCTCGCTTCAGTAGCTGTCTCTAATGCTTGGACTTCGAGAGTTCCTAGTTCACGATCTCCAACAAAAGATTTTACGTGAGGTCTAGCACGGAAAGTTGGCCTTGGGAAATTTGGTCTCGAGTAGGGCCTACGCGTCCTACCTCTACCTTGAAATCCGCCTCTTGTCATTGTATACACTTCGGCCTCATCATAGGCTGCATCAAAGTTTGATTCGGACGAATGGTCATCCTCTGCACAATAGATTTCCACAGATCTCTCAGATCGAGTCGCTAACACTTGCTTATCCTCGGGAAAATTCCTAATGACAGTCACAAGTCTTTGAAGGAGCTCTTCCGACGAGTTAAAGGGTTTTTTAAATAGTTTTTTGGAAAAATCTTCTGTTACTAGGGGGTTGATGATGGCCATAGCTAACGCAACAATTAAAGTATTCTCGACATACTTATCGAGAGCAACAGGATCGGGACAATTTACTACATAGGGGTGGGCTCTGTTCGAACACTCCGGGCTGGTCATTATTCTGTGGGTTAGCTTACGGATTTTGGACAGTATAGCAACAAACTGGCTCGCTAAAGCATCATTACGTTTTAGGCGTACGTTATTTAGATCACAGGCGACCGCGTGCAGAGATCTTTCACCTTTTGAGACGTAAATATTCTCCAACAGGTGTACGACTTCTTCGAAACTTAAATCATAACCTTCACTAATTATGGAAGCGACAACAGTATTGAAGTCTCCTACCCGCTTGTCTGCAGTTCGCAACTATAAATTTAATTTCGCCTCCTCCGAATTATCTGACAGCATATTAAAATATGCTCGCACATTCTTTATATGCGTTTCTAGTGACTTATTTTCTATGAAGTCAGGGTCATTCCTTCGTTTTCTACCCCTGAATTGCGGCAGATCCTGCCCAGCAATTACAACACTAGGTATCGGACCGACAATAGAAGTCGTCACAGTAGTTACCGTACTAGTGACAGGACTAACTGTGGTAGTGACTGCACTGGTAACAGGGGTGACTGTGGTGGTGGTCGTCATGGTGACAGGTACTGAAGTCGACTTAAAAATAGGAATTGATAATCTTCCAAAGCTAGTCACATACGGAATGGTTCTTATGTACTCGTATCCGTCAGAGTCACTGTCCGACATAAACACCAAATACTCCTATATTCTTAGACCTCCAATTACCTTTAAGAGAAAAATGTTCTACACACATTTAATGAAAATATTCTACATACAATAAAATGATAACTCACATTTTCAGTGGACTTAAAACAGGTTATTTCAGCACACAAATGCTCGTGAAGTCTGGCACCACACTGGACAGAGACAGGCTGCTTCAGCTTACTCTTATGTGCTCGAGAACAATGGGCTAGAGAACAATGGCTACAACTTCCTTCAATTGTTCTCACTGACAATGGACTACCGCCTCACAAATGCTTCCGCATTCAGGCATTCCCACTGTCAAGAATCAGCGTGCTCACTGCGCTTGCAATGCCTATGCTGCTCAAATAGTTTTACATAGAGAACTTCTTATTTATTAATTTTATAATGATTATGTATAATCATTAAATTGAGCTCATGCTTATTTAATTCACAAGCAAACATTATCGGCGTATACTCAGCTTGCTATGCGAAGATAGTTGGTGACGTTGAACAATATTTTGGCGATGCGTAGATCTCGTCGATCTTCTCGTTGCAGATGACGGTGCGTAAATGCGTAGATCTCGTCGACAGATCAGGTTGTTGATCTGGACCCCTTCACTTCATCTTCTCCTTTGAGTAGCGATGATCCAGACTGGTGGAGACTGAGTAGCGTGTAGATTTTCGATTTTTTCTCCCTCGAAGTTCTTTCCAATAACTTCGATTTTCTGCGCTGACGTCCTTCTTCCTTTTCTCGATGCTCTGAAGTAATGTGATAACTATGCGACGTTACTCCAAACAGGGTGACACTCCTCACACTTAAAATCACGGATCAGCAGAACCGAAGATCACTTCTTGATATCTTTCTTCTTCAATGGGCAATGTGGCAATGTGGCAATGTGGATATCTTTAATGTGGCATCCCCATACTGGCCACCAAATATGTTCCGTCCCTTTCCATGTACAGGTCGAAACTAACGCGAATGAGGTTCGGGAGTGACTAAAATGCAGTAACGTGGTTATCCTTTATTGGTACTTAGGAATTGGCACAGGCTTCGGTATTGGCAAAGAATCTGTTAGATCGGACGGTAGGGGCTAATACGAAGTGATGTTACTTCTATAACGCATCTGTGATCTGTACAGGTGCTTCCTCGAGGGTCACGCTTCCGCTAATGAACAGCGACGACTCTTATTAAGTGCTACCTCTACGGCAGGCCACCGCTAATGAACAGCGACGACTCTTACTAAGTGCTACCTCTACGGCAGGCCACCGCTAATGAACGGCGATGTCTCTTGCCGGTTCTATTTATATACTCGGCGGGCGCACATATGTGTGCGCAGATATGTACATATGTTAGTACGTATGCTAGTGCAACGCCCTGGTGCGGTTTGTCGCATTGCGGATGCTTGGTCAGCAAAATCGAGAAGGTATATATGGATGTGCTCGGCTCGTAAAGTCGCATTTGGCCGTGTGTTAACTCTCTACCCAAGTATACTAAGAAGCTCTCCCGGACTTTCAATATCCTTTGGCCTTGACATTGAGATATTAGCCATTTATAAATAAAAGAGCAAAGAAAGTTGCTTTTAAATTCAACATTCTTATTATTACAGTCTAATACTAAAAGAAGAACGTTTCGACCTGTTAGGTCATTTTCAACATCTGTCGATAGAAAATCACAAAATCCAATAAAATTTCAAGTAAAATTGCAGACAATGAGGAAAAATGAAAATAGAAAACATCATACTAAAAAACAACAAATACAACCTAAACTAGCTGAAGGGGGAATGCAGACTGACTATCATTCAAAACCGGTTTTTCAGTTAAAATATACAAAGATTCCAAAATACGAAGTTTAATAATAACAGATGTGGATGCAATTATTTTAAAATCGTTTAAGCGCACTGGAAGATCGCATTTCTCTGCATGAGAACGGATGGCAGAATGAGATGGCGTAGAGAGTAGGAGGCCTGTTCTAAAACTCCTACCAGCATGCTCAGCAACGCGAATACTAAGGGCCCGTTTTGTTGAGCCCACGTACTCAGACGCACAACGTGCGCAACAATATTTGTAGATAACAGATGAGAGCATGCCTTTGGGAGTTTTATCCTTATAATTGAAATATGACCCTATTTTGAACGTATTGACCAATATAATTTTGAAATCTATATGCATGAAATGTTTAGATAATAGTAAATGCAATTCCTTTTTCAGTCTTTCCGATTTGTACCCAAAATACGGTAATATCAGGTAAAACGGCTTTTTATTGACTAAGCATGAATTTGGCTTGCTGTAAAATTTACTATTCAAGAAATTTTTAATAGCTGAATCAATGAGTTGGCAGGGAAAACCGTTGCATCTAAAAAAACATTTCAAAATATCAAATTCTTTATGAAGAGAGGAAAATGATGAACATATACTATATGCCCTGGAAAGTAAATTCTTGATGCTGTTCATTTTGAATCTGAAAGTGCAAAAACTAAAAAAAATTATCCCAAGCCCTGTGAAAGTAGGTTTACGAAAGACTGAACTGTGAAATCTGCCATTGTTGCGAGTAATAAGGGCATCCAGGAAGGGAAGACTACCGTTTACTTCAGTCTCCATGGTAAATTTTATATTAGGGTGTTGGGCATTCATGTAGTCTAAAAAAAGATTGCAATGAGAACTGCTCTTGAACAGTAAAAACGTATCGTCAACGTACCTCCTATAAAATGCAGGCTTAAAGTCTAAAGGACAGGAGTCTAACCACCGTTGCTCATGGAAACACATAAAAACATTGGCAAAAGTCGGCCCTAATGGAAGGCCCATTCCAAGACCGTCGAGTTGCTGATAAAATTTGTTATCGAATATAAAAAAAGAATTCAGTACAGATAGTTTAAGAAGGTCACGGAATAAAGATTTTGACAAGCCAATAACCGATTCTACGTTAGCAAATAGGTAATTTAGACAAATTTCGATGGTCTCGTGCAAGGGAATATTCGTAAAAACCCTCTCAATATCGAACGACACCATGAAGAAATTATCGGCGTGGTTAAGGGACGTAACCTCTTCGACAAACGATTTTGAATTCTGGACAGTGTAGGGGTTACACGTAAATGGTGCCAAGATTGGAACTAAAAATTTAGCGAGAGAAAAACTTGGGGTTCGTTAAGGCTAACAAGAAATTGATATTTTGAAATGTTTTTTTAGATGCAACGGTTTTCCCTGCCAACTCATTGATTCAGCTATTAAAAATTTCTTGAATAATAAATTTTACAGCAAGCCAAATTCATGCTTAGTCAATAAAAAGCCGTTTTACCTGACATTACCGTATTATGGGTACAAATCGGAAAAACTGAAAAAGGAATTGCATTTACTATTATCTAAACATTTCATGCATATAGATTTCAAAATTATATTGGTCAATACGTTCAAAATAGGGTCATATTTCAATTATAAGGATAAAACTCCCAAAGGCATGCTCTCATCTGTTATCTACAAATATTGTTGCGCACGTTGTGCGTCTGAGTACGTGTGCTCAACAAAACGGGCCCTTAGTATTCGCGTTGCTGAGCATGCTGGTAGGAGTTTTAGAACAGGCCTCCTTCTCTCTACGCCATCTCATTCTGCCGTCCGTTCTCATGCAGAGAAATGCGATCTTCCAGTGCGCTTAAACGATTTCAAAATAATTGCATCCACATCTGGTATTATTAAACTTCGTATTTTAGAATCTTTGTATATTTTAACTGAAAAAACGGTTTTGAATGATAGTCAGTCTGCATTCCCCCTTCAGCTAGTTTAGGTTGTATTTGTTGTTTTTTTGTATGATGTTTTTTTGTTTTCATTTTTCCTCATTGTCTGCAATTTTACTTGAAATTTTATTGGATTTCGTGATTTTCTATCGACAGAAATTGAAAATGACCTAACAGGTCGAAACGTTCTTCTTTTAGTATTAGACTGTAATAATAAGAATGTTGAATTTAAAAGCGACTTTCTTTGCTCTTTTATCTATAATTAGGATTTGAAAGACGCAAAACATAAATATTTATTTATACTTACGTAGATGCTACGGCGAAGAGAGTTTGCGCTTTTTCCACAAATTGGAAAATACTTCGAAAAAGCTGGCAAAAGTGAAATTAGATCTAGAGTTTTTGAAGACCTGCAAAATTTATGACACCATACCAAAGTTTTTACGTTTTAAGCTTTACAAGAAAGTTTTAATGTCGTCACATTTTTATAAGTCATGGCAGGCCAAACTTCTCGTAAGTGAAATTTATTCAAAGAATAAATCTCTGAAGAAGCTAATAACAGAGGAGGAGACTCTTCAACGGAAGCTGCGGGCTGAATTTCCTCCTTTGACTTCGCTTCTATTCCTCCGCTACGTTAACCGGACCATTTCTACGTTCTGCACCTCTACGAAATCGACCCAAAAGAAGAAGTTGCAGAAGTTAGGGATCTTCAACAGTGTCGAGCCCTGTGATCCATCAAAAGTTGTGTTTAATTTTAGTTCAGTGGAACTGTGTGCACGTCTTAAGTATCTGCTCGCGTTTGGCTTAGATTTTTATTTGCCGGTTTATAAATTGAATTTTAATCGGTATTTTCATCATTTTGAACAGCTAGCATATAATATTCAGTCCATGCAACGAGATGAGTTTAGTAAATTGAAAGGAGAACTGAAGAACCTTGCTTTTAGGTATTACTATAGTTTTAAGCCGTATAAAATATTTTCTACTATTTTCAGTAACGCAGATATGAGGCTTTTGAAAAATCTTTCTTCTGATGATAGCATTATTGTCACCCGGCCAGATAAAGGCAGGGGAGTCGTTATTTTAGATCGATCTAAGTATTTACAGAGTATGCACTGCCTCATTTCCGACAAAACCAAATTTAGGGAGATTACTGAACCTATCTTAAAATTTACTACTCGTGTTGAGGATAAGATCAACAATTTTTTGAGAAAATTGAAAAATTTCTCATTAATAACTGAAGAGATTTTTAAATCTTTGTCTGTATCGGGCTCTGGGCCGGGAACTTTAAACGGATTACCAAAAATTCATAAGCCCAATTTTAATTTAGATTTCAAATTCAGACCAATTTTTGCCGCTTACCGAACCCCAATTTTTCTCTCGCTAAATTTTTAGTTCCAACCTTGGCACCATTTACGTGTAACCCCTACACTGTCCAGAATTCAAAATCGTTTGTCGAAGAGGTTACGTCCCTTAACCAGGCCGATAATTTCTTCATGGTGTCGTTCGACATTGAGAGTCTTTCTACGAATATTCCCTTGCACGAGACCATCGAAATTTGTCTAAATTACCTATTTGCTATCGTAGAATCGGTTATTGGCTTGTCAAAATCTTTATTCCGTGACCTTCTTAAACTATCTGTACTGAATTCTTTTTTTATATTCGATAGCAAATTTTATCAGCAACTCGACGGTCTTGAAATGGGCCTTCCATTAGGGCCGACTTTTGCCAATGTTTTTATGTGTTTCCATGAGCAACGGTGGTTAGACTCCTGTCCTTTAGATTTTAAGCCTGCATTTTATAGGAGGTACGTTGACGATACGTTTTTACTGTTTAAGAGCAGTTCTCATTGCAATCTTTTTTTAGACTACATGAATGCCCAACACCCTAATATAAAATTTACCATGGAGACTGTAGTAAACGGTAGTCTTCCATTCCTGGATGCCCTTATTACTCGCAACAATGGCAGATTTCACAGTTCAGTCTTTCGTAAACCTACTTTCACAGGGCTTGGGATCAGTTTTTTTAGTTTTTGCACTTTCAGATTCAAAATGAACAGCATCAAGACTTTACTTTCCAGGGCATATAGTATATGTTCACCATTTTCCTCTCCTCATAAAGAATTTGTTATTTTGAAATGTTTTTTTAGATGCAACTGTTTTCCCTGCCAACTCATTGATTCAGCTATTAAAAATTTCTTGAATAATAAATTTTACAGCAAGCCAAATTCATGCTTAGTCAATAAAAAACCGTTTTACCTGACATTACCGTATTTTGGGTACAAATCGGAAAAACTGAAAAAGGAATTGCATTTACCATTATCTAAACATTTCATGCATATTGATTTCAAAATTATATTGGTCAATACGTTAAAAATAGGGTCATATTTCAATTATAAGGATAAAACTCCCAAATGCATGCTCTCATCTGTTATCTACAAATATTGTTGCGCACGTTGTGCGTCTGAGTACGTGGGCTCAACAAAACGGGCACCTAGTATTCGCGTTGCTGAGCATGCTGGTAGGAGTTTAAGAACAGGCCTCCTTCTCTCTACGCCATCTCATTCTGCCATCCGTTCTCATGCAGAGAAATGCGATCTTCCAGTGCGCTTAAACGATTTTAAAATAATTGCATCCACATCTGGTATTATTAAACTTCGTATTTCAGAATCTTTGTATATTTTAACTGAAAAACCGGTTTTGAATGATAGTCAGTCTGCATTCCCCCTTCAGCTAGTTTAGGTTGTATGTGTTGTTTTTTAGTATGATGTTTTTTATTTTCATTTTTCCTCTTTGTCTGCAATTTTACTTGAAATTTTATTGGATTTTGTGATTTTCCATCGACAGAAGTTGAAAATGACCTAACAGGTCGAAACGTTCTTCTTTTAGTATTAGACTGTAATAATAAGAATGTTGAATTTAAAAGCGACTTTCTTTGCTCTTTTATTCATAATTAGGATTTGCAAGACGCAAAACATAAATATTTATTAGCCGTTTATTGCTGTAAAGGATGAAATTTAATGACTAAATTACTCGCAATATTTATTTTGAATTTACGTTGATCGGGCGAAATATTCTAGTTGCATGACCTCCTAGATCTCCTGAAATGACTCCGCTCGATTTAAATTTTTGGGAAACGTGACGAGCCAGAGATCTGAGGAAAATATTGTGGCCAGAATTGCAGTGGCTGCAGGTGAGATACCTTAATGCTAGACGTGTTTCCTAATATCCGGTAGCCGTTAAGGCTAATATTCGAAAAGTTCATTGATGTAGGTGGAACACATTTTGAACAATTTTTGTAAAGTACATTCAGAACAAATATTGCGAGTAATTGTGCCATTAAACTTCATCCTTTAAAACAATAAACAACTAATACCTCCCAACCGCGATTTTTTGGGGAAAATTTCTAGGAACAAAAAGTGTTTATTTGGCCATTTTCTACTTGATGTGCAATTTTGTACCTCGTGTTTTGAAACACTCAGTATACATAGTTGTGTACACGACTCGTCATATATGACGGGATTCGATATTGTCTGTATACAAATCTTCCAGATGTGGATCGTAAATAAATATTTCCATCCTAATAGCACCCGCGATTAAAATATTCTAGTACTTTTGCACTGGTGAGACTCGCATCACAGATACAGTCATTAAGCATCTTTAAGAGCGTGAAAGGGAGACAGACCAACCGACAAAGACGAACAGCCAATTTTATTTGTTCAATGAAATTTCCTGTTGAATATCTTCCGTATTTCTGATGGCGGCTTTGTGGAAGAAAAAGTTTTCTTCAGTTGGCCTCTCTTAGTTCACAGACAAGAATTTGAAACTGTTGAAATTATTTCTTTCTGTTGTTTGTTTTTCTGATTTGCAGCTGCACCTTTTCTTTCCGTTATTTGTGTTTAAATTTAACTTTCTATAATTAAGCATGTTTGAGCTTCTAGCAGACCTTCATTAACCTTAAATCGCTGTAATTAACATTACTCGTGATGCTATGGCGTTGACTCATTAAATTATCTTTGAGCTTGCTCTGCTTGGGCAGCATGTTGTCATTTTAATAAAAGTGGGTCTGGTAACTCTCACTTATTTCTTTTGCGTAAACAGCAGTCTCTTTCTGCGACTTGAACTCCTCGACCCGGCTCTTGCAACCTTTTGAATAGGCACTTATTATTCAAGGTAATTAATTGTCAATTAATTGTTAAAATCTTTGTGCTATAAGCAATCTTGCAATAAGATACGATATTCAGCTAGTCGACGACCAGACATCTTAAAACTCTGTATCTCTCAACTCAGAATGCTTCTAAAATTTCCTACCAGTGTACCGTGCTGATGACCGGCCGCGTCCATTGGTTGTCTTCTATTTTTAGCGAGTTTCATTCTAAAAACTAACCTTACGTTAAAGAAGATCTTCGGTCTTCATTTTAAAGGAGTTTAATAATAAAATACTACAGAAGACGATGCTGTGCATACTGTTGGAATCCTCAAGATACGCCTAACTTGAGTGCTGTTTCTCTTTTTGCGCATCTCGGGAAACGACTTGCTGCTGTTCCCTTGAAGTTCTTCTGTATTTAAAATAAATGTTCGAACAGTCACCCTTAAGTTTTAAATCCTAAAACTCCATTGTAATAACATAAGAGATTACGCTCACGAAATAGCTAAACCTATTTATTTATTTGTTCAAAGGAGACACTTGACCTTTTATTGTATAAGAACAATTAACACTAGACTGGGTGTCCCACAAAAATGTCCCGTACTTTTTAATTGATTATATCTCTGCTTTGAATCTACATATTTTTATTGTCTTTTATTAACAATGTAGTCAATTAAGTTTCCTTTTCAAATAATTTAAGGGAAGCATTTCCAAAAAACAAACTTTTTTTTCTATTGGACTTACGTCTATGAAAATTTGCTGACTACTAGATCTCTACATTTGTAACAACTTTTGTTTAAGAAAATTTTTTCCCCAGGGCATAGAAAATTATTTATTTGAAAAATTATTTTTATACATATATATATTATTCATTATTACTTCCAAATTTACAAAGCTAGCGCAATGCGGTTTGTTGCATTTGAAAGTCAAACGTGTACTCTATCTAATTTACCAGGGGATTTTTTGATATATTTCATTCAGAATTTACATGAATTTTTTTGTAAAGGTCAGGGCAAAAGTTATACTTTTAGGGTAAAAGAGTCTACGGGAAGCTTTACAGAAAAAATTTTGAAAATCCCCTGGTAAATTAGATAGAGCAACCATTTCACTTTCAAATGAAACAAACCGCATTGCTCTAGCTTTGTAAACTTCGGAGTAATAATGACAAACGTCTTGAAAACTTACTTTTTTTAGAAGACCTATTTTTAAGAAAAAAAATGCTTCTCCTCCTACAGTTTTTGAGCTACATTGATGATTTTGGTATCATTGGATGCAGAAAAATAAGGGCTTTACAATGTACTGAGAAGTTTTTCAAAATTCATTCTTGTTTCAAAGTTATAACGTCATAAATTTGAATTTTCTTGAGAATATTTTGATTTTTTTATTTTAATTTTTTAAATTTTGATATTGGAAATTTGAGGAAAAGCATTCAAGTTTTTGGAATGTCCACCTTATTCTGCATCCAATGATACCAAAATCATCACTGTAGCTCAAAAACTGTAGGAGGAGAAGCATTTAGAACACCCCCCCCAAAAAAGTCGTTTTCTATGATTTCTCATTTTCTTTTCAAGAAAATCGCATTTTGTCATAAATGATAAATGATTCTAAATTGCATTTCCTATCAGGATACCAAATTTCATTGCTCTAAATTCAATAATAAAAAAGATATTCGGAGGGGGGATGCTTACCTTGAGGAATATGAATGATGAAATATTTATATATGAAAAAGAATATAATTGAAAATTTGATGATTTTTTTTGAATGTCCACGTTATTCTGCATTCAATGATACCAAAATCATCACTGTAGCTCAAAAACTGTAGGAGGAGAAGCATTTAGAAACCCCCCCAAAAATGTCGTTTTCTATGATTTCCCATTTTCTTTTCAAGAAAATCGCATTTTGTCATGAATGATAAATGATTCTAAATTGCATTTACTATCAGTATACCAAATTTCATTGCTCTAGGTTCAAAAATGAAAAAAAGGTCCGTAAGGGGGATTCTTTCCCCCTCCCGGGGGAGACGTTTGCTCTGGGATACGTTCCTGATATTTTTACAGACATTCGGGGACATATCTCAAACTCATTTAAAGCAATAAAAAAAATCGGGAGAATCGACTTTTGGACTGCAGCTAAGGGGAACATGAAAAAATGCATCCCTTAAGTTTTTGAAAATCAGTTGGTTAACCATTTTTAGATTATCGATTTACTGAAATGAGTAGAAAAATTTTTCAAAGGGAAAGTTTTAGGAAAGGGAAAGTTCAAAGGGAAAGTTTATATATAAGTACATGTTCTCGTGCGAAATTTCCCCTATGTCATTACAATGAGAATCTGCTTGCTTGGACAGTATCATAAATACCATTGAAATATTATGAAAAACCTGGCATCTGCTCACTCATGTTTATAAGTAAAAAACATTGCGTGAAAATCGAACCTGCTGTCAAGAAAATGCGGCTTATCGCATTTAAATTTAAAAAGACATTTAAATGCGTAAAAGGTGTGGCCAATTTTTTGAAAACTTCTTGCGAACAATAATTTAAATTATAATTCACAGTTGTTGCTTGCTTGGTTGTTGTGTGCGTCTGTGACGTTCTTAAAGATGCTTAATGACCGTATCTGTGATACGAGTTTTACCAGTGAACAAGTACGAGAATACTGTATTTTAATCGCGGGTACTCTTAGGATGGATATATTTGTTTGTCATCTTTATCTCGAGATTTTTTTAAAACGATACCATTGAATCCCGTCGTTTTTGACCAATCATGTACACTAGTATCTTGATTATTAATTAACATTCTGTAATCAGCTTAGAAGTCGTTCGCTAATACAGAATATAATGAACATATGCACAGGTTTCAACACCTGCAACCGTTTACTACTAAGAATGACTATCGTATGTTTATTTATACGTTTTGTGTCACGCTGTTAAGAATAATTGACAGGAAGAAATTGGCACTGGCGGTCTTGGTCTTGGTTTGTGCAAGTGCTCTATAATAAGTCACTTTCAAAACAATTAGAGCGATCCAGAGCATTATATACACGAGTTTGTGCCGTGAATACCGAGTTCGGCGGGGTATGGTATATTACAATGTAGCGTATTGCATATTGCAATATGCTGTATTGTTTATTACAATATACTGTATTGTATATTACAATATACTGTATTTCAATGTACTGTATTGCATACTACAATATACATACACAAGTTCGCAGTTGCTTTCAGTTATGCTGAATTTCTGTATCTTGGATACGACACGAATGGCTATAACTACTTCTCTTGCGGCTCAAAAAACTGTGTTCTGAATGTTTATTACTCCTATAAGAAAATTAAGTTGCCTTTGGAATAAGCTGAAAGCAAGGAAGCTCCACTCAAACGAAAATTTGTTGAAGAAAGGTATTGAATCCCGTCTTTTTCGACGGTCCGTGTACACTAGTTAAGAAATAAAATATTCATCTTATAAATTATGAAAAGGTGAAGTTGGAGTCACAAAATTGTGAACAGGCGGAGTCGGTGTTGGAGTCGCCAAACTCTGGAAAGGTGGAGTCAGAGTCGGAGTCGCCAAATTCTGGAAAGGTGGAGTCGGAGTCGGAGTCGCAAATTTATTCCTCCGACTCCGCAACCCTGCTTGCAACAATGGTTCCATTTAGAATTACCTAATTTAAATCCCGCAAGGGAGCCGACTGAATAGCCAATCAAGGCGAAGGACCTGAGCTGCGATGACAAGCACGTACTACAGGAAAGAATTTACGCAATATAAAAAGCCAAGACTTCACGACCATTACAATGAACTGATCAAACAAATTTACCAGTTGAAGAATGAGATGAATATGATGAATAAGACAAATATTGCAATGCACAATTAACACTTCAATTCAAACCTGAGCTTATAAATGGCACTCAGTGTATGAACTTTTAGGCGAAGAATTAATTATTAAGGAATTTAAGCAAAAATCAGTAGGAGGAAAGTGTCCCTGGCGTGAAAGATAGTAAGAATAGTAATGGATTCAAATGCTTTAGAAATTAGGTAAATGAGTTCTGTTCGATACCAGGTCGCTTGCGCAACCTAGTAGCTAGATGAACAGCACTCTTTTTAAGATAATATTTGAGGTTACCGTAGTAATTAGGTTAACGGCCAACTGGCCAAATTAATTACCAAGGCCACTTAGGAAATTTAAGTAAAAAGTAAGCAACGAAAATTAAGGAAAGAAACCATTATCACCGACAAAAATAATCTAAGAGATAGTAGACATTGGAATAATTAAAGAAAAACAATTGCCCAAGTTTTAGCCAAGTACTGCCTCCCCCATCACCGTCCCGCTTCAAGTGGTGATGAACACAGCGTATGCGACGCCGCAGCCCGACGCTCCACTGAACATCGCTCCAATGAAGGCCTCAAATCAGCACACGCCAAACCAAACCGCTGAACGTTACACAGGCTGCATTTAAAAATCAGGGTAGATAAAATAACACGGTAAGGTTTTTAAGGGAGTTCAAAGGAGTTCAAAATAGTTCTGCTAAACCTCCTGCCACAACGACCCTCCTCAGCTTCGACAAGACCGGAACAGCTAAAACCACAGACTAACAAAGCATCGCTCCTGACAGAGGCACATCAGACGTACAACCTTGAGGAATTATTTCTGATATCCTGGATTTATGTGAAGGGGCGGGAAAGTAATTTTTCTCGTTCCACTATGGGTGCACGAATTAAGTTTTTTCTCCCAACATTGTAGCCTTCCTAAGTTGGCCATTCCATCTGAATCTAGTGTCTAACTTTTTCTTTGCTGTGCCAGAGGTACTCAAAGCAAGGGAATATTGTGGAACCACTTTGTTGTCATAATAAAAAAATCCCTTATTTTAGATCAGCACAAATGATCCACTTGTATTCTTCATATTTGAGTAGCTTCAAAACTGTTTTGAATACGGAGTCAAAATCTGAGTCACTGTTTTTGTTGGTTGACTCTACTGTCAACCCAGTGTCTCATTCACTGTCAGAGTTAAGAGAAGCGAGTTGAGTGAAGATAAGCTTTGAAACATCATCTAAATGAGGCACAAGTATTATTGCCGAATCTAGACTAAAGTATGTGATGAGCTGACGAGATTTACCAACAAAACCAACAACATCAGTACTGCAGAAGTTACAGCCTGTGACATGGTCTCGTGGTGTCAGCAAATATGCGCTGCGAGTGCGACCCACTTTCCCCTAGTATATAGCGTGTTGCACCGCTCTCAGTGGTGCATTTTGTCAAACTCTCCAGCATCAAGTACCAGTAAACGCCGCAGGTCTCCGGTGTATCAATATCCTTCGGTACGCACATTGGTATTGGTGCACACACTGGTGGCCAGCACTTGAAGAATCCCGCAGACATCAAGAAGATATTATTATTCGAAGAAGAAACCTACTGAAGAAGGGGAAGAAAATCATCAGTCTGCAGAGAAATCGTGCTGCGTAAGCAGCCATGAAATTTTAAAGTTTGGAGGCATCCAAAGAATCCAATGAAGAGAAACATTTCGACTTTTCCCAAGATTATGGCAACGGAGAAAGGGAAGATTACCGGTAAAGAATTGCATCAGAGGTACAATAACGTTCTACGTATCGTCGTCCGGATTTCGTACGATCAACTTCGAAGAAACCCTTCCACTTGAGAGCTCACATTCCCGGAGGGCACCACGTATCAAGCACACATGTCAGTGTGGGAGGAAGACGACGGTTTTAAAATAGTTATCCGAGTGTTGTTCAACCGTTAGTGGAGAGCAAATATTGAACAGTGAACGGTGCCAGCGTGAACAGGCAGTCTGCGAACAGTCAAGTGCAGCAAACGAAGGCAATTTGTGTCAGCCAAGTTGAGAGCAACACAAAGCAACCGTGGGCAACGCTAGCTGGGCGCCAACAACTCCAGTTAAGTAAGACGCTCTCGGCGTTTAGTTTTTTTTGTCTGAGTAATTTTTGCCGCAGTATTTTTTTTAATTCAATGGTGCGAGGTCATACGCTTGGCAGCAATGCTCCCAGTCATTCCCGTAGGCTTAAGCTCAGTAAAGAATGACTTTTTTGAGCTAGTTTAGAGATTGATTTGATTTATTCATAGATTTAGAGAGTTGTCCTGTGTTTTTCTCTGAGTTTCGCTAAGAAAAGTACTGAAAGGAATCTGGTATTTGAATTTATGACGTACATTTTTGTATTTGATTTCATCACGTGCTAATTTGTCGAGATTGAGCGGCAAAGTAATTCTTGTATCAATCCATGTCAGATTCTGAGTCAGGTAGTGAATACATTCGTTCGACAACGACAAAGCTAATCGGGGTCGAGTTTCTGTGCCGAGATTTTGAGCTCAAAGTGATCGTACGACAAATATGACTGAACCGACGGCAGCCGTTCCTATCATCATGCCAACTCAGACTGTAACGTTCAGTACACCTAGTGTAACAACAATGACTACCTCTAGTAATTCTGTAGAGACAGCACTGCTTAGAGGAAGCACCATTTTGTCCAGTGCAGAACTACCGTGGTTCAGGGGTCATAAGCGAATGTAAAACCCAGAATTTTGCGAGACGAAAACCATTCGTATTCATGTAGCGAATCTTAAAGCGTACATGACATTGCTTCCCGATTTAAATTCAGATGAGGCTAAGAAGGAGTTACTTGTACGATCCGTGCACAAGCAAGTCGGAGATTTCAACTCTGTAATAACTAAATTGGCAAATCAAGATTTGAACTATTTGTTTGATGAGGTTGTGAGCATTCTGGTTGATGTTCATATATCAAAGGGGGAGAACTCGATTCATGCACTAGCGTTAGACTTGAATCAGTCGCGTTTTATACGGAATGAGAGTTTGGCAGCTCAACTGGCCCAGCTTTGAATAAGATCAGGAAGTTAGCCGAACATCTCTTGACTAGTTTGGACGTTGCATTTTAGAGATATCCCTATGTTGTTGCGAGTGCGTACGCGATAGAGCTTACATAGTTTGCCGGGGATTTAATAATTTTTAGTATATCAACGACGATATAAGTTTTCGTGCTTGACGAAAATTTTGCGAAAACAGTATTCTCGCGACCGTTCTTATCCTCTGAAGAGTTACTATCCCGGATAGTTTCGGCAGTACGAAATCATCCTGAGAGTAAACCGATTATTGCGCAGGCAAAGACCGGTGCACCGTACTTGGCTAGAGAGACCTTTCTAGTAGATGTGCCTAACGAGATGGATAATGACGTGCAGGAACCACTTGATGAGGTTTTCTACACCTCCCAGCAGATAAATTGTCATTTTCCGGGGCGCAGACCGTTTTCCAGACACTGGTTTAGGACTTAAGGTACTCGAGACTCAGTGCTTATGTAGGCGACAGAGCTTTAGGTTCACTGGATTGTAACGAGGCTCGAGTGGAGACCTCGAGACAACCTTCGAATGATTTTGGAACCGAGACGAGACAAACTCCCAACTGTTTACTATATCATAGTTAAGGACATGTAAATACTACATGCAACCAACAAAACGATCTGAGCAAACCAAGTTTTTCAAGTAGAACCTGCTATACATGTAATCAGTTGGGACATTTTTTTCGTTAGTGTAATGCATATTTAAACAAGAATGGTAATGGCCGTGGCAAGCGCGAGGCGCACTATGCTGAAGCTCCTGAGAACAACAAACACAATTTTCTACAGTAAATTCTGACGAAAGTGAGATGGCTGGTGCTGAGAAGGAGTTTTTGATAGTTATGCCCGAGGGTCTGTCCACTACTCTAGTAAACCCTGATGTGGTATTTGCGAAGCCAGATGCGGTAGCCAAATTGATGGAGTGAGTTTGTAGATCCTTTGTTTCAGTGCATGAACAAATTTGCTGTATTGAAAGAGCAAGAGCTGACTGAAGGAGGAATATCAGAACAACCAGCCGCGGTTTATTTAGCGGCTACGAAAATGACAGCAGGTCGGCTGAGGCAGGAAGGAGAAAGGTTGATTTCTTTGAGGAAACCAAAAAAAGCCACAATCATATTGAAGAACGATAAGTTTTCAAGTGCTCTAATTGACAGTGATAGTGATAAGCATTTAATTAGTTACCGTAGCATCAAGTACCTGAACGAGAAATTGAAACCTAGTAATTTGAGCGTCAGAGAAATAAATTCAAAAAGTCAAGAAACAGGAGAAGTTGACCTTTCCATTACCTTGCCTCATAATAAAAATTGAATACTAGTGCTTTGATCATTAGAGAAGTTCAATTTAAATACGATGTAATCCTAGGAAGAGATATTCTAGAAGCGCAGTGCTCGATTTCAAAGAGAGCTTTAAAACTTTAGACGGAGTGAAGGTGCAGTGAAGGTGCCCTTTTATGACGAGCATGAGATGCACGCACAAAGTAACAGAGAAGTTATAATGAACATTGTGAATAATACAGACTGTTTAATATCAGAGAATGATATCAGAGGTCTTTTTCCACATGCTCATAGCATGTGGAAAAAGAACTATTTAAAGAGGCAGAAAGAAAAAAGAAGCCCAGAAAAAAAGAAGGAAGAATTGAGTAAAAAAGCTGTTAAGAAGCAGACGGAGACTCCGAAAAAGAAAAGGAGAAAAAATAAAAAAGGCCGCTAGGGGTACACTGCGAGGCAGTTGAGATACCTAGTAATTCAGTAAAATCAATTGATGGGATCGTGAGAAAGGCTAACCCAGGAAGATATCTAATGAGTAAGAGAATGTTAAGTAATGGTATCTATGTGGCAGAATCAATGGTTACGATAGACGCGGAGGTATTTGTGCCCGTTTTGCTACTAAATATCTCAGATCAGGAGGTTTCTCTAAGGGAAAACAGCATGCTAAGTAATATGGAAAGAGTAGATGAGCTGGAGGTAAAACAAGAGGTATACATGACTACAGTACAAGAAGCTGTACGAGAGGCTAATTTGTTTGAGGTCAATGAACTGTTGGATTCAACTAAAGTCGCTACGTATCATGGTGAAAGTTTAAGGGGATCATCCCAGGCCCCTGCCAGGCCCCTGTCGGTCCGGTGAGCTTTTTTGTTGTTGTTGGAAAAGGACCCTTAGGTGGTGGACTATTCGGTCCTAAAATTTTATGGTACTACGGACACTAGATCCCCCCAGAAGAGGACTAAGAGGATTGAAAATCCTGAATTTTCGACCCCATTTCATATGAAAACCAAACAAAACGGAAATGGAAAATTTGAAACCGTAACTTTGTTTAAAATGCTTCAAGGATTCTAAAACTGTCTTTGGTTTCGTTCTAGCATAAAAACTCAATGAGTTCTATTCATTTGAAATATCAATAAATATGAACTAAAAAAAACAATATGTCCAATTTTGTCAAAAAACTAAGGCCTGAATCGAAAAAATGAATAGACTAAATTGTGTTTCTTTTCAAAAGTTAATCATAATAGTAAAATTTCATAAGAATCAGACTACAAATATAAAATTTCACATGAATCAGACTACATATATAAAATTTCATCATGTTTATTAAATAAAAATAAAATTTATTTCTTTATTTTTTTTTAAATTACAATTCACAGTGTGAATATGAAGTTATGCATGGAGATTATCGAAATAAAAATGAAAACAGCATTCAGTTACATAAATTTTCCATCATATTACACTTCAACAAAAAATTTTGTTTATGACTCATACCCACAACCTCTAACTTTCAACATTCAAAGGGGACTCGTCAGTGAGTTTTTCTGCTAGGAAAAAAAATGACGGTTTTGGAATCCTTGGAACATTTCTAACCAAAGTACAGAAGTTTTTCCCAAATATGAGAAAAAAATAATATAGCTCAAAACCAAAAAATAATGTATTTTTGATGTAATGATAACATATCGCTAATCACAATTTTTTTTCAAATGTTCCAATTTTCTTCTGTAATTTTGTTAGAAATACTTCGAGGATTCTAAAACTGTCATTGGTTTTGTTCTAGAATTAAAACTCAATGACGAGTCCTCATCTGAAATATCAATAAAAATGTACCAAAAAAACATTTTTTCGTAAAAAAGGCCCAAATCGAAAAAGTTACGGGAGTAAAAAAGTTTACTTTGAAGAAACACATTTACTGGCCAAATTTCAAACGAATCGGATGAAAATAGTCAAAATCTTGGGATGCTCCCCTTAAATACCATTACTAAGGAAGAACTTGGGTTGGAGGCCGATCAAGTGAGGCAAAACTGTTATTGTTCTCGTGTTGATGAACGGGAACCTTATGCACAAGATGAGAGTGTGCCTAATGAATTTAGGGGCAAACGACGCCCGCTAACAATAATTAATATCTTCTAACGATAACGACGCAAAACCCTTACTAATTGACGTGGTAAACAATCAACGTGACGTAATCACCCTAGAAAGCGAGACTATAGGTGTTACAAATGTAATGAAACACAAAATTGAGCTAAAACCTGATGCGCCAGTACTAAATATTCAGCCCTACCATATTCCTCATAAATATCAGGGGGACCTAATCGAAGTCAACAAGCAGATGCTTGCACAGGGAATTATTGAACCCTCCATGCCGGATTACAATTTTCTTGTTATTGTTATGAAAAAGAAGAGTGGCGAGATACGGATAGTAATTGGTTTTAGAGCCCTCAATAAAATAATAGTTAAGGAGTCGTACCCGATCCTACGGATAGGTGAAATCCTTTACACTCTCGGAGGCAATAGCGTATTTTCCAGCCTGGATTTAAGGTCAGCATTTCATCAGGTAGAACTGGAGAAGAATAACAGTAAGGTCACCGCTGTTAGTATGGGCTACGAAAAGTATCAATTCCGTAGAATTTCTTTTGACCCTAGTTCAAGTCCGAGCGTTTCCCAGCGTGTAATGTCCTCTGTCCTTTCAAATATTCTATGAAAGCTTTGTTTCGTCTTTTTAGACGATATGTGTAGAATAAAACGAGCCACTGGTAAATTATACGCTTATTTTTAGTGACTATTTCTAAGCTAATTTTATCACACTAAAATAATTAAAACGCACTATGGAAAGAGTTGACACCTGTGCTGGGCTTGTGTTCCAGCAAGATTAACCCTGAAACATTTGCTGTTCTTGATTACACCGCTCTTCTTCTTGGATCTCATGCAGATGAAGAACACAAATGACCTTCTCCAAAAAATACCAGATTCGGCAGGCTTCAGCACTCGGTCCTCAGGAAAGGAGGCTCCATCAGCACTCCTCGGCTATCGGGATATTAGTATCGTTATTACCCTGCTACCCGGGACCCTACTTTAAGACACTTCTTTGAAGGATTCTACTTCTGTTTATTCTGTTTATTATGTTTCTTCGAAATGGGATGTCAACAAATTTGAAAGAATGAATTTATTTATAAACATGTAAGCTTATCGTGAAGCTCCAAACCGAAGCTCCAAGCCCAAGCCGGGGCAACTCTACGCTCTCTTGGCCTGGTACGGCAAGGGAAGATTCCAGCAACGACTCCGCGCCTTTTCTGTCTTCGCCTTAAGCTCATTTCACACCAGCGGTATGGAGCGACGATGCGGAGCGACGGTGAACTTTCTACAGCTCCACCCACGAGAGGATTGAGCGTCAGTGCACACCGACTTGCTTTTACATTGCCGCTCAATACGACGCTCATGCCCCCTAGACAGTAATCGTCAGTATTGCTCTTGCAATGCTGTCAGAATAATTTGCAGAACAATTTACCGAATATTTATAGAATAATTTTTCAGAAGTAAAACGCTAATATTCTAAAAACTATAATACTACCCAATTACCTTCTAAAAACACTGAAAATGGAAAGAAAAAATGATTACTAGTTACTAATTTGTAGGTGTACTTTTTTTACTTTTTCCTTTAATTTGAATAATCTTCTAATGACAGTTTCCAAATGTTTTCCGTCTATTTGAAGTACTTTTCCCTGGAGCAATGTACATTGTGCGATTTTAATAACACTGTAATTAATTTTACGTCTATATTCGCAATGTATATTGTGTCGATTTTTTTTAATAGTGAGAGCTCTGTCCTATCTTGGCCTCTTAGTGTTTGAATATTCATTTTAACCATTGCAATATTTTAATTTGGGAAGCAAGATGCTATGCTTTTATAAGCATCTTCTCTGTTTTTATACCCTGCAAGCTTAACGTTCCATGAACATAAAAATCTTCATATTTTTCGATAGGAATTTTAATTTCTTCCTTGCTCCGTAATATGTAAGCCATCACTAAACATGCTCTCAAGTTTATAGTCTTAAGTGCAACTGAACCCTGTTGACTGGCAGTGCACACCGCAATATTTAGCGTGCTGAATGTTGCCGTTCCTTACCGTGAGCGTATCAATAAGGGGCATTTTGCATTGCTATGGGTGGAGCTTATTTGACTGGCGGGATGGAGCGACGGTGTGGAGCGCGAAGACACAGTCAATGTAAAAGGTCCTTTACGCGGTGGGAGCTGCGGTGGGCCTGCACTCCTATGGCGGCGCGCACCTCTTGAGCGCTACTGCATGGAGGAACGGCCTTCTAAGCAAGTCCTTTATGGTGAGTCGGGAAGCAACTTCAGAACGGTGCTTTCTTTCCATCTCAGTGCTTCAATTATTTTCGATAATGCCAGTGCGAACGGTTATTATAACTTAGTTTTAGTTTGGGCCGTATTTACCTATGAACTTTAGGCTCAAATTGGATCAAGCTCTTTTTGTAGCCTCGCTGCCAGTCTAGCTGGTTGGCTAAATGCCATTGTTTGGACTTAATTTGTTTGGCGGCTGCAAGCACGTAAACTAAAGTACTTTAAAATCTTTCCTCATGTATTTTGAGCCGCTTCAGCATAACGTTAGTTTCCTTGCAAGGTAGTCAAATTTACTATTAAAATTCATTTTCTCTCAAAGGTACGAGTATTAGCTCAGACTTCTTGAAACGAGCTGGAGGAGTGCGGAGGGTTACTGCGCTGGCCCATTTCTAGCCTCCGGGCTCCCACCGCTACGCCATGAGAGCGAACCGTGCCGGCCGCACTACATGCTTAAATGTTTTATATTTATCTTTGCTGATTTGCTCCTATGCTCAATAAAGTTATGGCTGCCGCATGTAGTTTTTACTCCTTCGGTGATCCTTTTCAAAAATGATTTTTATGAATATATTGGTCTCCTCAAAATCTGGGAATCAGCATTTTAAAGAATGATTTTGAGAAATTGCGGGACGGAAATCCATCTCTGAAGCTAGGAAAATGCCATTTTTTTAAAAACTCGATTGAATCCCTAGGCCATGTCGTGTCAGCTGAGGGCATTCACTGTAAAAAATCAGAGAAACTAAAAAAATTCCCCATTCCCCAAAACGTGAAGGAATTCCAGAGATTCCTGGGCGTCGCAAATTATTTCCGCAGTCACATACGCCTGTTTGGGTCCATTTCGAATCCTTAGTGCCAACTAATACGAAAGAACATTGATTTTGAATGGAATGCAGAATGCCAAGAAAGTTTTGAGAGTATTAAAGCTGCTCTGACATTTGATATCGTTCTATGACATCCTGATTTCCGTAAACCTTTTCACATGTTCACGGACGCTTCAAATTCTGGAATTGGGGCAGTTGTGAATCTTGTGACTTGTGATGCAGCATGATAATGATGTTATTTAGGTTATGCGATCCATTGCGTAGAACAGCATGACCCTCAACTCCCCGCAAAAGTGTTATAGTACAACCAAAAAGGAATTCTTTACTATTGTGAGTGCTCTTAAAGCTTTCAAGTACCTCCTCCTAGGATATCCCATTTTTTTTGTATACCGATCACCAACCGTTGGCTCTCTTGTTCACGAAGAAATTGCCTGACGATTCGACGACGGCGCGTTGTTGTATAAATGTACATTATTTTGATCCTAAAGTTAAGTATTTCCCAGGAAAACACTGTCGTTACCGATTGTTTGAGTAGGTTGCCTGACCAACTGACTGTATCTGACCTAGATAGCTGCTTGGAGCTCGGAGATGCCGAAGTGTGCGCAGTAGTTACTAAACGGGGTGCAGTGCACTCTGGCGACACGCAAACGCAACTAGACAGAGCGTCACCGCCAGAGAAGACCGCACCAAGACTGACAGAGTACATTCCAAAAATGACGGATGTATCCTGGGGACTTGACAAGTGTCGGACTGAACAAAAACAGGATCGTTTTTGTTCCGAAGTGTGGGATGCTTTATTTCATGGCAGTTGGTCAACGGTTCCCGACTTACAGAATTCTTTAATCTTGAACGACGTGTTTTCCAGACGAAGACAGATCGACTTAAGGACTTCTACTATTCTGATTTCTGTTATGCCGACTTCGTTAATGCAAAAAGAGATTCTTGGCATACATTATTTGTATCATATTGATGCATTGCACACTTTTCTCAAGTTTAAACTCCGATACTATTACCCACTAGAAAAAACTATCATTCGTAAGTTTGTGATCATGTGTGACGTCTGCTAAATACTTGAAGCCTAATAATTCTGTACCTAAAAAGTCCTGAATGCACCCATAGCAAAATAACCATTTGAAGTCGTGTTGATGGACTTCCTGGGTCCCCTTCCAGCAACTGATAATCAGAACATATATATTTTGGTCATCATTGATTTTTTTCTCGTTATTGTTTACTATATGGTACTTCAAACCAGCAGGCAGATACGGTTATTTCATGCCTAGATAGCTGCTTCACAACTTTTGGTTATCCAAAAACATTACTTAGTGATCAAGATCTCGAATTCAAATCAGTGACAGAAAACAATTTGCTAAGATTCACGCGATCGCAAAGAAAGAAGTGATACCCTGGAGCCCACAATCAAACGCTATTGTTAAGCGTAATAAAAAAAGATTACAAATCTCCTCAAATTGTACGTAATTTCCCTGGTTCACACGGAATGGGGTAAGTGTTTAGAAATGGCGGAGAATGCGAAAAACAAATTTCTGAAATTCGACGTTAGGTGATACACCCAGTTATATTATTTTTTGGCAGAGACACAAGTCCGGATTTTCAAGCAGACAATTTTGAAATTATTTACAGCTACGACACCGAGATCTATTTAGTGAAGTTTCGGGCTGAAGAAGCAGCTCGAATTGTCGAAAACGTTAGGAGACTAATTATTAACAATTCAGCTGTACGGAGATACACCACAACCTGAGACGATAAAAGTTTCGTTCTGGGAGATCGAGTCCTATTAAGGAACCATCTGAGGACGAATAAATTTGATTTATCTTGATTGGGTCCTGAAATAATAACGAGGGTTAAGAGAAACTATGTTGAAATCAAAATAGGGAATAAAATTCACATAAGCTATAAAATAATGTACTACCTTTACGTAATACGACTTGAAAACCGTTACGATCGACGACTGACTGCATTAGAATGCGACTTTTTTCTTTGCGTTTACAAGTTTCTAGTTTTAATCAACATGTATTCAATTGCTTATGTTTGTATTTTAACTATTTTTGGCTTACGTTCTATTTTAACCTCGCTTGTATTTCCTAATTTTCCTTTAAGGTTTTCTGGAAACTGTTACGCTTTAAGTTAGGTGAGGGTTAACAACCGTCAGGTCAACAACATCAAGTGCTGTTCTTGTATTTTAAACCGTGCCAAGCATGCAAAACTTTATTTGTGTTTTCGTTTCCAAAATGGTGACGCTGAATTGAGAGTTTAAATGGTAACGGAATTTTCATCTCGTGAAATCAGGGCGCTGACGCCGAGATTTATAATGCGGGCAAAAATTTCTGGTAGCTCAGCAGATCACGTATCTGCTTTGAGCTGGATAGCATTTGGGTCGACACCATTATATCTATTCTGGGCCATGCTAATCAGGATGTTTCCGTTCCAATTTCAGAGCAAACCAAACGAGGGCGTGGGTGCCTTGCCGAGTTAGCACAGCAAGGGCGTGGGTGCTTTGTCTAGTCAGCAGAACGAGTACGCAGGTCTTTTAGCACGACTCGGGGCCTTGACGAAGGCCAGCGAGCTCAGCATTCTCGGTCAAGGGCTGAGTAGAGCCAACGGTAACAACAGCCAACATCCACAACACCTAACACTCATAATGGGCAATAATATGACAAGCATAAGTGTAGATGCTCTGACGAACGCTCTGGTTCAACACCAGGGTCGAGTGTCCGAGGACGGACTGGGTGAAAGCGAATGCGCAAGTGGATCTGCTCCCAGACCGGGTCACAGATCTTGTATTGATGATTTTAATCATCATCATCGTATTGGGAGTAATGATCCACCTGGCACGTCGTGAGTTAAACTTACTCACGGAGAGGGTGCGGTCGGAAGTCTTTATTCTGCGGCAACAATATATGCGCCATATGAACCATGAGAGTGGGAGTACCGCAGGGGCTTTAAGCGGTGGTGTTACCCAACCGGGTGTTGTGATGCATGGGGTGAATGTGTTCGTGCATGGGTCGAGACAGCTACGGCGGTGGAAACCAACTTTGAAAAGCTTGACGACCGAACTCTAGTTTTAATTTACCTGTATTAAGTTAGTTTCATTATGAAAATAATTGAAAAGAATATCTTTAAAATCATTTTTATGAAACGTTTCAAGCCTCAGCTCATCATCATTCATACTCTGTAAAAAAAATACACACATTCAATATACATACGAAAAATTAACAAAATTATTCTTCAAGTATTCGAAATTGGTGCCTAAATACAACAATGACATGACGTAAAAAACGAATGAATCTAAAAATCAAAATTTCACTATCCAGCATCGTACACGCGAATGGAAACGGGGAAAAGTTTATATGAGTACAACTAAAATGCGGAACAGTCATAAGGAAAATGAACTAGCTAAAATAAAATCTTATCGAAGGGAGAGGAAGAGGGGAATGAGCGAGAGAGAAAGAGAGAGAGAGAGGAAAAAAAGGCAAACAAGAAACAGAAAAGAGTAGGTAAGAAGAAGAAAAAATAAAAATACATTTCTTTCAGAGACTAGTAAAAAAATGAATTGAATGCGAATATTACTGCACCACTATGTACCTATAATTTCTAAAGGGTAAGCACTTTGCATATCATTCAAGGCCGGTTTCAATTTGTGTATATACAGTCACTCTAACATGTGCAGCTCACCAGAATTTGAAGCATAGTGCACAATTTTTAACTCGTCGTTACTGATATTTTGCTCACAGGGACTTATACAATGCTGCCTTTTATTGGTATGGGAAGGTGCTCCTAACGGGAGTCCCGTACGATGGCTTTTGGAATGGGAATGGCTTCTGGAATGGAAATTAGTTTCAACTATATACTCACCTATATAATTGCGCATTTATCTTCATTTTTTGTGTTTTACGGGTACAATTATTTCTTTAGATCATGTAACCATGTTTGTGTAACCATGTCTGATGTAAGCGGACGAGTTGAAATTTTAAAATGTGTTGGTTTAAATTAAGATGTGTCATCTCCTGCGGATGAGTTGAGGTGATATGGTTTTCGATGTGGTGCGTTTTTTTAAATGTGTTATTTATTAATTGATTTCTTTTATTTTAATAAGCGAGCTTTATTTCATTTCATATGCGAGCTAGTTCTGATGTAAAAATGGGTACGCAATGTGTTTACAATTTCATGCATTTAGAGTTGTTTTATTTTCTTTTTACGATATTATTTTGCGAGTGTTTCTTTGATTATCCGTAACTGCGTTATCATTCCGTTATATTCTTTTGTCGAGGTTCCTATGCTGGTGTGCCATGTCCAGCGTAAGATTGATACATAGTGTTTTTTATTTTTACATCACGGTTTTGAAATTTTCGGTAGTGAATAGACGTTTCCTGCGATGGGATGAATTGATATCCTTGTTATTTTTGCGATGCTTAAATTTAAACATTATTTTTTTGGACGTGTTCAACAAATAGTGTGGTGTGTCTATTTTTCTTTTTCGAATTATGTAACTTGTGTTGCGTAGTACTATCACATTTTAAATTTTAGATGAGGAAGTAGGACATTTATCTATTATCGTGCTTGCGCTGCTTCTTTTTCCTTTAGCCTGACTGCGTTTTTACCTTCATGTATTCAGTATTTTTAGCTTTATTTTATTTTAAGCTTTGAGTTGCAAATATTATTTTTAGTTTCGCGTTAGCAGGCTGCTGTTGCGGCGTGTGCGTTTTGTTTTTATTGTTTGGATATTAAATCTTGATCTTTATTTTGATATTTTAAATCTAAAGTTTTTTTTATGGTAAATTAAACATGCGTTAACCTTGTTCGGGGGGAGGAGGGGGAGGGAGGTATGTCAACAAAATGCGCTGCGACCCACTTTCCCTCAGTAAACAATATAACGTGTTGCTGCGCTCTCAGTACAGACCGACCGAGGCCCCGGCTCCGGCCCCGGCAAGCCCCGACAATTTTTGCACACCCCGGCCCCGGCAAAATAGCGCCCTAAGCCGGGGTTTTGGCCGGGTTTTTTTATCATTGTACTACACCTTTTTCACTTAAATTAATCCAAGTCAAGCTCAATTTGATCCAAGTCAAGTTCAATTTAATCCAATTAAAGTTCGAATTAATCCATTTCAAGTGCAAATTAATCCAAGTAAAGTTCAAATTAATCCAAAACAAATTCAAATTAATCCAACCTCAAGTTGAATTAGGAATAGACATAATCACTCGGAAATTTGAGTGTTTTTTTTTGCGGTAAAATATGTATCTATTGGATGTGATGAGCAAGAAAAACGTTTTTCCTCTCATCAAATATTGCATAAAATTTCTGCTATATATAAACAGCTGTCGTAAAATGTGGTAAGTATCCAGCATCAGGAGGCAGAGTGTAATTCAGACCTTTGAGCGGAGTAACAGATAGAAGTCAATTATAAAAACTCCGTATTATACTTCACATTAAAGTTGTTTTACAATTCTAAATTAATAACAGTATGCATCCATTCAATTATGTTCAAAGGTAATTTTATGTTACACATACGCATAGTATCGAGGATTTATTTACGCTCATATAGAGATTAATATGCGTGATATTCGAATTTATCACATATATGAAATCATGAAGGTAATAGCAAAGAAAAATTTTAAAATCATATTTATGAAACGTTTCAAGCCTCAGCTCATCATCAGTCATACTCTGTAAAAACAAAATACACCCATTGAATAAAATACGAAAAATTGACAAAAAATTGTTTTTCAAGAATTCGAAAATGGTGCCTAAATAAAACAATGACATTACCTAAAAAAGCAGATGAAACTAAATAACAGAATTTTACTTTCGAGTATCGTACACACGAGTTAAAACGGAGAAAATTTTCATAGGAGTACAACATAAAAGCCGGAACGGTCGTAAGGAAAATTAACTAGCTAAAATAAAATTCTATCAAAGGGAGAAGAAGAGGGGAATAAGGGAGAGAGAAAGAAAGAGAGGAAAAAGGAAAACAAGGAAACAGAGAAGAGGAGGTAAGAAGAGAAAAATAAATAAATATATTTCTTCCAAAGACTAGTAAAAATTGAATCGAATGTGAGTATTGCTGCACTACTAGCTTCCTATAATTTTAAGGGGTAAGCACTTTGCATATCATTCAGGGCGGGCTTCAATTTGTGAATATACAGAGACTCCAACATGCGCAGCTCACCAGGATTTGATGCATAGTCCACAATTTTAAACTGGTCGTTACTGATAATCTGTTCACAGGGACCTATACAATGCTGCCTTATGTTAGAATGGGAAGGTGTTCCTAGTGGGCGTCCCGTACGATGACTTCTTCCGGCATGCTCTGCGACTCTCATAAATAATGCTCGGTAGGTTGATCCTACATACTGCGATGCGCAGTATGTAGGATGTAGGTTGATCCTACATGATATGCAAAGTGCTTACCCCTTAAAAATTATAGGAAGCTAGTAGTGCAGCAATACTCACATTCGATTCAATTTTTACTAGTCTTTGGAAGAAATATATTTATTTATTTTTCTCTTCTTACCTCCTCTTCTCTGTTTCCTTGTTTTCCTTTTCCCTCTCTTTCTTTCTCTCTCCCTTATTCCCCTCTTCTTCTCCCTTTGATAGAATTTTATTTTAGCTAGTTAATTTTCCTTACGACCGTTCCGGCTTTTATGTTGTACTCCTATGAAAATTTTCTCCGTTTTAACTCGTGTGTACGATACTCGAAAGTAAAATTCTGTTATTTAGTTTCATCTGCTTTTTTAGGTAATGTCATTGTTTTATTTAGGCACCATTTTCGAATTCTTGAAAAACAATTTTTTGTCAATTTTTCGTATTTTATTCAATGGGTGTATTTTGTTTTTACAGAGTATGACTGATGATGAGCTGAGGCTTGAAACGTTTCATAAATATGATTTTAAAATTTTTCTTTGCTATTACCTTCATAATTAAACTGCTTAGCAGAAAAGATATTCCTAATATATGAAATCATATATACCTGCAACCACACAATATTCCCATTGGACGATATGTAAATTTAATCTTTGAAAGAAACATACAAATGTGATTCACTGAGTACTTATGTACGAAACCGCTTGATTACAATATATATTAGTACACTACTACACAGATACATTCCTGTATAAGCAATAAAAATGTTGCAATTCCTTCAAAATAATAGGCCAAGGCAAATATATCATCTATGTCGATGTAACAAATTGTAACTTGTTTTTACGAAAAGCGTTTGAACGAGCGAAAAAAAGACTTCGTTGCAATATTTCTCTTAGATCAAATATACATGTCGTCCAATGGTAATCGTACGTAGTTGCATGTATGTATGATTTCATATATGGGATAAAGTGGAATTTCACATGTATAAATCTCTATATAAGAGTAAATAAATCCTCGATACTCCTATGGGTAATATAAAATAACCATTTGAAAATAAATATTTGAATAGATTCATACCTGCCAGTAATGTAGAATTTCAAAACAACTTGAATTACTATACTACGAAGTTTTTTATAATTGACTTATATCTTTTACGCCCTTCAAAGATCTGAATCCCACTCAGCCTCCTGATGCTGGAGGCTTGGCACATTTTACGACGGCTTGTTTTTAGCTTGCAACACCGGCGGAAATTTTATGTATTCCCCGCTGAAAGGAAAAACAATTGTCTCGCTCATCACATCCAATAGATACATATTTAACACAAAAAACGCTCAAATTAACGAGTGATTATGTCAATTCTCAACACAACTTAGGGTTGGATTCATTTGAACTTGACTTGGATTAATTTGAATTGAACTTGGATTAATTTGAACTTTACTAGGGTTAATTTGAACTTGACTTGTAATAAATTGAACTTGATTGATTAATTTGAACTCGAATTGGATTAAATTGAATTTGACTTGGATTAATTTGAAGTGAAAAAGGTGTGGTGTTATTTAATCAAATTAAAAAGGATTTCTCAAGAGATTTGCAATTGAAGAACATGCAGGCACTAAGAAGAAAAACAGTATCTATGCTACCATTCAGTGTAATTATAATCCAGTGCGCAGCTATTGACATGAAAGAATTTCGACTTGGAGAGGTCCAAATATCTGCAGTTATTGAGAATACGCCATTTTCGTTAATACGCTTTCGTATTTCCTCTGAAATGGACCCAAACTGAATTTGGAGACTGAGGTTCGGAATTAGTTTTGTTCTAATTACTCTTTCTGATGTCACTTGAAACTTCTTATTCAAAAACCCTCCAAAATTAAAAAAAGGTTCCTTTTCCACAGGGTTGTAAGGATTGAGCGCGTCACAAAGCCAGTAAATGAACAATTTCTCTACATGTATTTGGTATTATTTGGCTCCCAGTTTTTGGATTGAGTAAATGTTTCTTTTAAAGTCAGCTGTTTGCCCGTAGACGAAGACGACTTGCTACAATCGGCAGTTTTGCCACTGCTGCAGCCTCAACTGTCTTTGTTTGTTCTCAAACCAGACATTTAGTTTTTCTTTTTGTTCGCTTTGTTTCTATTTTTCAATTCATTTTTTTTGTTTTTCTTCAACTTCCAGGAATTGATCATTTTGTGTCAAATTTAGATGGCCCCATAAATATTTAGATGAGAAAGATTTCTGAGATACACCAGCCGCTCCTCGTCGTATATTTGCTTCACAAATGGTGCACACTGCAATTTCTACACTCTTCTCCGATGTATAAAAGTAATCCCATACTGCTGACGCACTTCTTTTAGTCATTATACCGGGTGTCCCACAAAACTCTCTGTGACTTTTTAATTGGTTATGTTTTTGCTTTAAATTAACATATTTTAATTGTACTTTTTTCACAATGAAGTAATTTTTTTTCGAATAATTTATGTTGCTGAAAATCGTTTAATAACCACTTTCCATTGATCGATTTACTGAAAGGGGTAGAAAAACTAATTGCTCAGAGGAAAAGTTTTAAAACAATATTGATATTCTTCCGTATATTGTACCTGCCGAAAAACCGACCAAACAAAAATTTAAAACAGTAACAAACAGTAAGCAATTTAGTATCCTTCGACACGTCCTCCATTTCTCTCAAGGCAAGTTTCACTTCTAGCCACCATTAAACGAAGAGTTTTGCGGATTATTTCACCGTTTTCTTTTAGTTTTTGAAACACTTCTTCAATTCGTTGTCGAAGAATTATTAATGTTGGAGGTGATGTTTTGAGAACGCGTTCCTTGACAGTAGGTATTGAGAAATGATGAAGAACACCAGTGTTGTTTTTAAAACTTTTTTTAATTCAACAATCAATTTTTCTGCCTCTTTCTGTAAATCGATCACCGTAAAGTGGTTTTTAAAAGATTTTCAAAAACTTAAATTATTCGAAAAGGAAACAAAATGTTCTACATTGTGAAAAAAAGACAATTCAAATATGTTAATTTAAAGCGGAGATAGAATCAACTAAAAAGTCGGAGGCATTTTTGTGGCACACTCAGTATATTTCATTATTATATTTGTGTCTGTATTAATTAATTCAAATTAGGTTGTACGACTCGACATAGCTTTAAAATGAAGGTAATAGCAGAGACTATCGATTTAAAAGACATTTTTGTTAAGAACGAACGTTTCGACCACTAAGGTCATCATCAGCCGATGTCTAAAAAATACACAGGAAATATACATTCGTAAATTGAAGAAAAATTACACAAAAAAATAATAACGGTGAAAACTTTTAACAGAAGCTATTTTTAAGGGGTGGGACGACTGCATAGCGTTTAGATCGGGTTTTAAGCGGCTAATAAAGAGGGATTCGATAATACGTAAATCAGTGACTGAGTTTGCAGAAGTTAAGATGGAAAAGTCTTGCTGTAGAACGGGAGATTTACACTGATCTGAATGAATTTGTATAGCTGAGTGAGGTGGCTTGCTTAGTGGGTTACCGGTTCTGAAACTCCTACCCATATGCTAAAATACTCTACATCTCAGTGCGCGTGTGGTAGAACCAACATACACAGATCAACACAGTGGGCAACAATATTTATACACGATAGAGGAGAGCATAGACATAGGTAGTTTATCCTTGAATGAAAACAGAGCACCAATTCTAAAATTGTTTACTAATATAATCTGGAGGTCAACACACGTAAAATACTTCATCGTGAGAGAGAGTAATTCCTTATGCAGCTTCTCGGACTGAAAACCAAAGAACGGCATCGACACGTACAGTTTCTTTTTCTCTACTGTCGGCGGCATCGTTGAGAATTACATTTGGTTTCTATCAGTTGCCGAATACATATATTGAGTAAATGAAGCGGATAGTCATTGTTAAAAAAATTGTTTGAGTAATATGCAAGCTCTTTATGCAGAGACAAATAAGTGGAACTAATTTTATATGCTCGGATCAATAACGTCTTGATACTATTGATTTTAAACCGTAACGGACAAAACTAAGGAAACTTAGACTTATGCCAGGAAACGGATCTTTTCTATAAACAGAAGAGCAAAAGGTGTTATTTGTGCGCTGTACCAAACAATCTAAAAAAGGTAATTTATTGTTAGCTTCAGTTTCCACAGTGAACTTAATGCTAGCATGTTTTTTATTAAGGTAGTCAAGAAATAGACTGGCATGTGTTGGATCACGGAATAAAACGAAGGTATCATCAACATACCTACGATAAAAAACTGGCTTAAAAGGAACAGGGCACTCTGAGAGCCAGTTTTGTTCATGGTATGACATAAAAATATTAGCACAGGTTGGCCCCAAGAGCAGCCCCATGCCTAACCCTTCCGTTTGCTTGTAAAATTTACCATTGAAAAGAAAAAACGAATACCGAACTGCAAGGTACAACAAAGTTTTGAAAACAGTTCTGCTCATATTATGTACAGTATTTTCTAAATTAGACAAGTGCTGCAAACAAATATCAATGGTTTCGGTCAATGGAATATTGGTGAATAAATTTTCAACATCAAATGAGGCCATGTACAGGGTGTCGGCGTTGCGAACAGCTGAGATCTCTTTTGCAAATAAATATGAATTAAGTAAACTGTATTCCTTGGTAGCCAATGGGTTCAGAATAGGCACTAAATATTTTGCAATACTGTAAGAAGGAGTTTTATATGCTGCAAATATTGGTCTCAGTTGAAATTTTGTAGCAAAGTCGACCTTATGCACCTTAGGTAGCCCTTATAGAATTCCAGGACCGGAACCACTGACGTACAGATTGTTATATACTGCTTGATAACGGAAGAATTACAAAGTTTCCTGAGGAAATTATTAATGTTATCTTCAACCCGTAGCACATATTTATGAATAGGGTCGATAATTTTGTGAAATTTACTGCGATCGGATATAATTTTGAGCAATCCCTCTTGATACCGTGCCCTGTCCAGTAAGACAACCCCCCTACCCTTGTCTGGTCTCGTCACAACTACATCCTTGTTCCTAGCCAACAATTTCAGAAGAGTTATATCTTGTTTTTCAAATATTGCAGAAATTTTTTTATATGATTTAAAATTGTAATAATACTTAAGAGACAGTGCTTTCAGCTCTTTGGTAAAATCAGTTAGGTTAGAGCATGGGTAATCCTTAAGGCTAATAGCTAGTTTTTCACAAGAAAGAAAATATTTATAAAAGTTCAATTTGTACACAGGGAGAGCAAAATCAAGACCAAAGGCTAAGAGGAACTTAAGCCTAGGTGATAAAATAATAGAACTAAAATTGAATATTACAGAGTTTGGATCACAAGGCTCCAGATCATTAAAAATTCTGAGATCTCGTAGCTTACGGCGGTGAATGGTTTTTGTACGAGCTGAGAACTCACGGAGGATCTGAGCTAGATTTCGCTCTATTAGGATGATCAGCAAACCAGAAAAAAGTTGCGCACAAGAAGTCTAACACAGTACTCCGCCTCACTGGTCAGCTTAGCCACTGTTCGCTTCTTCGAGTTGATCTCATGGGATAGCAGCTTTGCTTGCCATGCTTTGTAGAACTGAGAGGTGTGCAGGCTCCTCTTGTACAGTTTGAAGCGAAGAAACTTTGGTATCACATTATAAACTTTGCATTTAATGAGGAAAGATAGGTCTAATTTTGCTTTTTCAAGTCTTTTTGAACAATTTTCATTCAACCGGTATGATCAAATTAGCAATTTTAGAATCGGTACTCTGTTTTCATTCAAGGATAAACTACCTATGTCTATGCCCTCCTCTATCGTGTATAAATATTGTTGCCCACTGTGTGGGTATGTGTATGTTGGTTCTACCACACGCGCACTGAGATGTAGAGTATTTGAGCATATTGGTAGGAGTTTCAGAACCTGTAACCCACTAAGCAAGCCACCTCACTCAGCTATACAAATTCATTCAGATCAGTGTAAATCTCCCGTTCTACAGCAAGACTTTTCCATCTTAACTTCTGCAAACTCAGTCGCTGATTTACGTATTATCGAATCCCTCTTCATTAGCCTCTTAAAACCCGATCTAAACGATATGCAGTCGTCCCACCCCTTAAAAATAGCTTCTGTTCAAAGTTTTTTACCGTTATTATTTTTTGTGTAATTTTTCTTCAATTTATGAATGTATATTTCCTGTGTATTTTTCAGACATCCGCTGATGATGACCTTATTGGTCGAAACGTTAGTTCTTAACAAAAATGTCTTTTAAATCGGCAGTCTTTGCTATTACCTTCATTTTAACTAATTCAACTAGCACTGCAACTGCAAGTCTATAAAAATTTAGTGACTCGACATAAATACACACCCAACTGCTACCGTAATTCAACATGCATTGAGCCACTTACGGGCGTAATGCATTACGTTGTCGTGACGCGTCCTGACACGGTCTGAACCCTGGCGCGCCCCGGTCCTGGCCGTGGTAAATTTGATAACACCGGCCCCAGCCATTGCAAATTGGATGACCTCGGCTCCAGCCCCGGCCCCGGCCAAATTCTCAACCCCGGTCGGTTTATAGCTCTCAGAGGCGCATTTCGTCAAACTCTCCAGCATCTAGTACCAGTAAACACAGCAGCTCTCCAGTGTATCAATATCCTTCGGTACGGACATTGGCATTGGTGCACACAGTGGCTCACACCAGAAAATCGGAATGCCGAATTGTATTTTATTTTTTCCTCCAGCCCATTTACTCAAGTTTTCTTCACAGGAGTGACTTACCTTATGTGGTGCCCAAGGTTCATCTTTATCTCCAAGTTTCACTTGAAAGTAAGGAAAGTAAACTCGCTTCACAAATTAACTATATTGTTCCACATGTGTAGGAGAACGCATCCGGACGCGTCACACATTTCGATTTACTTGATTGAGAAGCCATATTTCCTTCAACAGCTTTTTGCAATCAGTAAAAAGGCATGCACATCTCTTATAGGGATAGGGTTTCACTCACCAGCTCACTGTATTACTGTACATATAAGCTAATCAAAATTCTTAGTTGAAACGAAAATTTGACCTGATCTTCACTAACGAATTCCATTTTGGGAATCAGTGACCTCAAATTTACTAGAATGAAGTGTCAGAACTCACACAACTAAAAGTTTGTTCGCCAGTGTGTTTTCATGTATGTATACAAATAAATATATATATATATATATATATATATATATATATATATATATATATATATATATATATATATATATATATATATACCTACGAAGCGGTCACTGATTCAACAAATCCGAAAGTCCTGGCTTAACTTAATTTTAAGGACACCATCCCAGGATCCCAGGCCCCTGCCATGCCCCTGTCGCTCCAATGAGCATTTATCATGTTTTTGCTGGAAAAGGGCCCTTAGGTGGTGGACTATTCGGTCCTAAAATTTTATGGCGCTACGGACACTAGATCCCCCTTCCGGGGAGGGGGAGGTAAGGGGACAAAAATCTTTAATTTTCGACCCCATATAAAGAGAAAACAAAACGGGAAATGGATAATTTAACAAAATACTTTTGTTAGAAATGTTCCAAGGATTCTAAAACTGTCTTTGGTTTTGTTCTAGCCTGAAAACTCAATGAGGAGATACGTTTTGAAATATCAATACAAATGAACTAAAAATCCAATATGTCCATTTTTCAAAAACTAAGGCCTGAACCAAAAAAATGAATAGAAGAAATTGTGTTTCTTTTCAAAAGTTACATATTATAGTTAAGAATCAGACTGAAAATAAGAAAATTATTAATATGTAAAAATTTTTTTGTATATCACAATTCACAGTGTGAATATAAAGTTAGGCATGTAAATTATCGAAATAAAAATTAAAACTGCATTCAATTACATATATTGGCCATTATATTACACTTCAACAAAAAATTTTGTTTGGCTTATACCCAAAACATATAACTTTCAACATTCAAACCGTATCAACTCATTGAGTTTTGATGCTAGAGCAAAACGAAAGACAGTTTTAGAATCCTTGGAACATTTCTAGCAAATGTATGTTGCTTTTTTTCTAAATTTGAGAAAAAAAGTTATATAGCTCATAACCCAAAAATAATTTTTTGTGATGTAATGATACAATATCGCCTATCACAAATTTTTTTTCCAAATGTAAAAATTTTACAACATACTTTTGTTAGAAATGCTTCAAGGCTTCTAAAACTGTCTTTGGTTTCGTTCTAGCATCAAAACTCAATGAGTTGATACGTCTTGAAATATACATACAAATGTACCAAAAAAGCTAATTTTTTTGTAAAAATATAAGGCCTAAATTGAAAAAGTGACATGAGCAAAATAAGTTTTCTTTCAAAAAATACATAAACTGGCCAATTTACAAACGAATCGGACGAAAAAAGTTAAAAAATCCGGATGGTCCCTTTTAACACGTTTTTAAAGGCTAATTTATCAGTTTCGAAATTCCCATGCAATTTGTTTTCATAAAATATATAAATATGGCACATATCAAGTCCATGATTATTGTTACTGCTCAAGGTTCGGTTCATGAAGTTACCAAAAGTTTTGTAAATCAGAGTATTAAGGAAGTTATTACTGACCAGCAACCGTTTGAACTGCTAGCATTTTTGAATAGTCATGGGCTTAGCACGTGCCATATTGATATATATTATGAAAATCAAATACAAGAAATAAAAATTTATGAGCGAATCTTCAAGATTATGGCCAAATCTTGTTAAACCAGTTACACCGAAAGTGTCAAATGAAGTAGGCGTTTCTCATCAAAATCACAAAATCAGTGGCCCCTTGGTAATTAAGAATTAACATTTCCAGATTCGGGGTGAATGACCTAAACAGAGCCAGTGCGATGTATCAGTACAAGTATGACAGAAGAAAAATGTCTCTCAATACTTATTACAATGGCAGGACTAAGATAGCCCTAGATTAAAGATTAACAGCTCACAGATATCAAAATTCTATTTCGAATCAATTCCGTGTTTATCATAGCTGCAAGCCCGTAAATGAAGACCTGTATTCAAATGAAAAAATGTGCAACGTTGTTAAAAAACTTATCATAACATTGAAGCGTGATGATAGAGCTGGTCTCCTAAACGTTTTCGATTTTATGTTTTTTTAATAAAATGACAAACTTTATAGCATTATTTTCACTTTCAAGTTTTTAGTGAATTTGCAGTTTAAGCAATGTGTACATCTGTTTAAAGCGTTATATATACATAGTTTGTAACCTGCCCTCCAAGAGACTGTCCCTTTTTTGCTTTAAAATTATTATTAAGACTTAGAAGTTTGAAATATCATATCTATCATCCATTTCAACCCAAGTTCTTGAGCCATTAACATTTAGTCGTTGTGCAAGGCTGTTGCTTTACGTAATTTCATATTCCTACGGAACAAATTTTATTTATTTTGAGATCCACTGTAGTGATTTTTAACATTTGTATTGTATTTAATGTAGCCTAGGTTAGGGTTTGCAATCCCGGCACAAAATGAAAATCCCGGATTCCTGGGATTTCAAGAAGACAATCTCGTGAATTCCCGGGATCCCCGGATTTCTTTACATTTTTACATTTTTGTTCATGTAATTTGTTGCCCATGCCCATCACAGTATTTGGCGTTTTAGCGAGCAAAAATTTTTTATCTGGGAAGGATTCTGTAATGAATTTACTCTTCGTAACTGTATTTATTGATACGCCATCAACTGCTACAAGCTAGGTCACTTATTCTTCCGGATTATTTTGATGCACCTTTAGGAAAATTTTTATTTTGTATCTTTAGGTTTAGTGCTTTCATTACTGTTCTCCCTGCATGAGGGCGCTTTGTTCCAAAACGAATTCTGTCTTCTAAGCTACTAGTTGACGCAACTGAGTCTACAGTTTCAGGCTTCACTATGTTGTGGTTACACTTTATGTGACGTATAACAAATCACTGGTAGACCAGCCTTTGCCAAGGAAACTCTTGCCTCACTTTGTACACTTAGCACTCTCTTCTTCAGTTGCATCTTTAACATAGTATCGTCACACAAACGCTTTAGTTTCTACACCATCGGCCGTTGTCGTCGTATCTATTACAGTCTATTCTCTATTACCTGTAAAACCAAACCAAAAAATATTTTCTGAAACTATAGTTGAACTATATAATGAGAGAGTGAAGACTAGACTGTGTAGTGATGTAAATTGCAATTATATTGAAACACTTAAGTTCTATCTTGAGCTCCCTAATTTATTAATCATATTAAACGGCATGACTTTAAGTTATTTTCTCATTCATATCTTGAAATACAATTTCATCCCCAAATCATCCGGGATCCCGTGATTCAAACCCTAGCTTAGGGAGGTAGTGTATTTGCATTTTTATCAATATGAATGTAAAATTTTTCTGTATGTTTTCGGCCTGAGGATCACGTTGGTGACATAATCAAAACACAACTGAAGTTTGTATTCCAGGAATAGAAAATTAGTGGTATGAGGCTGGGTTGTCAAACGTAACAAATAATTACTGACGTTCGGCTGACAACGGAAAAGGATTGATGTAGCTCTCAGGCAGACTGACGTTCGTGAAGATAGAAGTGCGAGTGGCTGTATGCAACGATGCTGGCAAATAATTCAAAGGTAGTTCGTATTTCTAGGGCTCATAATTTAGTAAAAAATTCCAGAGGATAATTCCTAGCGGTGTAGACGTCGACGACATAGAAAGAAAAATTATTTCAGAGCATTTTGATTGGTAGGTTGCAGAATTTTAAAAACCTCAAAAAACGGATTTAAATTAAATTTCATTTGTATGTTTAAGTATCTTACGTGAATTTTTAAACATTTTTCTCATTCAGATTCGTATTAGATTTACATTAACTGTCTACATATTACCGTTTTCACGTATTAATGAGAAAGGTAATGTTTTAACAAATAAATGTTCAAACAATATTTGTTGTTTTGGAAACTATGAAAGGATAATCAAAGATTTTCTACATGTATATTTTATGTTTAAAAAATTGCACATATGGAAATAAAAAATAAAAAATTATGACTTGGTTTAGGAAACTATACTGCACAGGCCTGAAATTATACTGCTTTCATTCCGACTCAAGATAAACCGAAACCAAACGTATGAACTGAAACCTCGACATGAAATGAAACAGACCTAACATATCCTAACTTAATCGATCCTTTCTTGAATGCTTAAAATTTTATATGAGCGTTCTATAAACAGTCATACGAGATGTCATCGTGACGTCAACTGGCTGCTTTACATATTCTCGTTTTTTTCATTCGTTCATAACTTTCCCCCTTCGGTAAGTTTTCAAATTGAAATGAAACAATGAAATTTCTATTTCAAAAACACACCGAAATAAGCGAAATCGATTGAAAGTTAAACCGAAAAATAATGCAATAATGTGTTGAATATTTATTCACATTAACGGTTAAAAGGAAATGACGGCCTAAGAATAATTAAACAGGCTGCAGGATACTGATCGAACAGCCCTCAAGTGCTGGGTTACGATATTTATGCATTATTAAACTAGTTTATGCGAACTTAACGTGGAGATAAATTTCATGTAATGCAAGTCAACATTTTCACGGTAATAAATATTTATTCCAATAAAATTTTTTCATTACTGTTGTAACTGATACATTTACTATAGTTTTTGCCCATTTTCTTTAATTAGTAATGTCAAAGAACGAGGGTTTGGGATAAAGTCTTGAGTTTAATATTTGGACTTCGCATACTTGGGTAGCAGTCGTAACTATTAAATTTTATGTTGTTAGATGACAACTACCTATAGCTACGTATAACACAAACAATACGAGAAATGAAGTATGTACGTGCTGGCTCACGCAATTCCAGTATGCCTCGAATAGAAGATCCGTAATAATGATCATGACATGTTCTCGTCAAATGTCAAAGCAATCCCATAATTTTCTCTACTATGTATCAACCGACTTCCCGCGTCACGAACACTTGATCACTGGATTTATAGAATTCTAGCTTTTCAGCGGCATGTACGACGCGTGTGCGGCGGGGGAGCAGACAGGTGTGCCTGCTATCGACACACCTGTTCCACTTAACATCCGATTTTAAAGGCTTGCCACATCATCGAGTTGCAGCATCAAAATATCTAAGAAGACACTTTTTCTATTTGTACTTTGATCATTCAGGAACTTGTTCAATTTACAGAGATTGAACGCACGATTTACTTTCTTAGTTATTTAATCTGAATTGTAGAAATTTCTATTAGTTAAATTACATGTTCTATCCAAGCCGTGCGTCTAATGTTTGCTATCTACAGTAGAGGCCAGATGGCTTGGTTACTTGTCCTATGATGAGGCACGGCCATCATTGCATTTTGACGGAGTTTGACATCTAAACTAGACATCACAAGATGGAGATAATCTCCGCACTTTATGTATATCGTACTCTTCGTTCAATGGTGGTTAGAAGTCATGCTTGTCTTGAGAGAAACGTAGGATATGTCGAAGGATACGAAATTATTTTATTTTTGTAAACGTTATTTAAGGTAATGATTCGTTACTCTTTTAAATGTTTGTATGTTCTGTTCTTTTGGAAAGTACAAAATAAGGGAGAATATCAATCTTGTTTTAAAAACCTTTTCTTGAACAACTAGTTTTTCTACCCCTTTCAGTAAACCGATCAGTGTAAAGGGGATATTCAACCGATTTTCAAAAGCCAAAATTATTCGAGAAGGAAACAAAATTTACTACATAGTAATAAAAAGACTATTTAAATATGTTCATTTAAAGCGGAGATGTAATATATTGAAAAGTCGGGGACATTTTTGTGGGACACCCGGTATAGAAGGATGTGCAAATAGCTCCTGACGATAAAAGCACCCGCTGTAGGCACGGCTGCATACGGATAAAACATATCTAATCTGATAGTTGGTGAGAAGCGATAGTTCTTAGTTCATCGTAAACTGATCATCCTTCTATGCCGTGGACGCAAACATGAATATTACACAGTGAAGTAGAACTTTTGTCATCGATGGTCGCAGGAGTTCTTGTGATATTTGAAATAATTTGTCATTACTTAGGGAAATTATTTTAAAAATTGATGTTTGCTATGATGCCAACGAACAAGTGAGTAGTTCATGCATGATACTTTCTTAAAATTTAATTGTATGGTTTTGAAATGGGTCACTGCAAGTTCAACAACGCAGGTTTTCATTCTTGAGGCCAAGTTGAACCATTCTTGAATAAATCATTTTTTTATAGCTCGAGTTCACTTGTTTCAAATGCAGGAAAAAAGTCCTGTTTTAACTTGATGTAGATTTTTTCCACAATCCATTGAATTACTTGTTTTCGATTTGTGTGTCATACAATATTTTGTTTATGTGGTAGATTATCACATGTGTAATTTTCACGTTTCATTTATGAATGTCTAAGGGTGTTTAATTCAACTAGAATAGTAAGCCCTCAATATAAATGTGTTTTTTGCAGGATAGACAATATCTTACAAGCAGTGGTGAGACATTCGTATTTGCTAACAAGATCGAACCTGATTTCTCAACCTAATTGTATGGTTAAACCCAAGTAATAGCGTCACATTTTATGGGCATTTTTCGGATTTTCTCTCATGGGGTTCAGATTGCAACAAGATGAGCAGTGGGGCTTTGATTCTGTCAATTATATTTAAAGTTGATTGTTCATATACTTCATGAAATTACAAAATCAGCACAAGAGCTCTAACCGCATTCGAAAGAATTTCAACAATTTAGCCCAAACCCTCGAATTATTACGTGTCAGAATGAGGATTAGCCTGGTGGTGCTTCATAGTCCCTCAATAAATACGAAAATTACGAAAGAAAATTTTTATGAGATATAGCGTCCGAATAATACGGGAATATCATTTTGTTTCTGTTTCTCATCAAGTAGTCATAAAAATTAATTAGAACGTAAATTAGCCTTCGAAGTTCAGAATTTTCGTTCGTTTTGATTATTTAATGCAACTTATTTTTAATGGTTAATTATATGGCAGTATTAGGGCAGTATCGGAAATTGTAACTTCTTTACGGAATCATTAGTGTGGGAGCAGTATTCTGATTTGGAGGCAGCTCTATAATTGGTTTTTCGTTGTTTGAATACTCTACCAGGTTTATTCTTTACTCTGCCATGCCGATATTGAATATCACATTGGACAAATAGACGAACCATTACTCGTGAAACCTGTGCGAACCCTCTTATCGCGCTGGGGTCTGTGCATCTGACTAAATAATATTATTAGTAATAATAATAATAATAATAATAATAAAGAACTGCACGGTATTTTTGATGCAGTCGTCAGTAAACTGCGTTTCACTTCGAATAAAACTTTAGTAGCTTGGGATATTATCGTACGCATATGATTTATATGTTGTGTTGTCAAGTTTTTAAATCCTGTTATGCTTTAAAAATCTGCGACTGTCAGTTACTCCATTTTTTGTAAGTGATCTTCCCGCTAGCGCATAATGACTTCCTGGAGAAAAGTATTATTTTAGCACGGTCTGTGGAAATTCCACGGATAGTGTCATCGTTGACTGCTGGGCCCGTGATAAATTTCCGTCAACATTACCTTACCTATGCTGTCCTAACCTACCCTAACCTATCCTTCCCTAATCTATCCTAACCTATTCTTACCTAATCTATCCTAACCCAACCTATCCTAACCTATCCTTACCAAATCTATCCTGACCTAACCTTTCCTAACCTAACCTATCTTATCCTAACCGAAACTATCCTAACCGAACGTATCCTGATAAAATATCAACCATATCAATGCATGTTAAAGGCGATCTTTTAAAATGTTACACTGAGGAATTCGGTATCCATGATACCGTAAACTCAGACGAAAGCGTAACGGATACCAAACAAATAAATATACATCCTGCGCTTCTTAAGAAGCGGACACCAGACAAATATATAAATAAATATATGAATAAACACACAACGGGCATTATTAAGTTAAATAGATGTCTTAGTCTTTTATACATTATTCATATTTTATTTGTTTTGAGCCATGGCGCAGAATATTTTAATTAATGATTTATTTAGTTATTGATTTTTACGTCGTATTCAGTTAACCGATTATGGGCTGTTACTTAAAAAAATTGAATTCAAATCATGAGGCTTATTTTACCTTAGCTTTAATAGAAATGATGAAGTGAAGTTGCCCTAGAACAGATCCCAGAGGGGACGACATATGTTTTGTTTTGCGGTTCTGAATTTGACTTAGGTATTGCGAGTTAGCTACAGATTGTAAGGTTGTATTTGTACCATTCATTAGGAAGACAACATTCATGGTGGTACGATTTAGTCAGTAATAAGTTACTGTCTACCCTATCAAACGAGCTTTTAAATTCGAGGAGAATTCAAAGTACTAGGTTCTTTTATCAATATTTGAGTAAAGGAATTCTAGGTGATTCAGAATGCCTCGGGTTTAAGAATTTTGTACATGAACACAAATATCTTGTAGAGATACAAGTTTAGCTCTGTATGCCATTGTACTTTGTCATGCAAATTTTTGGAAACCTTCACTGATGGTTGAATATAGAGAAATCTGTTTTTAATTATTGTGTAATTTTGCTTTTGTCATCGTTTTTGATGAAGTGAATTACTTGAGCAATTTTGAATGAATTAGGGAAAATGTCGTAGGCGAACGATTTATTCATAATATGAGCATTAATAAGCCAATTCAAAGAAGATTCGTATTCACGTAGTTATACTGATGATATATTTTTCATTTTTGGTTAAGTTTTTGTGCGTTGAAACAGTTGGGAACATCACATTCATTCATCTGAGTACAAAAGGAGTGATTCAAGTTTACATTCGCAAATCAAAGTAGGTTACTGTCCAGATAGTTAATAAGTTTTTCAGTGATAGTTCACCTCGCATTATCTCAAATGTTCATGATGTTCTCTTATTCAGACAGGTAACATTTTCTTGTGCAAAAGATTTTACTCCGTTTAGGGGATTATTATTTACTAGCGTACACGGCCCGTCAAAAATGACTTGATTTAATATTTTTCTTGAATATACTCCCAAAAGTAGATGGAAAACAAATATTTCTATCGTAATAGTAACAGCGATATAAATATTCTTGTACTTGAGCTGTGATGAAACCCGTAGCACAGATACGGTCATTAAGCATCTTTTAAGCGTTACAGAACGAAATAAGCCGACACCAAACAAATAAATAAACTTGAAATGTTTGCGTATTTGAACAATTATTCCCGTAGAATACATGTAAAACCATTTAATTTGTTTCACAGAACTCAATCACACTTTCCTTTTGCTTTATAATCGTTGAGATCGTAGACATCTTTCAGCCACTTTGCTTAACCAGATCCCTCACACGCACACTACGTCCATAGTTTTCTATGGTTTCTTGCTTTAATTCAAATGAAAGCATCACTTTTACAATTCCGTCTCTGCCATCACTCGCACCCATAATAATGAAAGAAGGTAAAAAAATGAAAAAATAACACTAGTTATCACAACGGTTAGAGCCGATCACCAGAGATATTTACGGAACGAAGCGCAACTGTGTACTGACCTCTCTGTCTCGTTGCAAGTGTTGATGCATGCAGGCTTATCTACGAAACTTCGACGTCGTATGTTGGATTTATCACCTGATAGCGGATAATTTGATCGAATTTCCATTCTAATGTTGGAATATTTGCATGTTAGAGCAATCGTGCGTCGAGGTTTGACTGATACTCTGACTTGACTAGTGACAATTTACGAAGTCTCTGTTCCATTTGAAGCGGATTTCTCCATCCACTGAGTAGAATGAACACGCTTATCTTTTCCAGATATTAGATTTAATTTCCTGTGTGATCTATGAGTTTTGCTCGTCCATTTGCGTAACTGTGCTGCTTATGATCGAGCAGTGTCTGTTATATGAATCATTCAGATTATTTACAAGGGCAATAATGGCTTTATCAAAGTCAGTTACATTTACAGGGTGTAACCAGGAAGTTTGAAAAAATTTCGAATTAACTTATTTAATTTAATAAAATGCTAAGTTACAATTACTTTGCTATTTCTGGAAACGTAAATTGTGAAATTTAGGTTTACGTATTGAAATACTTTTTTTTAACTTAGTATTATGGCGGAATGAACGACACAAGTGAACTGTTTGCGAGTCTTCATAAAAACGGCAAGACAGCTCCTCAAATATTCAAGATCTTGAAGCCACTCTTAAGCAGATCTTGGGTGTATAAGGTAATCAAATGCTTCAAAGATACCAGGAGTTACCTTTCAAAAGTGAGAAGCACAACGCCTCGGCCACTATGGACTCCAAAATTAATCTATCTCATCAGGAACAAACTATGAACAAATTCCCAGAGCACCAAAAGAATGACAAAAGAGGCCAATGTTAGCCATGTGACGATTCAAAATATCCCTAAAAAGTGTCTTAAGTGTCATTCCTACGAAAAGTTGAAGCGACACTAACTGTCAGGTCCAACACGAGAAAAAAGACTAAACAGAGAACGACTGCCGCTACAACCTTGGATGGACTGCACGCAACCAAGTGTTCTGTGTTGTTTACTGTTCAGGTGGCCCATAATTCAAAGAATGACAGAGTTGCGGCCCACAGTATCGAGAAGAACACATGTAGAATAACGCACATCATTCCAGCACCAAAAACCCGCGTTCGTAATGGTATAAGCCGGCGTGACATCATGTGGGCAGAAAACACCCATTTTCATTGAACAAGGTGTCGAAATAAACCAGCGCGTCCGCTTGGCAGTGTTGCATGATAAAATTGTTTTGTGGGTTAAAAAGACTTCTGGAAACAGCGAGGCAACACTCTAACAAGATGGAGCGACCTCCCTTATTGTCAAATTGGTTCAGAGCATCTGTTAATAAAATTTCAAAGGGTTCTGGCCAAAAGAACTTTGGCCCCATCTTCACCAGATTTGAACCCGATGGACTTCAATGTGTGGTTAGAGTTGGAGCAGAAGACATGTGTAATCCCCCGTAAGAACGTTGACTCACTTAAACACAAGTTGCTTCAATGCAGGTATGAAATTTACCCCGGAACTTTGAGTGCAACGTGCAAGTCACGAGCAGATTCCTACGTGTGATTCGTGCCTAAGGAGGTTATTTGAGACACCGCCTAATTAAGCAAAACTAGTGTTTTATTGTTTTTAATTTGGGCCCTTATTTGGTAACATTTATCAAGTAATAAAGCACTTCTTAGCGCCTTAATTCATCTACATCTGGCATACACACCCTGTAAAATTTGATTTAGACCTCTTTTTGACCTCTTAGGCCTCTTCATTTAGACCTCTTTTTACTGTCAATGAATTAACGTGGCGGAAAAACGATTTCATTTAAGATAAAATTATGTTCACGAAAGACAGCAGCCATTACGGAGAATATAGGAAAATTGTATGTTATCCAAGGTGTTGCAAAATTGTTAGTACAAACTTCGGCTACTAACAGAAAATATTGATGTAAGCACTATTTCATCAATGAACAGAGTTAAAAAACAGATCGTTGATGAAATTTTAGGGTTATAAACTTTTAGGACTCATTTTCACAGCACGAAGGCAAATTCGTAAAAGACAGTGCTAGAGCAATAGGGAAAATTAGAGTTGACAAATTTAGGTAGGATTGACGCCATGCCCATTTATTCTTATTTTTAAAATGTCTAAAACTTACTATTCACTAATTTAAAAAAATTCCAGATTAAAAAAATTTCTTGAACTCCCAAGTCAACGTTAGTAACCTATATTTTGAACCGTAATCATTTGTCAGTTGGTATCGAGATCCTGTACTGGTAAGATGAACCGTCTAACAAATGCAGAAATGGCTGATATGCATTTCGTCAATGGTGCCGCTGATGGAACCATAGACGGAGAAACGCCGCAAGCCGCATGGACGATCGATTAACGTACCAAGAACGTTACCCCAATAGACAGGTGCCTGTTCATTGATTATTCATTTCTTTGCACCGAAGATTGTGTGAGAAAGGAAGTTTCAGGGCAAACAGTGAATGCTGGTCTCCGAAGACAGCTTGATCTGGATCATGAGGAAGGTGTGCTGGACTTATTTCCTTTAAACCCACGTACGAACACTTGTGCCGCAGCAGCATCCATGGGAATTAAAGATCACACTGCAGTGTGGCGGATATTGAATTGAAATAATTATCATCCGTATCACTTTCAGAGAATCCAGGGATTACTTCCTGCAGATTATGCTCCTCGCAAACGATTCGTGCAGTGATTTTTGAATCAGGAGTTAGAAGAAGCTCATTTCGCAGAACACGTGTTGTTTACGAATGAAGCTACCTTCAACCGTGATGGAATGTTGAATTTCCATAATTTGGACGAATGGCAATCAAACAAACCTCATGTCATCCATGAACATGGATACCAGCATCGCTACATTGTCAAAATATGGGCAGGTACCGTTCATAATAAAAGCATCGGAGTGTCTCACTGTGCATGAATGTTTACAAAATTCTTCTTGAGAAAGTCCTCCCGGATTTATTGGCCGATGTTCCATTGGATATTCGTAGAAGAATGTGGTTTCAGCATGGTGGAGCTTAGCAAATTTTGCTGTGAATGTGAGACGTTTTCTTGACCTTCAATTTACAAATCGATGGATTGGTCATAATGATCTTGTGCCCTGTCCGCCATGATATCCTGATTTTAGTTCGTTAAATTTTATTTTTGTAGTGCTACATGAATAGTCTTGTTTTCGAAACATCTTTCGAGTCGAAGATCTTGTTGCCAGGATTGCACTCGCTGCTGGAGTTATTGCTTAGATGCCTGGAGTCTTTTACAACATACACAATTCCCTCCGACGAGGGTGTCGCTCTTGCATCGATGCTCATGGTAAACATTTCGAACAATTACTGTAGTAAGGTTCTCGCTTCTTATCAATTATCTGTTGTTAATTGGTTTTTGAATTACCTTCTTTTGTGTTAAATAACAGAGTGGAGCTAATAATCAGCGTTCTTATTTTATATATCAGGTTATGTCAAACACGAAGAATTTTTTGTTTTTGTATAGTTTTTTCAGATATAGTACTTATTTCAAGATTTTCTATTAGCAGCCAAAGTTTTTGCCTACAATTTTGCAACACCCAGTATAACAGAGGTAAGAACGTTAGAATGCTCATTAGAATAATTTGAGAAAACAGGATCTATTAATGATGCAGTAATAGCAAAAATATGTGTAGGTTTACTGATTTGAGGGAGGCGATATCAAATGCATTTAATTTGTAGAGTTAGTGGTTTTTTCGTAGTTATCTATTTATAACAAGTTCAGATTAAATTAATCTCAGATTGTGACATGATAATAGCGAGATTTATTGAGAGAATGGGTTAACGTATTTAATCCGAGTGTAACGGTCCCTAGATTCCGAGGTAAAGGTCCATGGATTATTCCAATAAGGAGGTATTTTCCGTTTTTTTACTCTAATGTATTTGGCTTTAATGCCTTCGAGAATATTTTTTTATATTTATGCGTTAAATGTTAATGAAGGAGTATGTGCTTCTACCGTCAAAGCTTTAGCTTTGTTTCCATAGGGAATGCAATGCTGTGTAATTCGGCCAATTAATCATATTTTTTGAGGTATTATTCAGCTAGCTTTGGGAATTGCAAAAAAATTGAATCGTTGCGTATGAGCAATGCTTTAGGACTAATCGAATTTGACATAATTCAGCTTATCTCATAATTCAAGAATTTCAGTGTCACTATTGGTATTTTCTATTACTACATGTTTGATAACTATTTTCTAACTAAGAATAACTTGACCAAGGGACTATTTCTATGTTTTTCTTTCAATATTTTGCATCAATATTAACATGGGCTATCAAGAGACTCATAGACGTTTATTGGATCTTCCTGTTGAAACGGTTGAAAAATCATTGCTGATTTTTGTTTTAGTTATAGTGGCAATGAAGTGTTTCTCTTTCTTTTCGTTATTCAACGACCACAGGTTTGAATTCCAAGCGAAATGAACGGCAGTTTATTGTGGTTCAGGAATCTCTGTAAAATTTACAACCGTTACTAATGTGGCAGCACCCGTTCTCAGAATATTCCCTCTTCTGAAGAGAATGCCACTTTTAGAAGATTATATTTATGTTATCTCATAAACTTAACAGATGAGATTCTGTGGTTGAGAATTGGAGACTAGTTTCATGCAACGACAACAGTTAACCAATACAAATTATTGTTTCATATGCAGGCAAAGATTTATAGCATGTCACTGGTTTCACAATTACTTGAACAGCACAATTATTTTCAGCTCTCACTTTTCGCAATGATATGAATGTGGTTTCAGTGTGTGTTTCTTCGGTGCGCTATACTTTCAGAGGAAATTGTGCAACTCTGTGCTAGCATATACTGGAAGATAAGAGGAAGATTAGGTTGTTAGCTGGTTTCCCACTGAAGGTTTAACAAAGAGAGGATGATACCGCGGGAGACTTCTCTTGATCAGAGTCAAAGCTTGGTGTTCGCTGCGACGTATACTGACTTCTGAACACGATCACCAGTACTCTCTTAGTACTAACTATTTTTACGCTCAAGGAAAATTTTTCAAAATATTTTTAAACATGCGTTTTACGTCTATGAGTAATATTAGCGACAGATGATATTTATGTTAGCAGCCATTTATTGCACTGATTTCATTGTATTGGATACTTTAAATTTCCGCAAATGTTGAATATCGTTTGTGGTTTCAATGAAACTGATAGGAATTATAGATTGAATTAGTAGTTATGCTACCAATTCAAACAACTTATTGAGGTTGACAACGAAAACCATGTATGTCTAGGTACTCATTGAAGCTGAACGCAAACTTCACATTTGACAATAATAGCACAGCAGCATTTGCGATGGAATTCAAAGTTTCTGGTTTTCAGCGAGGAACAGTTGACGCATCCAAGTGTAAATTTTGGAGGGCAGTTTAGTGATCAGTACTAGGTATTTCACAATTATGTGAACTAGCAAGACTCGTGGAAATTCTACGGACAATGGCAGCATTAAAGCTAGATAAACCCGTAAATAATATTCTGTCAACATTACCTTTCAAATTCCAACTAAACTTATTCTAACCTATCCTATCGTAACATATTATAACCTATCCTTTCCTTACTAATTCTAACCTATCCTATCCTAACATATTCTAAACAATCCAATCCTAACTGAACAGATCCTGATAATATGTCAAGCATAAAAATAACCGTGGGCCCGTGAAATATTTTTGTCAACATTAGCTAAATTATGCTAACCTAATATATCCTAACCTAACCTAACATAACTTAACCTAACTTAACCTATCCTAACCTATCCCAACCTATCCTAACCGAACGTATCCTGATAAAATGTCAATGCTTGTAAAGGCGATCTTCTTTTAATGTAACCCTCAAGGATTCGGTATCCATGATACCGCAAACTCAGATGAGAGCGTATCGGACGGACTAAGTAACTAACTAACCAAGGAAGGAACAAGCAGAAGATTATATAGATGGCATAGCTATCGAATAACATTTCTCAGTCGGCACAATAATGCAATGTATTGCCCACGTCTAAGTCCGTCAAGTGGGAAGCATCAAGAGAAAATGATGCAGCACAATGCAAGCATATTGATAGCAGGAAGAGAACTTCCTTCCGTAAGCATTGTTCATAAACTACATCAATATTTGTTTCGAACAGAGAAAAAAATATAAATATTCCATAACCATCTCCACTTTCCGAGAATGTTCTGCAGCAAATATTTTGAGAAACCTTCGTTTTATTCCGATGGCTTAAAATTAAAAAAAAAGTTTCTATTCTTTCACGGCTATTCACGTAAGATCAGGCTGCCCACTAAGGCTCATAAGATCCAAAATTCTTTTATTATAGCAAACATACTGTGGATGGTAACGACCACACTGTCAAGCACTGCAAATGAAGACAGAAAACACAAAGAAGTGAAATTATCAATGTTTTGCATGAATACACTGTGTGTATTATCAGTATTTTTATCTAGGTACTTGGACTAGTGGTCGTATTTGAAGCCCTATTTGTTGTCAAATACTCTTGCAAGATGTCACAAAAAGAAGAGGTCTGCATTATCGGTGGACCTCTAGAAGGCATGGTATAGTCTCGCTGGCTAGTTACTGCTGCTTTGATTGTTGTTACATAAAATGTTCCTACCTACTTTTTTGTACAGAGTGAAACTTGGTCTGAAGACTCCCGTAGAAGTGAACGTGCTCACTGTTATAAATACGTCTCATATAAAAACATGTTCAAGTAAGGACCTCTGCCTGCGTTCTGGGTACAAAAAAGTCTATTATAAAGTGAAAAAAACTGAAATAGTTAAAAACGTAGGTTATTAAAGCTGAAAGCACTATACCATTTACATGTTGATTTGCTCCAAATGAATTTTGATTTGCTCCTCGTGAAAATAGAATTGCTCCAAGTGAATTTTGATTTGCTCCTCGTGAAAATAGAATTGATCCAAGTGAATTTTGATTTGCTCCTCGTGAAAATAGAATCGCTCCAAGTGAATTTTAATTTGATCCTCGTGAAAATAGAATTGCGCCAAGTGAAATTTGATTTGCTCTTTGTTAATTTGCTATCGATCCAAATAATTTTTAGTTTGTTATTAGGTACAATATCAAAATTACGTTATTTTTTTCAGCTTGTGCATTTAAAATATATATAATACTACATATTACCCTAACCACAAGGTTAAGCCTTGGTTTGAACCTTTCTTGATTGCCAAATCTGTGCTGTCATGGGTAATTAATATTAATTAGTAAGTATTTAAATTTTAGTTAATGTTAAATAATAATTAATGACCTTTAAATCAATTTTGCAAAAATCCTATTTCAATGATTACTTCTTTAATTATTTACCCTATCAGTAAAAGGCATATAAGGAAAGGAACTTTTAATAGTGTGCAGGGTATTGGGATCATATGTTCAACCGGTAACCAACTGACGAACATCCAGTAGCTGCATTACCCAAGGGTTTATTTCCTACCGACGATCATCCGGTAGATGACACCCTATCAAATAAACCATTATTATTATCCTCATTAAACATGTTTAGGTTGCAATCCCTAGCGGAATTGGACAATAAATTGATAGATAGCGTTTGAAAATTAAAAAAATAACAAATATATATTTTTCTGATAACTCGGGTACAAATGCATTTTGATGAAGAAGTACAGTAATGTTATCGAAAGAATAATACTGCTGAAACGTCATAACTAAACATCACAAAATGAAATGTAGAGCATATATTACAACGTTTGCACACGTTTTGATAATTATTTCCTCATTAACATATTTCTATTATTATTACTATTATTATTATTATTATTTTTATTACTATTATTATCAATATTATATAAGAAAGTTTTAGCCTCCCTTAACCACGACAAAGATGTTCTAAGAGAGGAAAGAGGAAGGCACCATTTAGTATGGAGTTGAGGGAACGCGGAATCTATGCACAAGGTGCACAGAAACAGTAAGCTAGGAAAGAAGTTCATGAAACAAGAAAAAAGTTGAAAGAGAAAGTAGTAGGTGCTGAAAAACAGGACAGCAGCGAACCGAAAAAAGATAGTCCGTAACAAAACAAAAACCTATTTTAAAACAACAAAAAGGAAGCCTACCTAACCTTTAGCTCGGGCCCTCACATGTTTCCCTTGAGAGCGCTAATTCCCATAGATACAATAGTTGTATCCCCGTGAGGGGACATATTTCTATATATTCTCCTTGATCAACGTCATGATCTTGTTGTGCTTTTCTGCGAAGTTGTGAGAGAGTAATCGAAGCATTCTCTTCTATGGCTGTTGTCAGTGTCCTCAATATTTCGGGACATTTCTTATATTATTTGTTCCTTTCTTTTTAGATATGACTTGCTTATTTTATATCCACCTGTATGCAGTCTTAACATTTATTCCAAGTGCGTTTGCAACTTTCTTATAGTCCTCTTCATTATTGAAAGCTTCTATTATTCTCTGCCTGTCTCGCGCACCTGTTTTATTATACTTCATCTTGAAGGTTTTGGTTTGTGAAAGATGAAGATGTTTGAAGTTGAGGTGGACACTTATTGCTGATGACGTTAGCATGTCTACACAAGGTGCAACGCGATGTACGGCAATTTGCAACGTGACAGTATCTCTGTGATGTTTCTTTGATCAAAGTGTCTGAGGTACGACTCCTCTGTCTAATGGTTCGATAATGAGTAATGGTCCTTACAACGAAAATTATATTCTGTATTTTTTTGTAAATTGTACTCAGCAAAAACTCTGTATCTTTGTACGCATTATTGGAATGAAACCACTTTACAAAGAAAAAATAAATTTCGCTAAGACTCTAGCAAAAAACATTATAAAGCCAGTAAAATACTTATGTAATGATTTAAAATTGAAAAAGAGTAAATCAAATTTCACTCGGAGCAATTCTATTTTCACGAGGAGCAAATCAAAATTCACTTGGAGCAATTCTATTTTCACGAGGAGTAAATCAAAATTCATTTGGCGCAAATCAACTTGTAAATGGTATAGTTTAAAGCTCATTTTACACCAGAGGTGTGGATCGACGGTGTGGAGCGACGGTGAACTTGCCACAGCTCCTCCCACGAGAGGATTGAACGTCAGTGCACACCGACTTGCTTTTACATTGCCGCTCAATACGACGCTCCTTCCTCAGAGACAGCAATCGTCAGTATTGTTCTTGCAATACTGACAGAATAATTTGCAGAACAATTTGCAAAATATTTGCAGAAGTAAAACGCTAATATTCTTAAAAAAACTTTAATGCTACCCAATCACCTTCAAAAAACGCTGAAAATGGAAAGAAAAAATAAATACCAATTACTTATTTGTAGGTGTGCTTTTTTACTTTTTCCTTTAATTTGAATAATCTTCTAATGACATCTGCTGAATGTTTTTCGTCAATTTGAAGTACTTTTCCTGAGAGCAATGTACATTGTGTTTATTTAATTACACTGTAATTAATTTTATGTTTACGTACACAGTGTATATTTCTTCAATTTTTTGAATGGTGAGAGCTGTTTCCTATCTTGGCCTCTCAGTGTTTGAATTTTCATTTTAACCATTGCAATTTCATGCTTTAGGAAGTAAGATGCTTTATTTTTCTAAGCATCTTCTCTGGACACTCTGTTTTTATACTCAGCGGGCTTAACGTTCCATAACATGGAAATTCTTTATATTTTTTGATATGAGTTTTAATTTCTTCCTTGCTCCTCAATATGTAAGCCATCACTAAACATGCTCTCTATAGTCTCAAATGAAATTGAACACTGTTGACTGGCAGTGCACACCACCAATACTTAGCATGCTGAATGTTACCGCTCCTTACCGTGAGCGTGGCAAGAAGGGTCATTTTGCATTGCTGTGGGCGGAGCTTATTTTCCTGGCGGGATGGAGCGACGGTGTGAAACGCGAAGAAACCGTCAATGTACAAGGTCCTCAAGAGTTTCCACGTTCAGTACACCCCCGACTTTCTCTGTTCACCGTTAATTTAAACTTTTTCACTTCGTCATTGTATTGTCGCTCCCTGAAATATCAATCACAGTTCATAGTGCTTTCGGACAGCAAGGGTCTAACCCGATCAGGTTGTTTACAGCACAAGCTTGGCTTTTTCAGTATAACCCAACCCATTTAATTTTATTTTTTAACAGAATCGTTTAATTTTTTTCTACACCATGGTCTGCCCTAGTTGTATTGCATTGAATTCAAATTCAAACATATAATACAATGTATGAAAATAACTCGAGTACTAAGATTTTATCTGCCGAGAAATCCGTCAAATTTTTCATCTCACTTGTTCTGTTATTCCTGATTCACGAAAGTTGCACTCCTATGAATGCCAGAAAAATGATGCAACTCATTCATCAAATACAAAGAAAGAACTGAAATTTTGTTCGTAGTTGGAGGGGCTAACACTGATAATTTCTAACTTGGTTCATGAGTGAAGTCGTACACAAATATTAAATGCTAGATGTTTTGCTGATGGTGATATGGCGACAACTGAGGGTCACAAATTAGAATTAAGTCTCAACGAATGAAACAGCTATAATATATATCGAAGGGTTGAACAAGTAGTTTTATAGGAGGGACCAAACACGCTTTTTAAAACATGGTAAAAATGACCGAGTCGAAATACAGCGATGTGCCTCCCTTCATACATTCATCATCCGAGCCACGTAAAAGCGCTCGTCGTGTCTGAGCAATCGCATTTTGACTGAGCATTTCCCGCCGGTAGCACCTGACTAGTAAGCTCCGATCCCCAGTAAAACTGATCGAAACCTTCCAGCGTTTCCTTCCCTATCTGACGACTTCAGTAACCCCAGCCTCGGGCGTACAGCGATCTTGGTATCTAAATTAGATAACGCAAACTTGAATCAATTCAGTAACAATTAGATTACATTGAGGTTCTCTTTATTTAATAGTTTTAAGACGTCAGTGATTCATTTAAAGTCACTACACTGTGACGGTATGCTGGAGGTACACGGTGGGCCTCCTGGCACCTCGGGTCGCCTGCACCGTCTGGTTAAAATCCTAATACGGGGAATATTCAGAAACAGGTCGCTTGCCCACGGCCTTGTTTAAAATTTGCAGCTCGAACGCCCGCCAGCCCCGGTAGCTCTTGCGGCCCCTCTCCTGGTCCACAACGGACGGACAGCCACGGACGGTCAGCATCTAGCTGATTAGAAGACAACTGGCGCCCTCATGGCCCTTGTCTCGTTCTGCTACGGACTGACAGCGATTAGCTGTTTAGAAGACGGCTGGTACACTCTCTTATTTAGCCGGTCAAATAGAGGCACCGGTCAAGAACCACTCGTCGATCGCTAAAGAGAAGTTGGAAAAATATTAGAGTAAGAGAAGATAGTAGTGATGATGAATTCAAATAATGGTCAAATAAAAAAATCTATATCAGATAATAGTACCTTGTAGCACGAGCCTGTTGAATCCGTTGACCCAGTCGGCTGGCAGAGACAGGCCCCAAATGTATACTATGTGACAGGAGAAAGGAAAAATAAGGATATTGAAAGTTGGCAAGCCAGTAGTCAAAAGGTCAATTAAAGAAGTACAATTATGTTCAGTTCTCACTAAGTTGACGTAATTTACTCTATTCCCACCTAAGGAAATGGTGTCCTCAGTGTGTAAACTTTCAGAGCAACGTGGTGGATGACGATACAAATTAGTCAAGATGTCAAGTAGTAGAGTAATTCAATAATAAAGATCAAGTGTCCCAAGGGTGAGGACAGTTATGGCGGTTAAGTCCGTTTTAAGACAAGCCAGGCAAGTATTAAATCCAATTTGGTCCGCAAACCGAAACCCTTACTAGGGTTCTCAGGTTAAATCAATACGAAAAATTAGCGGAATTTTCGATACCTAGTCTGAAAAATATCTAGGCTGAAAAATATATAGTCTGAAAAATAAAGAAGTGCAATAACATGGAAAGTTCATTTGTTATTTCTTATTACTAATGTGAACAACGTTCAATAATTTAAATATTAGTAACACTAATAACCCAACCTATCCTAAGAGCAATTCCATGGAAAGTGCAATTTTCCATGTTATTGCACTTCTTTATTTTTCACCCTTAAAATGAATACATCTCGTTAACACGAGCGCCACACAGTCAAGTCGTCCCTCAGCAAAACCAAGAGCTAACAACACTCTTAAACAAGCCAGCTAGGAGAACGAATAGTGAGACGAGCTCAAGTAAAGTGCGAAACCTAATAACCAAATACCTCAATTACCGAACCTATAGATACTTCAATGAAAAATGACTAACGTCACAAAATAAACAAGGAAACCAATTTCCAGCGACTCTACAATCAAAGTCCCCAGCGAAGGACCATACGGTAAGATGACGAGTAACCACCAGCGCTACATCCCAGGTAGCAAAATTTATTGACCTAATATTGAGCCAATATACAGTCTCAATATTGACTGGATATTCAAAATGAACATTGGGGCAATACCTTATTTTGGAAAATTCAGTTGATATTGGAAAAATATATTGGCCCAATAACAATTTTATCATCAACCCTATATCAACTAATTATTGTCAATATTGACTTGATAATGAGGTGTTCCCTACAATAAGATTGGCTTAAAACTCAATTCCTGATATCAGGTTGATATTGGTAAAACATATTGCCCCGATAATCATATTTTCACTATCCCAATATCAGCTAATTATTGTATCACTATGGACTTGATATTGAGGTGTTCCTTAGAAAAATATTGGCCCAATACTTATTTTCTGATATCAAGTGGATATTGATAGAATATATTGTCCCAATAATAATTTATTTTTAACCCAGTATCAGCTAATTACCATGTCACTATTGACTTAATTTTGAGGTGTTTCCTTAAGCAACACTTTGCCTCAATAATTAATTTCTAAAATCACATCAATATTCAGAAGTGTTCAAAGACGAGAAATATATATAATTCTGATAACTATGTTATCTGATGTACATATCTACACACCTACAAGACCATGAATTAAACTGCATTCAAAATTTATCTAAAATCCATGATTCCATGATTACAAACCTCTTTGGCATCGTAGAATAGAAGTCCAAATTTTGTGTTGCACGTACCAGTGGTCGGGCAACCTGTACATGCGGTTTGATCCCGTTTCACCTGAAAAGAAATCGTGTCTCGCCAAGATGTATCATTTTAGCTCAAAAATGCGCATAAGTGATGTTTTTCAAATTAGTTAACTAGCCATAATTATATTAATACGTATTGAAAAATTACTGCCAGCGATGATGGCATAAGTGGTAGCCACTCGTTTTGTGGCGACAGTTATTCAGTTCATTGCAAGTAAAAATAAGAACGCGGTTACATAGTTTACATTAAATTGAAAACATGTAGCTAATCGACTTCCCAGTATTTCGTTCTTGAATGAAACTGCGTTCTTGTATTATAAAAGAGTGAGGGACCGGTTTTGTTCACGACTAATAGTCAGTACGATACATCTTGGTATTAATGAGGGTTTCAGGACAGCCCAACCCAGGCAGCAAAATTTATTGACCTAATATTGATCCAATATACAGTCTCAATATTGACTGGATATTCAAAATGAACATTGGGGCAATACCTTATTTTGGAAAATTCGGTTGATATTAGAAAAATATATTGGCCCAATAACAATATTATCATCAACCCAATATCAAATAATTATTGTGTCAATATTGACCTGATAATGAAGTGTTCCCTACAACAACATTGGCTTAATACTCAATTCCGGATAGGTTGATATTTGTAAAATATATGGCCCCGATAATGACAAATTCACTAACTCAATATTAGCTAATTAATGTGTCACTATGGACTTCATATTGAGGTGTTCCTTAGAAAATAGAAGCCTGTACGGCCTGGTGTTGTTGCTTCTGCTTTAGCAATTGAGTTCCGCTTGCGGCGAGTGAAGCAGCAACCTTAGTTTTAACCTCGTACTTCTCCTGCAGTTGGTTTCGGTGCTATCCTTTTAAAATCTTACCACTTTTTCCTATATAATTTTACATTCACACATATTAGTATTACTGAACACTAATGGACTAGAACTGAGTTTGAGGGGTAACTAAGGTAAGGTACTACAGGCCCAATACTTATTTTCTGACATCAAGTGGATATTGGTAGAATATATTGTCCCAATAATAATTTATTTTTAACACAGTATCAGCTAATTACTGTGTCACTATTGACTTGATATTGAGGTGTTTCCTTAAACAACACATTGGCTCAATGATTAATTTCTAATATCGCATCAATATTCAGAAGGGTTCAAAGACGAGAAATATATATAATTCTGATAACTATGTTATCCGATGTACATAACTACACACCTACAAGACTATGAATTAAACTGCATTCAAAATTTATCTAAAATCCATGATTACAAACCTCTTTGGCATCGTAGTCTAAATTTTGTGTTGCACGTACGTACCAGTGGTCGGGCAACCTGTACTAAGCAGCATATATACGTTCATCTAAGCAGCATATATATGCGTGATAGAAAAATTGCACGATAGCGCTTTACTCAAAGAATGATGCACGCAAAATGGGTTATATGGTAGGAATAGGCCTACTCAATACCTTCGTTACGAAATTAAGTCATATATATCATCTTTATAAATGACTTTATATCATCTTAATTCAATATATAGACATTCATTGCTATTGTAACATATGACAAACGATTTTAGCATATTTTATGAAAAATTAGACCTTCGAAACTCATTGGACGACTGAAAAAACAAGAACTGTGAACCTGTGATTACAGTAATTCTGAATACACATATTATTGTAACGTATTCACATTTCTTGATATCTGTCAAATATATCTGCACTCATTAATGACTGCAATAACTATTCATTAACTTTATTGGTACATTTTTAAAAAATTACTCCGTATTATTGGCGTACAATATCAACCCAATATTTGTGCGATAATAATTTATATTTTAACAAATTTTATTCAATTGCGAGATTTTTTATTATTATGAAATAGTTTCCACTTATATGTATATCGTACATATATATATATACACTGTTAGTTTAATATTATAAATAAAACTATTTACTACATTGTCCCAATAACAAGTTGATATCATAAATAAATAAATCTTTTTCCGATATTGTCTTGTTATTACCCTATTATTGTAATCCAAGATTCCAATTTCAGGTCAATAAATAATTATCAACCCAATATTGGCCTAATAATTTCTTGATACCTGGGAAATCCTTCATTGTGGCACGAATGCTAATGTTCAAGAGCAGCCAATTGAGTTAATAATTACATTAAGTAAAGTAATAAAAAACTGAGTAAAAAACTGAGTAAACAAGTAATAAAAAACTGAGGTACATACTGAATTGAAGGTGACTGTATATACAACTGATATATATAGAAAAATTATGACTGCTTCAAGAATATTAGCGGGCTGTTTCAAAATTTCTTAAGGTCATACTAAATCCAATGTGCGTGAAAATATATTCATTACTGACTTGAAAAAATCCATGATTTCAATTACAATTTGAAATAAAACTATAACATTTGAACTAAAAAAAATTACAAATACAGTTTGTATAACAAACAAAATAAAAATACTGTCAGTGTAGCTTCAGATTTAGTCAAACTAAAAAAAATTTGAATTGGTCTCCTTTAAAAGGGCAACTTACCATTCAGGTTTATATAATATTCCAGGTACATATATGTATATTATTCCAGTACTCTTGTGTCACCATTATTTTTATATCACCATTATAACTGTTAATGTGTGGATACTTACATATTAGCCTAGCTTAGCCCAAGTAAACACATTAGCCCAAGTAAACACAGATGTGGGATTGACATGGGGCCCATATGATATAACTGAAAAAAAATTATACCTTTTCACATTTGTTGCACAATGTACGATAGATGGTAGTATTACTGTACATTTGTGCTTTGCATAGTGAAGAGGAATATAAAAACATGATTTATTGTTTGTCACAGGAAAAGTTTAGCTACAATCTACCAGCGTCTCTGTACACATGAATCTTTAAGAGGTGGGAAGAATGAAGTGAAAAAACTATATGGTTCTTTTCATTACATAAATTTAAGACAACATAAATCTCTAGAAATTAAATATTTTGACCAATTCTGGTCCCTTTGACAAGATAGGCCAACTAATTCAGATAATCGCTCACAAAACTGATTAGTCAATAAAAGTAAGCAAGCACAGCATTGGAACACCATAATGCAAGCAGTATTCATTCACTTGGTATGATAAAATAAGTAAATTAAAAACGTTCAAGTTGCCATCCTTGTCTTTTGCGCCAATCTACATTACTGTTTGAACTCGTACATGTATACCCAGTCTAACATTTTTGCTGCCTGGATGCATGTTTTTCGCCGCCTAAGTAATTGAATTGCTTGGGCAGCGAAAATTATGCATGCCCTGGCAAAAAAGTTAGACTGGGTAACCTCATAGAAAGAGCAGAAGTTGAGCTCCTCGTAGATCAGTATATGTTTTCTGACTCTCATTGGGATCTCTTGGGTAGATTTCTGAATGTCAGTCCCCCCTCCCCCATTTGCAAGAATTTAATTTTCACATTGAAAAGTGCTGTAAAGAGCAATATGTCCATGCAAATATAATTTATTGAACGTAAGCAAATAAAGTAAATGAGTATTACGAAAAGGGGATCATGGGTGCCATAGCCCACTCATTGTGGCTGACTTCCTCAATGAATAACGTGTGATTCAAAATTTAATATGGTACCATACATGTCATTCACTAACTGGCACTAACATTGATGCTCACCAAAATGCCGAAAGGAAAGTTTAGATTATAAGTTAGCTTAGGCAACCCGAACCACACAACAAAAACGTTCCAAAGGGAGGAATGTTGGCAATCTTGTGAGTCATTGAGTAGTGTTTCTGCTAGCTTGGATGTCCATCTTTCCTGGTAAATGTGAAGGGCATGACAATCATCGATTTTCCAATTTTCGGTGCCTAAACATAGTTAATTAGATCAAAACAAACAATTTTTTTTCAACGCACTTTCGGGGGCAAATGAGTTTTTAATAAGTTATAGCGGTAAATTAGTTACCGCAACTCCAGTGTTTGAAGCGGGAATTAATTCATCGAGCACGGCATCTGGCAACACTGAAATGAACGCTGCCATCGAACGCCTTCGAATCATCGAACCCGTTCCCGGCATCTAAGACGAAAGTTAACATACAGCTATAACTTGTTATTTTTGGGTGATAATTTCTATTGTGTTATTAACTAAAAGTTCCTAGAAGTGGGTTCAGGCTCCTCAGGCTCCGCGGGGCCTGCAAATAATAAATTCCAAAGTATTTAAACGTACTTTAACAGCTCAATCGCGCAAAAAATAAAACCGACCGCTCTAACTCATAAAATACTCATTTGCCGCAGAAAGTGTATAGAAGAAAAGTACTTTATTTCGATGTTATTGTCATGATTCAAGCAACAAAAATTCGAAAATCGATGATTAGCTGTTTATTCGAGCGCATTCGTCATCGAAGACGAAACTAAACCTACCGCTATAACTCGTTAAATACTCATTTGCCCCCGAAAGTGCATAGAAGAAAAATTGTTTATTTCGATCTAATTAACAATGTTTAGGCAGCGAAAATTGGAAAATCGATGATTGTCTTACACTTCACAAATACTTTTTTCCTTCACACTTTTGTGAACGGCATAATAATTCGTGTGATATTTGTGTAGCGTTGGTCAGTAATCGATTTTCCATTTTTCGGTGCCTAATCATAGTTAATTAGATCAAAATAAACAAGTTTTCTTCCATGCACTTTTCGTCGGAAATGAGTATCACACGAGTTATAGCGGTATGTTAATATTCGTCTTTGATGACGGATGTGGTCGAATAAACAGCTACTTATCGATTTTCGAAATTTTGTTGCTTGAATCATGGTAATAACATCGAAGTAAGCAACTTTTCTTCGAGACACTTTTTGCGGCAAATGAGTATTTTACGAGTTAGAGCGGTAGGTTTAATTTTTTGCGCGATTGAGCTGTTAGAGTGTTTGAATACTTTGTAATTTATTATTAGCTCACCCCGCTGAGCCTGAGGAGCCTGAACCCACTTCTAGGATCTTTTAGTTAATAACACAATAGAAATTATCACCCAAAAATAACAAGTTATAGCAGTGTGTTAACTTGCGTCTTAGATGGCGGAAACGCGCCCGATCATTCGCGGGCGCCGCAAGAGAGCGTCCATGACAGTGTTGCCATATAACGCGCCCGATGAATTACTTCCAGCTTCAAACACTAGAGTTGCGGTAAGTCATTTACCGTTAAAACTTGTAAAATCCTCATTTCCGACGGAAAGTGCGCAATAGAAAACTTGTTTATTTCGATTTAATTAACTATGTTTAGGCACCGAAAACTCAAAAACCGATTACTGACCAACGCTACAAATTTACCGTTTATGTTCATTTTTGTAGTGTTTGCACAGTATTTTAATAAATAAACCGTTAATCAGCTTGTCTGGACAATAAAAAAGAAAAATAGAAGTACTATTAAAAGTATAGAGAATAATAGTTAACAAAATATTAATATCACTTATCATCAACAATTAAGAATACGTATGTACAATACATAGAGCTATTATATCAAAAAATGTGTATGACATGAAAAAACTTGAATCAATTACTGAAATAAGAAAATTGAAGAAATAATATTGAATTTTTCTCAAATAATGTAATAGTCAGAACTTACATATGTGCGTTGAGATCACACTGCATCACTCAAAAAGCTATCACATTTTTAGTTATTTACACACATTGTGAAATTGCAAAACTTTCAATAGAATACACTGTAAATGAGAAGCCTTTCTAGCAAATACTACACATGTTTTTGTCACCCATGTAAAAGTTTTTTTTCATGTTGAAAAAAAAATCGTTCCACAAATATTTTCCATGTCTTGATAAAAGATATCTTGGAAAAATAAATTCTTCAATGTTTCCCACACTTTCAATTGTACCAATCGTGTGAGGTCGCCATTGTCATCAATGGGTTCAGAACAAGGTTTGTCACGCCTATTATTCATGCCCTTCACTGCACAGTAACTCGAAAATGACGAATGCTGAATATAAATTTCTATGGACCATTCATTCACGAACAACTGAATTACAATGAGTTGTACCACAAATTATGTCTACTCTATATGTGATGGGAGTATGAAGGCCGTTTACCTACGCGTAGTTTGATTAAATTTGAAGAGCAGGGAATGTTTACTTTTCGAAAATATAGTTGTTGAAACCCTAATAAAACAGACAAAAAGGTAACACGTTTGCTTCAGTTACTTAAATGAATTTAACATCACGTAAACTGCACTCTTGATTTTGATAGCTAAGCAATGAATGTCCTAACTATGAAGGCACAGCATCTACTTTACATCACACAGTCACTAAATTCAAAATACCGCGATTCACTCCTGAGTCATGTGGCGGTTGAGCTTCACATATCGCACACAAGACGTCCGACTTCAGGGCTGCATTAGCAACAAACTGATTATTCGGTAAAATTACCCCTCTAAAATACATATATTTGTGTTATTGACATTTTTAAATAGCTTTTTTCACACAACTGAATGAGTTTCGGTAAATAAAACTGTACTCTGTAATTTTTTTCAGTCGATTGATGTCAATACCAGATTGTGTAATCAGACTTTAGAACCACATACGCTACGTTCACCTAAGCAGCATATATATGCGTGATTGAAAAATTGCACGAAAGCGCTTTACTCAAAGAATGATGCATGCCAAATGGGTTATATGCTAGGAATAGGCCTACTCAAAACCATCGTTACGAAATTCAGTCATTTATATCATCTATATAAATGACTTTATATTATCTTAATTCAATGTATAGACATTTATTGCTATAGTAACATATGACAAACGATTTTAGCATATTTTTTTTTAAAAAACTAGACCTTCAAAACTCATTGGACGACTGAAAAAACAAGAACTGGGAACCTGTGATTACAGTAATTCTGAATATACATATTATTGTAACGTATTTACATTTCTTGATATCTGTCAAATATATCTGCACTCATTAAGGACTGAAGTAACTATTCAATAACTTTATTGGTACATTCTATACAAATTACTCTATATTATTGGCGTACGATATCAACCCAATGGTTGGGAAATAATAATTACGTTTTAAAAAATTTTATAAAATTGCGAGATTTTTAATTATTATGAGATAGTTTCCACTTATTTGAATATCGTACATATATATACACTGTTAGTTTAATATTAGAAATAAAACTATTTACTACATTGTCCCAATAACAAGTTGATATCATAAATAAATATATCTTTTTTCGATATTGTCTTGTTATTAGCCTATTATTGTAATCCAAGATTCTAATATCAGGTCAATAAATAATTATCAACCCAATATTGGCCTAATAATTTCTTGCTACCTGGGATACGACCGCCCGTCCAGGAAGAAGGTCTGACAAAACAAGGTTGTACGACCAGAGGCAAGGAAGCGTCCGTTCCGGTCGATGGCCAACGAGCAAGTGTCGATCGTGGAGGGAGTATATATGGAGGGAGCATGGTCGTCTGTGAAGAGAACCAGTTTTTGAGATTTCTCCTATGTTTGTGGTAACCAATAGCCGTCTCGCAAGTGTGACGTCAGCACGGAAGTCAGTTACCTACTAACTACGCTAGGGTGCGCACATGCTCGCTGATTGCTCTTCCAGCTGTTGAGTTTATCGTAATCATTAATTTGGGATTCAAAGACTTCGAAAGATAATAAATTGTGTTTCCTCACTCGAGGACACTTAATAATATCAAAATTACTAGCAAAGATACATTAAGAGTTGAAAACTGTAAAGATTACAGGCCCTTGAATATAACAAATTAGAGAGCGACTTGCACACGCACCTCATCCTTCGATTTGTGGAGCGGTACTAATCTTGCTTTGGCAAATGAACGAGTTGTAGAGGAGGCGAGGAGGAGCCAACTTCAGCCAAGCGTCTGTGGTTGGCTCACGTGTGGGGCCTTGCCAATGCCCCAGTCTCCCAACTTTTGCAGATAATTTGAACCCCATTGGAATCGGCTATGCTCCCTCCATATATCCTAGCTCCATGGTGTCGATACAGGCTCAAACCTCTCCGAGGAAACAAGCACATGGGCAATAATGGTCTAATCTAAAAAAAGTTCACCTCGAGTACACCCTGTGGGAATTTTTTCCCCCAGCGAGGGAGTCAATTTTATCCTTCATAAAACAAAATAGTTATAGAAGCTAATGCTACGGAACACAAATGCAGCTATCATAGAAACAGGTGTCAGAAGTCTTCTGCACATTCACTCCGCCGTCTCATGGTGTTCAGCCAATTTTGACCCAATTGAACAGATATATTTTACATTTGGTGAAGATTCGAGCAGATATTTACGCAGTTTATTTGCTGAAATAACGTATATTTTTAGTTGGCAATGGGGCAACTTTTTAATAGTCACTGCTGCCCGTGTTTCGGGACCTATCATTACATTCTCTAATTTTATCGGATTTCAATCGTGGCTCTCCGTGGCACAGTGGTTAAGGGATCAGCCTTGTATGTTGGAGACGAGGGTTCGTATCCCGGCGTTGGCGCGGAGATTTTCCCCGTTGGGTATAAGGGGAAGCTCAAGCACAATACCCCACTCGACCCAGGTGTCGGAAATGGGTACCGGCTTCACGGGGGAACCGTCATGGTGTCCTATATATAGGGTTAGCTATAAGACATTTGAAAAACCAATGCTTAAGATCATATGTATCAGGCTTGATTGGAAATAAAGCATCCCAAAGATGCCGATGTTTGTTTGTTTTTGTTTTTCTTCAAAAAGGTCTTTCAGGCTTACGTTTTTTTTGCGAATCTTACAGTTTCTATGCGCATGTTGTTGGGACACCTTGTGCATAGATTCCTTGTTCACTTATTTCTATATTGAATTATTCCAACCTTAATATTTTGGGAACACTTTTGTTGCGGTTGGAGAAGCTTAAACTAACTTGTAATCTTATTCACATTTTCCATTTGGTTTTGCGTGGAGCATAATACAATATAAACAGTGGACTGATGAAGCTCAAATGCTGATAAAAATTTAAATGCACTCGTCGCCAGGATATTTTTAAAATTTTCTTTCAAACTTCCTCAAACGAAGAAATGGGCAATATTTGGGTCTTAGTTATTAGGTTATAGATTTGGGACTAAATTCTAAAAGATAGATGATGTTGGAGATGTGCATGATATATTATTTTGCCTTTGGTTAGTGAATTAAAGGGTTTAATTTTACTTAAAGAACAAAAACCGTTATTGCATATAAAAAAAACAGGCAGTGAACTTTTTATATCATTTAGTGGATTTTGAAGTCAAATTTGGTTACGTTGCTACAAAGCAGGCCGGGTGCTGATTGAAGAAACTATGCATTAAAAAATGTCCAAGAGTTTGGGTTTGACCTTTTGAATGAAAATGCTGCTCTCATTTTTTAGAAGATCACGCTCGCCTTGACGCTCAGTGGTTACGAATCGCGACTAGTAGTTAGCACTATCTCGGCAGTCACCGTCTGTATTCAACCAAACCTCGCCTCATCCTGTGTCTGACTCGCTACATCTATATTCGCCTGCACGAGTAATCCGATAAGCAGGAGTGCTGTGCTACAAATTACAATGATACATAATTCCGTTACATATGAAGACGTAACGATTACTTATTGAAAAGTTACTCTATTGAGGAAGAATTCGCAAGTACATAATAGTTTTGTAATATTATTTTAACTGAATTTAATTAAAACTTTTCACTATAGTTTCAGACATTGCTAACGGTATAAAAACGCAAGCTCATTTGCAAATTAAAAGCAAGAAAACATTATCACGCTTGAATTTGTATTTGGCTGACTGTATAAGGAACATGTGAACTAACGTATAATAATTTTATTGTTCACTTTTCTTCGCTTCTATACCACTCGAAAGTTTGATTAGTGAGCATCAATAATTGCTGTCACATTTTCGAGCGAGAAAATTGAGTCAAAAATGTTTAGTGCAGTACTATTTAATGAAATTTTTATGTGTACCTTAGAATAAATGCGGTAGGTTTTTATACTGCAGTAAAAAAGAATGCATTCTGCCGCGCTCGCCAATTGGACTTGTCTTTCATGTTTTCAAATCGCGAGCGTGAATAACGGGTTTTCAACGGAGGTCGAAGAATAGTTGTACTCTTCGGCTCTTCATTGATCATTGAATGTACAATAAATTTACAGGAGTTCCTGTATTAGTTTTCACGTTGACTTCAAGCTTTTCTTGTTCTTGAACTTAATTTTAAGGATATAAGTAATTGATAATAAACCATAAATAGCCCTTCAAACCTTTAAATTAAAATTAGTGCAGATAATTTAAGCGAATTCAATAACGTAAAAATTTCTATAACCCAGCTCTAGGCTTGTCTTTGGTTCTTGAACTTTGGTTTACTATCCTGAATGCATCCTAATGAATACACCCTTTGAGCCAAGCCGTACTTACCTCGTAAATTTTCTGGATGCAAAATGCAGATCGCCTCCAGCCATTGACCACACAACTTCAACTTTATAACTGAGCCTACCCAGCCTCCGTCGGTTTCATCTGCCGTCGCATCCCCGACGGAACCTCCCGTGCTGCCAACGCAGGGAAGCCAGTGGGTTTTCCTTCGCTTCGCTACGCTGCGCTTCTCCTCCATCGAGGACTGAACGGCCGGAGGATGAGAGGCTGAGGCGCCTTACGTGCTGCTGACCGCTCCGCTCACCATCCACTCGCCTGACTCCGCTTCCCGGCACATCCTGAAGCTCACGAGCTTATTGGAGGTTGGTGAACTATAAGTTCAGTAACCAATTACTTGCCATGCCGTGAGCTGGGTACTTAGGACGACGTTTCCCCATGCATTCTGAATAACTATAACTTAAAAACTTATAACTTATAAACGTACCTTAAAAATTTATAACTTATAAACGTACCTTAAAACTTATAACTTATAAACGTACCTTAAAAACTTATAACTTATAAACGTACCTTAAAAACTTATAACTTACCTTAAAAACTTATAACGTATAAACTTACCTCAAAACTTATAACTTACCTTAAAAACTTATAACGTATAAACTTCCTTAAAACCATAAACTGTATTAAACCTAAGACTAAACACTAAGCCTTAACTAACTGCAACTAACTCCACAGAGCACGGGTGCTTGCTTCCTACGACGGCAGTCACAGATCGCAAGTGGACCGCCCGCCTGTCTCCCAGAAGACCTGCTCCGAAGGACTCATACTTTTGTTGCCCTTAGTTTTAGTGCTTGATCTTGTTGAAATTGACGTAATAAAATACGGCAAATTTTCCCATTACGGAACTCCGCGTATTTCAATCTCCTATATATTATTATTAATTAATCTTTTTTTTCTATATTGAAGTCACCATAACCTGCACAGCGACAAAGTCTATCAGAATCGACATGACTAAATATGACATAAAACTAATTGAATTACTTGTTTACTGCAGTGGCTTCCCAGTGTAAGGTGGAATCTATTCCCCAAGACAGAACGCAGACAACAAATTCAGGGAAAAGTACAATAACATACTGAAACCTAACTTGCAAGGTAAGAGCGGCTCATACCACGTTGGGGAACACTGAAGTTTACGAGAGTCGATTCTAACATTGGATTGCCTACTGATAGGCTAGCTGGAACATTAACCCCAGACACGGAAATCAGACTAAAAATTCAGGGAAATGACAATGGCCCAGTGAAACACCAACTTTCGAGATAAGAGCGGATGACACGACATTGAATACATGGTAGTTTATGTGAGTCAATTCAAACATTAGGTTGCCTACTTACTACATAGGTGCAACACAAGCACCAGACACAGAAATATAACAAGTTCACAAAAAATTCATACCGCTGTGGGTGCACATAGCTAGTAGGAATCTTCGGGGACTAAGTACTGTTCGAAAGCAGCCTTAATCTTGAGAAAGGAAACGCCTGATGACACCTTACTGCAATATATTTGCAGGGAACGATGGGTGGTGCTCTACAGAACCTCTAGACGAGTACGCTATGCCACTATATTGACGTTGAAGTTCTCAGAAAGAAAAACTCTAATATGGGCTTTACCTGCGGGAAAATTTTTTAGAACTGAATAAATGTATAACACAGAGGTATCATTCTACGGATCTCATGATGATTGAAATATTTACTGCAATAGTTAAGACCACGGGTGCTGAGGGTGAGGAGGGTGAGCCACCGGACCATTGATCCCGACTGAACAACTCGTAAATGGGTGCTGACGTAAGGCCCTCCGCACACGGGGCTACTCAAAAGAAACGGATCACTGACGCAAATCACTAACCAGTTCGCATTGAGTCACTTCCTATGCAATTGATAAGGACGCCGTACACGGCAGGGCTGCCACTGATGGGGGATTTCCCCTAAATCTGGGGGAAACGGTGGTCGTCTGGGGGAATGGGGGAAACTCTCGTGAAATCGACTAAATTTAGGGGAAATTAGCTAGGAATCATTTTTCATGAAAATATTGTGAAACCTGAATAATTTATGCAGGCGTATGGTTATTCGAATGAAGGCATCATGATGCAGAACAGAAAACACATCATTAACAACAAATCAGAGGTAATTTCACGAAGTTTGAAAGTGGATCGAACTTGTTAGACTTAAAAGGAGATTCACATCGGAACAGTGAACAGTCTCAATTCACAGCTCAGGTTCGAGAATCGAAGAGTTCGCTCAATTAGTGGAATAAAAAGGCTGTCAGTGACCATGTGACTGCCGCTATAGCTTGCTTTCACTGAGCGAATACTCCTCAGTCAACACTTCCTTCATTAACTTGAATTGTGCGTTAAAAGTGTGGTAATTTATCTTATATATTAAATTGTGAATTCTAATATCTTTCAACGTATTTTCTCAGGCAAAGGAAGCAAAACGCAGATGTATTTTCAAAGATTAGTTACTTGTGTGCCTTAAATTCAAGAGACGCTAAAAATATGCGGCAGGCCTAGTCTTTATTTCTTATACCGTGGTGACTTATTAACCAGTGGTTTTATACTTTGAGAGTCGCATATGCAAATTAGGAGCGTCTTGGTTGAGATATTCTTGAGAGTTAACTTGTTTCTCTCTTGGCTTGAGATGCTATCGGTTGTGCATCCAACACTCATGATTGCATTGTTCCAAAGCAACTATAATTATTATTATTTTCATTTATCTGCATTGACATAATTTATTTGCATTAGAGAAGCTATCTCTGTAACATGCTGTTACACAATCAGAATTTTCCTAATTTGAATATTTAATTTGCGTTTTAGCAGTCAAAGTTTTACAGGGATGGCAACTAAGTTTACATTATTGGTTAATGAGACTTATATAAATATTTTATTGTTTTAAAGTTATTATTTTTGCTTCGGAATGCTGACACTGTTCCCCTAATGAATGACTAAACCGAGTCATCTTCTAGAAAACGGAAGTTCTAAACAGAGTCAGATAGAGATGACTGGCTCAGTGTACTCAAATTAAAAACTTACTGGGAATGGAATAATAATCCTGAGTGCAGTTATTGTAAATGCTGTAATATTTCTTTGAAAAATCATAATAAATCTATGCTTCGTGCAACATTCAGTGTAACATAAGAGGTATAAATGTTGTTGGTACCAGCGTTGATATCGTGCACTTTATGGTCAGAGAGCCGTCAAAGGAATCCGATGAAATTGGCATATGCGAACGTACTCTTGTAGCCCACTTTGCCCAACTCAATATTCCATTCTGACGTGTTCATCATTTCTTATCGATGGGTAAAACAAATTACCCTGACAGCAAAATGGCTTACAAGCATGCCAATAGAAAAGGACAAAATTACACATGGACTAAGTATACAGTAAGTTGAGTGGGTTTCTAGTTAACATATACGATAATACATTTTATCTAAATTTTGGGGGATTTTTGCTCAAAATGGGGGAATTTCTACAGCAAATCTGGGGGAAACAGAAAAACTTCAGTGGCAGCCCTGGTACACGGAGATACTGCTTACTGACTCGTTAGTAATGCGTTATCCACCAGTGGCTCTGTCACTCGCGTATCCAGTCACTTTTGAGACACAAAATTAGTCAAGGAAATGGAAAAACACCCTGTTCTATATAAATTTAAACTTCCCGGTTACACCAGGAAGGATGAAACAGAAATTGCAAGGAGGGAAGTTGAAAAAACCGTAAATATCACAGGTAATATATTTTTATATTGTATAATACTTTGTATAATTAATTTTATTACCTTCTAATTTCATAGTGTAATATACAGGATGTTGTGTAGTTCGATATACGTATTTTAACCATAAATAGAAAAATGCTAAACGAAACAATTTTCACAAGTGATAAAAATCTGCAGACTCCATCTTTTTCGAGAAATGAAGATCTGAAATAATTTTAGATTCTTCTTTTGGTGTGCTAAAGGGCGCACCAGCAACCTGCCCGAGAGGTTAGATTTTACTCAATGTCTGTATTGTAAGCTTATTCCTACGGCAAACCTTCTGGATCAACATTCGAATACGAAGGAGTTATGTTTTTTTATCACTCATGAAAATTGTTTTATTATGCGTTTTTCTGTATATGGTTAAAATATGTGTATCGGATTACACAACACTGCGTATGGAATAAGCTATGTAGTATGTGATATACTATGCTATAAATAATATATAATTTTATTTTGCATGAGTATGCAACGAAAATCAATTTATTATTATGTATTTATTAACATAGGAAACAGGGAAATTTTTAATACCGAATATGAGACATTATAAAATTGAAGAAATTAGTAAAACAACATAGCAAATTAGCTAAATACTCATTACGAAAAGTTAATCAACAGCATATTTCCATTGTCAGGGCATAGATGCTCGTGGGGTCTGGAAATAGTTAGCTAAATAGTTCCTAACAGCAATTGCAGAAGAATTTGTGTTTAACGCCATAGTTTGTGACAGAGGTTGTAAACCACAGTCGTTCGCAGTTTCACAATCTACAGAGCTGGGAGGCTGGTACTGAAGGCACTCTCGCTTTCAGACATAGTTGTGTAGAACGCAAGCTGCTTTGATGACATAATTCACACTTTCGGGATCTCGAATGCAAATAGGACCATTCAAAATGGAAAACTTTTCACAGGCCATTCCAAAAGCGCATTCAATAGTTTTCCTTCCTCGGCTCAGCCTATAGTTATGTATTCTTTTCACCTTATCCAAAACTCTTTTAGGGTAGGGTCTCATTAAAAACCGTGAAAGAGGGAATACCTCATCAGCAACCAAGTAATAAGGAAATGGGTTACCATTTTCATCATATTTCGATGGTGATTGGGGAGGTATATGAAGGCCACTTTGTTGGATTCAGTATTTCATAGCTGATCGAGGCACGGTGTACGCGCAACCCCCATCTATGCGTACCGGAGTCTTTATAAGCACTAGACAACTTAGTCCTGGCGCTATCGTTCTCGTCACCTCCTCAAGTAAACACATAAGAAAACGTCTCCGAGTTTCATTACCACGGTCAAGGCCGCACCTCTAGCGGCACATATGGTGGCCAGATTCGGTCAAACCCACGACGTTGTGAAGAAGTTATTATAACGTTACAAGAAGATTACTACAAGATTGAAAACCTACGAGAAATTCTTACTTCGAAGATTTTTAAAGTTCAGCAAGAGTCAAGAAAAGAGAAAATTGTTAAATCGCGCAAATGACTGGCAGCAACAACAATACGAGTCTTCGACAATTACTACCGTCTGTGCTCAACATCAGCTTCAAGATCCCGTACACTGCATTGGTAGAGACCTATGTCCAATTTTCAGCGTGGATAGATACCTGCTACCCCTTCAGCACCAAAGTACTCATCTTTGAATCAGGAGAAGACATAGAAGTAGTACTGCAACTACAGTTTGGAGCAACACCCTTCAACGAGTGATCTACAAACGACTACTACGTCTACATGGGCGAGAGCGACTTCACTTCCTTCACTGCCTCCCCTCATCCCAGTGTACGTCTACAGTGGCGAGCGACTACACAACTTCCTTCTTTCACCCAGTGGAAGCTAAGTAAATAATAGCTTGCACTGAATTAACAGATAGTTTATCCGCCTTATCGCAGCAGCGCGATTGCTTGACAGCACAGGCAGACAGGGTAACATTTTTTTGTAAGTAGATTTTTTATTGCTCTGCGAGAAGCAGATTATTTTTGCATCAGCTGAAGGCAATGCGCAGTGCATAGACAGCATGCGTCAGGCAAAACAAGCAGAGTAGCAAGAGCAGTGAAGCCGCAGTAGTAAATTGAACTTGTGCAAGATAGCTATAGCGTTCAGAAGTGAGTGATAAAATTTTTTTAAGAGTGCTTTATTTAATAAATTGTGTGTTCATTGAAGTGATTTCTAGGATGTGTAATATTGACTTCTAGAGTGTGTAATATTGATCTGTAGCAAATATTGATTTGCAAGTATTAATATTGTGTAAAAAATTATTAACTACCGAATGTCGGACACGTCCGATTCAGACGAAACTATTAGAACAACAGCGACCAAAACAAGTAGAGGTAAAATAACTAAAACTAGATTTCGTGCTGAGAGCAATCCAGAAATGACTGAACCATCAGCTAGCGCGGCCGTTGGCCCTAGTAAAAATCCTAGTAGTTTAACAAGAGAAATTGCAGCAAACATGCCAAGATCAGGAACAATCCTATCGGGCTCTGAACTACCCCTGTTCCGTGGACGAAGACGACTAGAGGATCCGGATTTCATTGGGAATAAAACATTTAAAACTCATATAGGAAACTTGCGTGCCTACATGACATTACTACCGGATGTGAATTCCGACAGTGCAAAGAAAGAGTTGTTAGTTAGATCTGCTAACAAACAGGTAGGAGATTTTATTAGCATAGTAACAAAGTTAGTCAATTCCGATCTTCAATATTCTTTCGAAGATGTCGTCAAAATCTTGGACGACATCTATGTCGCAAGAGGCGAAAAATCAATTCACGCTTTAGCATGCGATTTAAATAAGTTACGTTTCGTTAGGAACGACGCACTTGCGGCCCAGTTGGTCATCGCATTTGCTAAAATCAGAAAGTTGTCGGAACATTTGTTGAACTCAAATTCAATAGCGTAGACGAAATACCCATTTTTCAGGGCAAGTTCAAATCAAGTAGAACTAAAACGTTTTGTAGGAGACTGCATTGATCTTAGTCTCGCCATCAGCGTGTTAGCACCATTACTTGAAGAATCATTTGCTAAGAAACTATTTGATACGTCTTTCAATACGTCAGAGGAATTATTGGCACGTATTGTTGCCGCGGTTCGAAATCAGCCCGAAAATAAACAGATAGTAGCGACTCACTACGAGACGCAGCACAATAGAGAAACCTTTGTAGCCGAAGTTGTCGAGTCAGAAGACAATATTGATGAGCAAGATTCCCCTCAGGAAAGTGAAGTTTTCTACGGAAATTACCGTAGAGGGCGTTTTGCGAATCGCAGGTCATGTCTTCCCTCGACCCTGGTTGAGAAATCCTAGAGTAGGAAGAAATGTTAGTGGCTATGTAGGTGATAGAAGAATAAGTTCCCTTGAATGTAATACCTTGCGGGCAGAAAGCTCGAATCATGCCTCAGTGCACGCTGCAGCTAGAACGAGAGGCTCTTTTTTCTGCAGTATATGCAACGTTTCAGGACATGTCGAAGCCAATTGTCGAACCCAAAGAGATCTGAGCAAACCTAGGGACCTTGGCCCCTGCTTTGCATGCGGTTCAAATGAACACCTCGTCCGAAACTGCAGAGCGTCAGAAAATGAAATCAGGCAATATAAAACATACTTGCGTAGGTATAATGAGTACAGAGGCAATAACCGGGGAAGACACGAGGTGCAATATGGGGAGGAGTACGAAAGAGACGACAGAGATTTTTTAGAGCGAGAGTAATTAAAGGTGGAGGTAAAAAAGGTGGAGAAAAAATAAGACGAAGCCCGAGGATCACCGCACGATTCTCGTTAATCCTAACGCTGTGGTCGAAACGAATCCAGATACTGAGATGACAAAGTGTAATCATGATGAGAGTGAATCACACATTGATCCATTGTTTAAATGTAGAAATAGGTTTGCCAAGTTGAAAGATGAAGAACTGGCTGATGACATATCACAGAAAAAAGCAGTTGAAGTCCATTTCAACACTACAGTTGTACGTAGAGAACGTGAACATGGAGCCGATCTTGTTACGTTTAGGAGAACTAAACGGCCGACCATTATACTGTCTAATAAAGACAAGTACTTAAGCGCGCTGCTTCACAGCGGTAGCGAAAAATGCCTCATTAGTTACAGTAACATCAACTACCCCAAAGAAAAGCTAAAACTAAGTTTTTTGAGCGTTAGAGGCATAAACGCAAAAAGTAATGTTAGCGGTGAGGTTGATTTAAATATCTCAAAACCTGGTACTGACAAAGTTCTTAAGACTAGTGTGTTAGTAATTAAAGATGCCAAATTCAAATATGATTTAATTTTAGGTAGAGATGTATTAACCAACGCGGTTATTAATAATGAAGGCATCTACAGATGCTTTATTTCCAATCAAGCCTGATACATATCACCTTGTACATTGGATTTTCAAATGCATTATAACTAACGCCAGGACGCCATAACGCTTTCCCCCGGTCAAGACCGGTACCCATTTCAGACACCTGGGTAGAGTGGGGTATTGGGCTTGGAATTTTCCTCCTATACCCAACAGAGAAAATCGCCACCGCAAGCACCGAGTTTCGAACCCGGGTCTCTGCCGCACGGCAGCAGAACCTCTAGCACATAGCTATCGCGAGGTATTAATTTAAAGGAGGGTTTACCCTTATGGGAGGAAAACACAGTACCTTTCAATGAAATAGAGAGTAAGCCTACAATAAGTAAAGAAGCCATATTAATGGTTATAATAAACATAATAAACAGCGATTGTTTAATGACAGAAGTAGTTGCCTGTGCTAAGAAGAGCACCAGATGCCGGGGCTTAATGAATGGCCGCGAGAGAAAAAAAGACGCTGTAAGAACAGGAAAGAAAAAGGAGGCTGAACTCGAGTGTGTATCCAAGCTGCCAAAGCCAGCGGTAAGAGAGAAAAAAAACAGACCTCTGGTGGTTCACTGTGACGCAATAGAAGTGCCTGCTAATTGCATTAAGCTCATTAATGCCTTTGTCAAAAAAGCTAAACAAGGTAATTATATCGTGTTGAAAAGAGGATTTGATAATGGAGCACTGATAGCAGAATCATTAGTCACAGTCAATGAAGATGGGAATGTACCTTTATTAGTACTGAACCCGACAGATGAGGCCATTCATTATAGTGAAAACACAATGCTGTGTAACATGGAAGCATTACCTGAAGAGGAATTTGAGGCCGAACTTTACCTCACAAATGTAGAGGAAGCACTTAATGAGGCGAATAATGTTGAGATAAACTCTGAGGTTACATCGGATTCAAACAAAGTTATCTCAGGACTTGGTGAAACAAAGACCATAGCCACGGAGAGACTCGAGTCGAAGGTCGATATTCGTGGAGATTTTTGTGAGTGTGGTGCACAAGTCGTAAGTGTATCTAATGTACAGAAAGACGTACGCCGTCCGTTAACATGAAATGATGTAACATGCGATGAAGTTGACATGAAATTATAATTACTGGAATTGATGAACAATTTCCGTGACGTGATCACGTTACAAGGCGAAACTATAGGTGTCACAAATGTGACATAGCATAAGATTGTACTAAAAACTGATGCACCAGTAATAAACATACCGCCATATCGCATACCTCATAAATATCAGGAGGAGTTGCCAAGGTAAACAGAGAAATGCTCTCACAGGGCATTATTGAACGGTCAACATCAGAGTATAATTTTTAGATGATCGTGGTAAAAAAAAGACGGGTGAAATTAGACCCGTGGTAGATTTCAGAACCTTGAACAAAATTGTGATCAAGGAGACATATCCTATACCACGAGTAGATGAGATATTGTCTACCATTGGTGGCCATACCGTATTTTCCTCTCTGGATTTGAAATCCGCCTTTCACCAGATGGAATTTGAACAGGAAAGTCGGAAATTTACAGCATTTAGTGTAAATTATCAAAAATTTCAATTCCTTCGTATTCCGTTCGGACTCACTTCGAGTCCGAGCGTTTTTCAAAATGTGATGTGCTCCGTTCTAGCACCTATTTTAGGAAAATTGTGTTTTGTGTTCATTGATGATAGACTAATTTATTCAAAAACTAATGAGCAACATTTGTGCGATATTAAAACTGTCCTCTCGACGCTCCGTTCCGGCAAACTATCTATCAAACTCGAAAAATGTCAATTTTTCAAGAAAAAAATAGAATACCTAGGTCATATTATTTCGGCAGAGGGTATACATTGTAAATATTCCGAGAAACTGCAAAATTGTCCAGCACTAACAAATGTAGAAGAATTGCAACAATTCCTTGGCGTAGCCAACTATTTCCGAAACTTCATAGCTCAATTTGCATTAATTGCAAATCCCCTGTACAGATTGTTAAAAAAATGTGTTAATTTCGACTGGATATACGACTATCAAAAAAGTTTTGACTGCATAAAAGCAGCTCTGACTTCTGAGACTGTTTTACGACACCCTGATTTTACGAAGACATTTCACATATTCACTGATGCATCAAATTTTGGCATAGGATCTGTCTTGATGCAGCCCGAAGATTCAGGCGATAAATTAATGCGTCCAATTGCATATTTCAGCAAAACTTTAAATTCTACTCAAAAACGTTACGCAACCACGAAAAAAGAATTCCTTGCAATTTATAGTGCTCTTAAAGCTTTTAAATACCTTATTATTGGGTACCCCATCCATGTGTATACGGATCACCGTCCATTAGCGCCTCTATTCACAAGGAAATTGCCCGAAGACACAGCCATGGCCAGATGGTGTATAAACATACATTCTTACGACCCTATCGTTCATTATTTACCAGGTAGACAAAACGTCGTAGCTGACTACCTAAGTAGGCTACCAAACAACAATGATCAGCTAACTATTATAGAATTAGCAAGGTGTGACACATTAATGCCTGAACTTGAATCTGAGGCATGTATAGCGCAGACGTGAGCCAAGACGCAAGCAAAGCAAGACGTTCTCACTGACCAGACGATGCAATCACACGATAACGACGTGTTGACACCAAAATTAATTGACTATGTCCATACAGAAAAAGAGATCTCATGGACTTTGAAAGAGTTCATTGACGAGGAAAAGCTTGACCCCATTTTTATTGAAATTGGAGAAGCGTTACTTCATAAAAATACGTCTGTAATTCTTGACTTACCGAGTTATCTAATTGTCAATGACGTATTGTATCGACGACGACGCATTGACTCCCGAACTACAACAATATTAACAGCGGTCATACCAGCTTCGTTGTTGAATAAAGCAATCTTAAGCATACACTATATGTACCATACAGATGCGTTGCACACGCTATTCAAGTTTAGACTTAAGTACTTTAATATTTTAGAGAAAACGGTTGCAAGAAAATTTGTGAAAGATTGTGAAGTGTGCAAACTTCTTAAAGCAAATCCTTCCGTACCTATTAAAATATTAACAGCCCCGATAGCAAAGGAACCTTTTGAAATAGTTTCAATGGATTTTCTTGGTCCCCTTAAAACTACCGATTGTTGGAATAAATACATATTGGTTGTGATTGATCTTTTTTCACGTTTCTGTAGATTATACGCGACCTCTAACCGTCGAACAGACACAGTAATATCGTGTTTAGGAAGTTGTTTCTCCATTTTCGGGTACCCCAAAACACTGATAAGTGACAACGCAGTTGAATTTAAGTCGATAGCAGTGAAACAATTTGCCAAAATTCATGCTATTGCTAAAAAAGAAGTTCTAGCTTTTAGCCCCCATTCAAATGCAATTGTTGAACGAAATAACAAGAAAATAAGCAATTTACTAAAAATTGCACATTAATTCCCTAGCTCATACAGAATGGGATTATTGTTTGGAGATGGTGGAGAACGCCATCAACAACTCATTTAATTCTACCATAGGTGATACACCTAGTTATGTACTGTTCAATAGAGACACATGCCCATTTTTCCGCGGGGAAGATCTCCCCATTTCATAGTTACGATGACGAAACTGACTAAGTGAATTTTCGTGCAAGGGAAGAGGTGCGAACCATAGAAAACGTTAGAAACCTAATTTTGAATAATACTGCTGTACGTACAATGTACCAGAACCTAAAAAAGGAGGGACAAAAATTTCAAAATAGGTGACAGGGTTTTGTTAAAAAATCATTACAAAACAAACAAATTACAGCTTTCATGGCAGGGTCCTGGCTTAATTACGAAAATCAAAGGACACTGGGTCGAAATTAAAATAGGGGATAAAATCCATAGAAGTAACATGAACCATGTGTTGCCCCTAAGTAAAAGGAAATGACAACGTTACAACGTATTGTTTCACCTATAACTATTTTTGCGACTATAACGTTCCAGACGTCACAAGTTACTATTTTGCTAAAAATACGACAGTGTGACTCTATGTATTAGGTTAATTAATTATTAAGTATCTACTTTGCGTTACTTGCTTCGCATCATATTAATCTCATATATGCTATATCTCGTTTCATATTAATCACTTGTATGCTTGTGTTAAATAATCTCGTGTGTTCTAGTATTAGTGATTTTCATTGCTAACAGCAAAAGAACTAACCTTCCAAACAGTTTACTCTATATTTAAGTTTTAAGTGTTGAACGTAAAAATTCAAGGGTAACGAGTATCACAGAATACATCCTTCAACGAATGTTCTCACGCTCTGTGAAATTTAAATGTTTCACAACAGTCATTTACGTTCAAATGTTGATGCTGAACAGCCAATTAAAAATGATGGGCGAGTCCCGCATTTGCTAAATGCATCACATCAACAAAGCACCAATGTTGATGAAAAAATCAACCTCGCGACTTGAGGATAATAATGAATTATTCGAAATACATCGTGAATATATCGTGAGAAACTTCCGGGTTGAAACTGGATACTGTTGTTAACTGATTTGATTGACAATCAGCTTAATAGTTTTCACTTCAATTGTTTTCCCTATCAGTTAACTGATTCAGAAAAAGTTAGTATTTCATTTAGCATTTAATAATTTCAGTTAATAGTTAGTGTTTCACTGTTAACATTCAAATTTAAACAACGAATACATTAATATTTTATTTGCAATTATAATTGTATTTAGGATTATATGTTTTATTGTTTGTGCATGACATTATAAATTTTGTGGCCATGCTAATAGTCTTGTTTTCGTTTTAAATTGCAGATCCTGGTGGCTGAGAAATGAGTAAACATACACTTCAAATACTAAATACGGGAAACACTACATTATGGGCAACAAGATAAGTTCGATTAGTGTCGACACGCTAACTGCAGCTCTAGTTAACACTAAGGGCCAAATAACCAACGACTGGATAGCAGCAAACAGTAATACAGACTGGATACCCGACAGAGTAGGTGATGTACTTCTGATGATCCTAACAGTCGTACTGATCGATTGATTTGCAACCCATCTTGAATTGGCATAGCCACCCAAAACGACCGGCGCGGGCAAACATGCCAAAGCTGGCAACGACCTTCGGAATGCTGTCAACGGAGGTATAACCAAATTTGGCTCTAAATAAATTTGTTATATTCGGTTCTCTGTAAACGTGTTAAACCCCATTAAATAGAATGCAGCTCTGCTGAAAAATGTTTCTTTTAAGAATATTTCATATAACCAAATGTTTACTCGATGCCTAATCGATGTTTTTATAATCGTAAAATAGCCCTACACGTAATTTAAGTTCTTATGAGTTCCATAATCTAAAATTACCTTTGCGTTCACACCGTCGTTTGCTGTAATTTAATAGTCTGATAGTCATTCAAAGCTTTGAAAGCTTCCAACTTGTTCAATAATACTTAAAAAACATAATATCTCCAACTCCGGTGCGGTGTCTAGCTGAGGCCGCATGACGCCGAGCGACTGTCAACAAACATTGAAGGCCTAGACTGAAATTAACCTTAGGGCGCAGTCAAGAACTTTGACTTCAATTAACCTTGAAAGCAGTTCTCCGTTTTCTCTATGTGAGACAGGGAACGATGCCAAACTTGCGACTATTCAAGTACACGGACGTGTACACCCATTTTTCATATCCATGTTAAATCGATCAAGGTTAAATGCGAAATGTTATTCAAAATTATTGAATTTATGCGTATCGATATTGAGTTTCTTTTAATTGTGTTTTTATAACCTTGTACCTGGCGTTTTTATTTATAATCCCTTAACCTAAAATACTGACGGTTTTTATTTTTCCATAGTAGTAGTGTAGGAACTCGTGTTATAGTTTATACTGTTGAAGAAGATGGCATTATTATTGTCAACCAGTCGCTGCCTCCTTTCTTCCCGCTTGATTTAGTGCGTTTCTTTATTCTGTTGTTGTTGTTGTTTAAAATAAAACAAGGTGTATTATGAATAAAATATACGTTTACTTATATTTAAAATAACTTTGTTCAATATTGTGATTTTTGAGATGTTTAATTTTCAACAATCTCCCGCTGAGGAGCAAACAATTTGCTATGTTAGTAGTGATTAATTTCATACATGAAAATTTTTTTTCATTTAATCACTAATTAAAAATTAAAAAATTTTTTGCGATAAGTACCTCACTTTGAAAGAGGGATGGGGAGATATGTACGCGCAACCCCCATCCATGCGTACCGGAGTCTTTATAAGCACTAGACAACTTAGTCCTGGCGCTATCGTTCTCGTCACCTCCTCGAGTAAACACCTAAGAAAACGTCTCCAAGTTTCATTACCACGACCAAGGCCGCACCTCTAGCGGCACAACGGAATATGCCTCAATCTCTGTTTCTTGCAGCATAACCGGTTCTATTATAGTGAATAAACCATCAGCATCACGCAAGCCATTAACACAGTCGAATGATATGATTTATAGTTGAAATTAAAAGAACCACTAGTGGCAAATTTATCTATTCTGACGTGTTTCCCATCTATGGCACCTATGCAGTTTAGAAGATTCCACAGTGATTCAAAACGATCTGCTGTTGCTTTCCACTGTTCTGTAATTTGGTACCTTCATGTATGTTTCCTTCAAAACTTGTCAAATCACTTGCACTGTCTCCTTTACAATTCTTCCGACAGTAGTTTTCCCTCTGAAGAAATTATGAGCAAGGGATGCAAACGTTCCAGAAGCACCCAAATATCTGAAAAATATAATAGATAAACATAACTTATAAGTTTATTACATTGAGCCTACTTAATTCATAATGACTGCCAAAACATTCACTGAGGGTTGACAAATAATGAAACTGTATTTTTAAAAACGTGTGTTTTTATTGCAAGCTTGTACGAACTTTCACAAAAATTTAGGAGTAGAAATTATTTTGTCAATCGGTTATTAACTATAAAGTTTCTAATATAAGAAAATTTGTTTCAGTGCCTGAATGCAATGAGAGGAGGAAGAACCTACGTGCTTTTTTTGTCCGAAACATGAAACCCCCCAGAAGTGGCGAAAGAACGAAGCCGAAGAATTCCTATTACCTTCTAGAAGCTATGCAATTCACTGTTCCATATATCAGGGCATTAGGTACGCCTTCAGGAAACTTACCCAAGCCCCCACAGCAAGAAGAAGAAGGCGAGCAAAGTGAAGAATTTGTTTACGATTGTAACTCCACTGGCCAACATTTAACGGCAGAAGCCACCCTCCCAATTCCACCATCCCAATTCCACCCTCATCCCAGACAGTCTTACCTCCCTCACCGCAGACACCTCTATCTCCTTCACCGTAGACAGTGGCACCTTTCTCCCTACCGAAGAAGAACCGCGCCTTGAGCAACGTAGCAGTGGATAACGCGTTTATTGAATATTTACAGACCAAAAAACAAAAATTCTCAAGTTCTTCAGACCATGCCAACCATGATCCAAAAGCTGAAGCATTGAAAATGTTTCTTCTTAACATGCTACTGGATCTCCTACAAATGTCAGACGCACAGGTCAGGCAGTTCAAGCGTAAAGCCCTGGATGCTGTTGATGAGATTCTGTCGCATACCTCGATGATTTCTCCAGAAGCTGAACCCCGAAACTCGACACCATCGCTTTTTGAATTACCCAAACCTCAAACAGCACATGTAACTGGTTGGATGCCGCAATACACCACGCTGTACTCTTCAATTCTTGCTACTCCTATTTCTGCAAGAGCAGCAGTGAGTGAGAAAAGAAATGAAAGTGCACAAGTATACTATGAAGTAGCTCGGGAAACCCTAACTGAGGACAACAACGATGAAATGCATACAGAATTTATGACAATGTAAAATAAACTCTAGTGAAAGTTTTCCATATTTTTGGGTTTAAAAATTATGGTCAAAATATCTTACGTGAGAGCGATTATTATTCTTTCCTCAACATTCACGCGCTCCCTCATGTTTATATTCTGCTTGTGAAGGGTAGGGGGAATTAGCTGCACTAGTTCCAAATAACTGTCTTTAGACATGCGATAGAAACTTAAAAATTTAGTATCCTCAAGTTGTAATTCTTTTGCAGCAACAAATAGTCGGCGGTGAAAATTTTTCTCTATGTATGGATGAATCCAAAATTTTCTTCGTTTTCTATTTCTTCTTCGACGATGATGATAATATAGTATCATATCTTCACCACTTGATTCACTATCCACAATGTTGCAGAATGATTGCATTGTAAGGTCCTACTTCCACAAACACCCAGAAAAGATTACGGATTTTAGTAGCCTCGTGTGCGGAACCGCATCACTAATGAGTTAGTAACTGGTTAGTAACGTCAATTACAAACCAGTTTAGTTTCATTAGAGTAGCCCCGTGTGCGGAGGGCCTAAGGGTACTCGCACACGAGTGACTTTTTATCGTCATTTTTCACAACAAAATATTGTCACAATAAGAAAAAATTGTCGCAACGAAAAGTTGTCGATAAGGCACACCCGCACACGAACTACCGGATGGCGGCAACTATCGTTGTGTCATCATGGAAACTATTTAAGTGGCAGTGTCAGACCACTATTGTCTGGAAGACACTGGAAAACCACAGCAGGATCGTCAAATAAAAAAAATATGCCATCCCAGTATCGACTATATTAAGCATCATAAAAATGCCGACCACAGACTCTTTTTTTCTTTAATTTAATGAATTAATTATTCAAATGTGAAATATATTGTTTTGCCGAGACATTTTAGAATACCTTAAACGCCTTACACTTTATTTATGTACCATACTGCCACAAAACAAGTTTCATTTGCAAAAATCTGGAGTTAACTAAGCCAATACGGCAACCTGCGACAGACTGGGAGCTGGGTGGCGGCAACTAAATGTTGTCTGTGTGTGAGCTCGCTCCCATTAGAAATAACGTTCTCTATCGCCTGCTACAGTGGTTGACGACTATTGTGTTGTCAGAGAAATTGATCAGGTCGCAACCGCCTCACAACTTTTTGTTATCACCTCACGAAAAATTGCCCGTGTGCGGGCAGCCATAAAAATGCATGCTTTCTATGTTGGACAATTTTTTATTTGTGGTAACTGACAATAAAAAGTTGCTCGTCTGCGGGTACCCTTAGAGTTCACTTGGGAGCTACTGCCAAACTTTATAACTCCTACTAGCCACATCAAGCACCCCTTCACATTACACCAGGCACAGCAGACTGGTATCTCAACTAAGTTCACAAACAGGCAAAGCGGCTTGATCTACTGCAGGACAATCTCAGCATTTAAAGGCCCTATTACACGGGGCAACAATTGCTCCAAAAAGCAGCGACGGATGCTTCTGAGAGCAATGGACTGCAGTTGCTGGGCGAGTTTTGGTTTTCGCGCATGTTCAAAAATCTCGTGCTGAGTCGTGCACCTCAGAGCGACGGAGCAGTGCTCGACTGAGCGTCGTAGAGTGAGGATGTCTGCAACACCGTCTCCGTCTGGTTCACTATGGTCTCGATCCGCCATACAATTGATAATAGAAGCCTTTCATCATTGTCCTATGCTATGAAACACCGCCTCCCACTGAGCCAACATAAACTTGGTCCGCCATTCAATACAAAGGCGAAGGATTTAACACTTTGACTGCGGCAACTAGGTATTAAGTTCACCACCAAACTCAATTTTTCAAGTCAATTACAGTAAACTATTTTGGAAATACCAAACATAAACTGGATCGTGCCTGTATTTAGTTTTGATTAATGAATATTTATGAAAATTGAGTTTGCGACTATTGGTCGGTCAGCAGCATTATGAAAATTTTCTCCGTGTACCACCGGTGGCGCACGTCGCAGTCAAAGTGTTAATAAATGGCGCGGTGTCCTATAATATGGAATGCTAATAGGTCTTATATAAGCAATTAAGTATCATTTTAGGCATATAATTAGTCGTAATTTCTGTACAAAATAAAGCGGAATATTACCATTTACCATACATTCGTGACATTTCAATTTCAAATGCTATAACTTTTCCATATATTGGAATGTTAACCAGGTAGTATTTTATGATAAATAAAGTGGTAAGAAAGTTGAAAAAGAATAATCCATAGGTTTATAAGTTTAAACAGTTTAGCTGAATATGATGTAACTATCGAAACCATAAAAAAATAGAAAAACATTACTAACTGTCACAAAAGTGGCAGGAAAAAGAAGATAGACTCTATGAAGTCAGGTAACTGAATGTGCATTCATTTTTAATTTTCTATCATAAGTAGCGGGTAGAAGAATAGGCAATAATTTATTCAGCTTGTAATGATCAAACAATTTAATATGTTTTTAGGCTTGAACCTAACTATATTAATATACCAAATGAATGTGCTTAGCACTTTGACTGCGACGTGCGCCACCGGTGGTACACGGAGGTAATTTTCATAATGCTGCTCACTGACGCAAACTCAATTTCCATAAACAAATAATCAACGCTAAATGAAGGAACGATCCAGTTCATGTTTGGTATTTTCAAAATAGTTTACTACAATTGACTTAAAATTTGAGTTTGGTGTTGAAATTTATATTTAGTTACCGCAGTAAAAGTGTTAATTAATTAAATTACTCTTCCTTTTGTTTATTTCTGTGCGGTATAAAAACACAAATTATTGTATGTATATATATGCGAATATGAGCTGTAAAAAAGATGTTAAAAATATATTATAGTATGATGGTTTTAATAGTACATTTAATATTGATTCTCACAAATTAAGTATAATTTTCCTGGAAGTCAATAATACATCAAAAGAATTATATTGAATCAATAGTCGTATGACCCTTCAATCTCATCCGTTTTTAGAAAATAAAGTCAATAAACAATGCAAGAACATTTAAAAGCGTAAAACAGGATCTAAGTTTTGTATACGTTCTTGATGCTTTTCTTAATGATGAAATACGAAATCACATGCCGCAGTCACTGCGAGCTACAACCTCCCTCTGCAATTGGCAACGCCACACTGGTTGCATCGTATGATAGCGCACCCCAGGCCTTCCACGCTCATAAATCTTTGTACCCTAGGCTGGCATGTATTTTACCCTAGAATGCTCCTTGATTACCCTAGAATATATAAATGAGGGCAATCTAATAATTATCGTATAGTCTTTAATAATAGTACCAGCTTTGCCTCCAAATCACATGGACAGCTTTTTTAAAGCTCCTGGGGATATGTTAACTAATTAATGATTTATCTGAACACCTTAATTTTGGATGTGTATAAAATAACATCATTCCATTAAAATTACAAAATATATTTCAAATGATGATCGATAAACAACTCAAACGTACACACAAAGTGCTGTGGCCGACAAAATTGATGTCCAGGTTTACCTAATTAGTGTTCACAATACGTAAACAATAATTATAATTGGTAAAAACAAGTGAAAAATTTATGGGTGAAAAATGCTACTTATGTAATATTTTTTCCGCTTTCAGTATTGGGTCTTTTGACCGATCCAAAACAAATAAAAAATAAATGAACTCTACGTGCGTTGTTAGGTATAGCCTTAGATATTTGTGCAAATATTTTCTACTCTCAACGAAATTATATTACACACAAAAAAGTAAAGTTCTGTTAATACCTAGGACACTACAATCTATAACATAATAAAAACGTTACACACTTTACGCATTTTATGTTTCTTATGTATTGATATTGCTGGAGATTATGGGCACATGGCATTATATAAGGCATAATAGCCTTAATTAAATTAGTATGCATCAAACCACACACGAATTCACTCTTCAAACTGGTTCTTTGAAAAGTTTTGGTCAAATTAAGGGGTCGGTCATCTGAGCGATTTTTTGTTTATGAACCGATTGTTTTAAAATTTAGCCAGAATACGTAATTTTTAAAAAGGAACAAATTTCGCTTGTGTAACTTGTTCGATTTTAGCCCTAGTTTTTGGATAAATGGACAATATTAATTTTTTCATACCAAATCATCGGAAATTTCAAAGGAATAGAAGTCAATGAGTTTCAATGCTAGAATAAAACTAAAGACAGTTTTAGAATCCTTGAAATATTTCTGACAAAGTCACTGGGCCGAATTACCAATTTTTTCTGTTTTATTTTATATGCGATCCTCTATCAGTATCTAAAATATACAAAATTTCGGTTTTGTAGAATGACAAAAAATTGAATGTAAAATTTAAAAAATCAACCTGTTGAAATGTTGGAAATGTTACAAGGATTTCCAAACTATCTTGTTTTTCGTGCGTGAAAATTCATTGTCTTCTAATCATTTTTAGGTGGAATATTTCATTTAGACGAAACAGCCGAAAAACATAATTTTTATGCGCTATGTGATATAACGCTTATTTTTTACTTGAACCCTTGATTCATGTTGTATTACCATCTACAAATACTATGCATGCGTAATTCCATATTTGTACTGTGAAAAACATAATACATGTATAAATTACAGGAATGAAGTGCATTTTAACTCTCATTATTTTTTGTGCAGACAAGTAAATTTCTTATTTGTGGACCGGTTGTTTTTAAATTTTCCAAGTATATGTAATTTTTAAAAAAGAAACCCATTTTTACTCGGATACCTTTTTCGAATTTGGCCTTAATTTTTAGAAAATGGATATTCTTTTTTGTGTTATTTTGTTCCGATATTTCAAAAAATTATAAGTCAAGAAATTTTTATGATAAAACAAAACCCAAAACAGTTTTGATATGCTTGAAACATTTCTAACAAATTAGTGAAGCCAGATTTTTCATTTCCTTTTGATCCTTGGTTAAAAATTCATGATTTTTGACCCCCATCCCCCATTTTCGACCCCCTTTAGACCTCTCACGGGGGGGGGGGTGTTCTAGTGCTGGTAAACCCATGAAATGAAATTTCAGGACACAATAGCCCACTAACTAAGGATCCTTTTTCAGCAAAAAAAAATCTATATACTTAATTCAGTAACTCAAAATTTGTGCGAGTCCGTTTAGAAAATTGGCTGAGTCTATATGGTCAAGTGAGGTATTAAATTGAAGCCACTGGTGTCTATATTTGCAGAAAACTATCAGATTTGAAAAATATTATTATTTTTTTTCATTTTTTTTATTTTATTTTTATTTTTTTTCTTTATTTTTTTTTTAATTTTTTTTTATATTTTTTTATTTTTTTTTTAGGCAAGTCGGACAACCCGATACTCTGGTTGAACCGGCTTAAGCTTAGCCGGTTACCGGAGGTAACCGGCTAGTTGATCATTAAGACCAAAATGGCTGAGATGACCCCCTTAATCAACGAATGTATCAGAAAATGGGAGGGACAACGATGTTCTAATTACAGTTATAAGATTTGGATAGCATGGTCGCCCACTGGCATTTTTACGGCTAAGCGCTGTTTCCCGGTAATCCACGGCCGATATGACATGTCGGTTGTTCATCTGAGTAATGTTTTCGCCACTCTTCAACAAGAAAGAAACCAATTTTTTCATTGGGGAAATTTCGTCTAACAAATAAGACAAAGATTTTGTAGTCGGTGCTGAGCATTAAGCGTATTTAGACAGCGTACGAGGTCATGTTCAGGATCCTCGATGGAAAGCCGTTTTTTGTATTTGTGAAGCTGCTTCAACCAAGAAGCGTCTACAATTAGGAAAAAGCTCTTTCCTTTGTGAAGAAATGCCAGTTCACTCTGACATCGTTTCTGTTGCATACATCCCAATGCTGTGTATAGCTTTTTCACCTACTGGCACTAAAGCACTTGTGAATGTTGGATGGGATGGATTCAGCAAAGAAATGGTCGCATTTAAAGCAACATGAATAAAATCTGAACACGAGCTCCTAATAAGTCTACAAATTTTTGATCCCAGATTGAAGATATTCGAAGGTTCAGACTGAAACGAGGTATTCAATACGTTTAATTTCCCCAAATTATGATCTAAGAACTCAAAATAAGCGCGAATTAGCTTGTTGTTGAAAGCATTGGCTATCATATCATTTATCTGAGTTGGATCGCAGAACGACAACTCAACAAAGGGTGAGTGCATCCCACTACTCCAGCAATCGTCGTACACAAGCTTGTTAAGAAACTGCACGCCGCACATTGCGAAAAGAACCACAACTTGTTCAGTGGAACACGTTGACTTGTGCTATAATCACTAATCGGATGTCCATGCAATCCAATTTTGAATGAATACCTTCTGCTCATTCAATTCTTTTTGGGATATTCCACTGTAGTTATTGACAATCTTCATGTTTTCTCATGATTTTTACAAACCAGATTTGAAATATAGATTTTACCCTAGATTTAATATTTTTTCTCCTTACCCTAGACTGTACCCTAGGAGGGGTCTGATTACCCTAGACTAGGGTAATTACCCTAGGAGTGGAAGCACTGGCGCACCCACAAGTTGCGTGATTTCAGTTACCGTAGCGAGGCAAAATGTTGCCCCGTGTAATAGGGCCTTTATGGTCGTTGCACTAGTACAGTGGTTCCCAACCTTTCAAATATAGCGACCCATTTTAGAACGAGCAATCAGCAAGCGACCCCGAACCTTAAAATATCTTAGATACATTTATTTTTTCTGTAACAAACTGTCAAATATATGCGTTTTATTCGTGAAGTAACTACATTCCGTATATATATGATTAATTTAAAATTGATTCATAGAAAATTTGAAAGCTCCTTCCTACAACACATTAAATAATTGCAAATCAATTCCAAATTATTCGAACGTACAAATTTCACATCGTTGTGAAAATGTAAAGTATGTTTATGAACTGACCTTAATGAGACGCCTGGAATTGTAGTTCTTTAGCACCCAATTCTATCCTGGGCTCCATTCTCGACATGGTACACCTCAAGTCGTCTTCCACATCTAATTTATTTCAGTACTTGTTTTTAATTATCAGAAGTCGAGAGAATGCTGTTTCACTTAAGTAAGTTGTTGGAACGGAAATAAATTCCTTATATCGATTTCTGATATTACTGTGAATTGTTGGAAATTTTTTGCCCAAAATTCGTATAATTGCAGTTCACCAAATCATGATTTAGCTTCAAAGCTGTTTACAAGTCGATGAACTCTTCTTCTGCTGCTTCAGGGAAATCTGATACACCGAAAGGGTTGATTGTAAGTGAGAAAGATTTGGAACATTCATCACGAAAATATTTTCTCATCTGAACAGTAAGATTTTTCAAATGTTCTTGTATCAAGCCATACAAGTCTATCTTCGATGTCAATTTCATTTGCCGCTTCTTCAACAAGTTGGGCAAGTGTTGGAAACATGTATAATTTCTTTCGACTAATTTTCTTCATCCAGACTTCCAATTTCATTTTGAAAGACGATATATTTTCACACAAAGATATTATTGTACTTTCTTTACTCTGTAATCCTGTTTTAATACTATTCAATATCTCAAAAATGTCGACCATGTATGCTAATTTGCACGACGTAAATTCATCTGTAAACAATGATTCATATTCGCTTGAATTTTGAGAATCAAGAGATATTCGCAGCTCTCCTCTGAATTCAGAAAATCTCTTCAACGCCTTTCCTTTCGAGAGCCACCTTACCTCTGTGTGAAACAAAAGTGCTTCATGGGTTGAACCCAAATCTTCACATATAACTCTGAAGAGCCGTGTTGCAAGTGGCCTTGATTCAACGACAATTTCGGCTTTAATCACTCTCTTAACCATTTCTTTGAATGGTTTAGGCAACGTCTTGGTAGCTAATACTTGTCGATGAATCATGCAGTGAATTCACGATTGATATATCCAATTACTTCTGGACTTATATTTTTAACTAACGATTGGATGCCAGACTTATAACCGAGCATTGCAGTTGCCCCGTCAGTACAAACTCTGCACAATTTCTCCCATTCGATTGAATGATCTTTGAAGAAATATCATCAATTAAATAAAAAATATCAGCAGTAGTATTTGAAGTTTGCAGAGACTTACAAAACAAGAAATATTACTTCATTTTTATAATAACGAACATACACAAGAAGTTGTGCAAAGTTTGTCACAACAGTAGTTTCATCAAGCTGTTTGCTGAACAGCCCAGTAGAAGTTTCTTTTAATTCTTGAATAATTTGGCATAAAATATCCTCGGACATATCTGTTATCCTTCGTTTTACCGTATTGTTTGACACGGACTGAGGCGATAATTTAATTACTGTTTCAGGACCGATCATGAGACCTACAAATATCTTTGGTGCATGGAAAAATAAGATTCTCAGCTATTGTGTATGGTTTTTTAGCTTGCGCTGTTCTTAATGCAAACGTGTATGAAGCTTCATTGACGGATAAATTTTTGTTTTGAAAAGGGTTAAGAATCGCTCGAATAAAGCTAACAACGTGTCACTGCAAGTGCGACATCAACACTGGTGGGAGGAGCGACAGCGGTGTCGCAACCAAAACAAAACTTGTCCAATACTGGACAACCAAAACTCAAAACGTGTTGAGTGACTTATAAGGAGTGACAGCGGTGGTGCGACCCAAACAAAACAGAAACAAAACATGTTCAATACTGTCTCACACGTTGTGTTGAATGACTTAAGGAACTGTTACATTTAGTTTCATAGTGTGAACTTATATAACTGTCTTAATTTTATTTCATAATTTTATTTATTTAACTGTCGTCATTTTTTCCCGTGTTTTATATAATATTCACGTTCGGGTCAAAATCGATTATCGACCCCATGGCGTTGGTGTCGCGACCCCGTTTGGGGTCACGACCCACAGGTTGGGAACCACTGCACTTTAGTACATGCTTAGAATAAATTCTAGAAGTTAAACGGAATTGTGCACTGATAAACCAGTACGAAATCATTAGTGCTTGCCTTAGCATCCACGGTCTACAAAGAACTAATTCACTGTACTCAGGTCCACAAACACAATACAAATACTGGATCCACTCTACCCTCAGATGCCTTAAACTCTGACTGACATAACTGGTATAGCCTGACTTATGAACAATTAAACTGAAGGCAGCACGAGGGGCCAGCACTAGCTTGGCTTCCTATCTATAGGTGCTGAATCGGTTCCCGGCAACATTATTAAATGTGTTAGAAGCCGATCGTGCACCATTATCAAACATTCAAATGATTATGCAAGACATAAATTGCTATGTAAGAACACTTAATAATGGTTAAGCAGACAACTGGTCTTCTAACACACAGGTAAACTGTGACACCACAAATTTAAGATTATCTAATAGCATATCCCAACTCGGTCACTTTTGTAAAATAGGCTGCGCTCACTTTGCAGATGGGCGCAGGCAGATCGCGGCAATGTTGCCGAAATGAGCGCTAAAAGTTCTCGCGCTTAGTCAAACGCGACACATTCTTTAGTCTTATGTAGGACATCTCTGACTTTCCAAGAACGGTATTTTATCTGCACACAAAAAGTGAAAAATAAAATTACTTTCGTTTGTTGTACGTTTCAGAATAAACATACCAAATTACACATTAAATAAGGTAAGTTGGTTTTAGGGCTCACTAAATACAACAAAGGAAGAAGTAAGGTACCGTTTGATATTGATTTAAAGGAGCAAACGAATCCATGAACAAAGTGTCTTCTCAGGCAATACTTTCTGCTCATGGAAACTTTAATTTAAGAAAAAGTGTTTGATAAAAGTTAAAAGTTGGAAAAGGAAGTCAGAGGGGCTGAAAGTAGGACAGCTATTATCGAAAAAATGGTCCTGAAGACAATACCTTTTTTGTTTCAACTCAACGAAGGCATACCTAACATATAGCTTGGGACCTGTCATCTTATTCCTAGAGGGCTAGTTTCCATAGATATATTTGCTGTATCTCATGAACGAAATGAAAATGATGAAGCAACTACTGAATAATTTAGTTTACATTTAGTTTGTAGGTCTACTACTAGAACTATAAACAACAACTAACATTATTACTTTTACTTAAAATGAATAACTCTGGGCAAAGAATAAATTTATTCAGCACTTGTTTGGGTTATTCAGTTCTCCTCAGAGGGATACAACTATTACATATCTAGGAATCACTGCTCCCAGGAAAAAAATGTGAGGCCTCGAGCTAAAGGCTGAGTTCTTTCGGTTAAAATGTAGTAGGGTTTTGATTAGTTATGAACCATATTTTGCATTCACTGCTGTTCTTATTTCACTTCTTCTGACTTTCTTCGTTGACTTTATCTCGTTTCATAAGTCCTTTTTTATTTTACTTAATATGGCTAGCGCAGGTTAACCGTCTCTATGCGTTTGTACGTTTCGACCTTCTTAACCATTCGAAGGCAAAAGTTTGATAATGTTTGAGATAACAATTAGAAAACGTTATCGAGTTAAATGACTGATTGAAATGACGTCAATTGAACTCAGAATGAAGTTTTGCTGAGTTTCTTCGCAGCAATATAAATTGTTCTAAAACTTGTAGGAAAGTTGAAATAAGCATTCACTTTTTTAGGGTTGAATTTATATATTGAAAATTTTATTTTCGTGTAAAATTTATTGATCTTTGTTTTACACATTTACCTTCAGCCATTCAATGGTTCCTTGTAAATTCTAATTTCTTTTCACATAGAATGCAGAGAAGAGATAAGAGGTGTAAGCTAAATTTTGGTTTGATGTACCGCCGATTTCCCCTGTGTCAAACGTGTCATTTAACAGACAAAAGTTTGTCACTCTTTCTCTACGACATACAATTGTGTGTCGGTTTTGTAGCAAGCATAGGGAACGCCTAAGTGTTTCAGAAAAGGCTCGTATTTATTTCTGTATGATGGCGAAAGACACTTTTCATGCGCAGCGAAAGATCGCAGGGTGTTCAAAACACTTGAATAAAAAATCAAGAAATTGAAGGCCTTAGGGGCGCACGCTCGATATGGATTCACTAACCATCCCACTGCAGCATGTTTCTTAACTTTGAATGAAGTTGCTCCTCCTCTCAGAAATATCACAGTAGCTTTTGTGCCTGCCTCTGTAAAGTCGATGAGTGGGTTACCCCGGAGAAAATAAAGGAAAAATGAAACAAAAAAGAAGCGTGCAATTTAAGTTTGGGAGGGGTTTGAACGACAAAATTGGCAGGTAAACGTCGCAAGAGAAGCCATTATGCCTACTGTTATGCATAAAATCAGGGACTATTCCGCGCACCATGAAATATTTGACTATCGAGGGTTTGGCTGAAAAAATGAACTTGCTGGTATTGTACGAAGATTACTTGGCGACTGTGAGTGGATTTAGGGAACCTAAGGACTAGTTAACTAATGTAGTATGCAAAAGTGACATTAGATGTAGGGGGCTACCTCCGTGAAAAAGTAATTTGTATTCTCGATATGACAGTCCACTCAGGAGGAGACAGCTGTATCCATGGGAATTTGCCATTCTAGTGTCAAAGTGTGAGGCCCTGAATGTGGCCTACTTTTTGTTGAAATCGAACAGGTTTTCGTTATTTTTGCGGATCATCTTTTTTTATTCAGTGCTGTCCTGTTTTCAGTTCCTATAACTTGCTGTAAATATACTTAGTGAAACAATGTTGAAGGGCAAGAAAACATCGACATAGGCTTCGGGGTTGACAGAAGAAACGTCGTGGGGAAGAAAATCGAGGAAGAAACGTGGGAAGCGTCTCCTCGAGCATGGGGTAACTGAAATAGGGGTGGGGGAAATGATTCTTGGACAGACTTTGTGCAAGCTACGTGAGCATAATTGAAGCTTGAAATATAAAATTACGTACTAATGGAGCGTACATAATGTTTTGAAATAAGGGTATAAGGAATGCTTAAAGTATCTAGATGATTACCCCCGGAATGTTGGGGGCTCTTACCAGATTAGACGAATAGAGCTCGGGGGAAGCGGAGGGTAGGCGCATAGGCGCATTGTGGGCATGAGAGGCCTTCTTCTCAAGTCAAGTGGGACTTCGTCAGTGTTGGGCGCGAATGTCACACCAAACGACGATATATATAGCCAGAATTGGTCCAACGGGTGGTACGTAATTAGTTGAAGCGATTACGAGTGTTTTATTCAGGGAGATCGAAAGAAATATTTAGTGTAATTCAAACATTGAAGAAATGTCAATTATTACATTTGGTTTCAAACTTGTGAGGATTGATGACGCCATCTTGAATCATTTAAAAATTCGTGACTTCGTTCAAGCTTTCAAGAAATTCAGCGCAATTTTTTTGCTTGTTATTAGTAGGGGAATGAGTCATTAATTTACAGTCGTTATCAAAATCAAACGCGTATGTCAGTGAAAACTGCAGGTTAAAGAACTGAGTTTTGTTAGAATTTTATTAACTAACTATACATTTACAGGGGATTAAAGCATAAAAGAATAGATGATTGAAATCAATATAACATCCCCAGGTGGGGAGGGTTCTCAGAGGAAGCTTGGGCGTGATAGCCAATATGTTCGGCAAGATACAAAAGGGGGCGTTGTGTCAGACGTCATCACGAGGGCAGGCAAGGACGCGGGAGAGAAGGCCAGCACAAGCTACGTCGTGCGAGCGCTAACGAGGGACAAACGTTAGCAGGCTTCGGAGCCAGGCTGTAGACAGTGAAAGAAAGCCGCAGATTCAACCACAATTCGAGTGTATCGAAACAACGGGATTACTGTCGTGTCTCTAGATGGGTCAAGAAAGTGTGATTTTTCAGAGGCTCAGCAAAAAATATGTGGCCGACAAGTGTCCAACTAGTGTCAACAGAAATGTGCTTAGCATACGGTGCGTATGGCAGCTCTTCCTTGGAGGAGAGTGCTTAGTGTTGAAATCATAACATGGTGATTTAGGAGTGGAATTTCAAACCATGTGTTCTGCTGTGGTTGACCTGGTGTTGCTCATTAAAATTTGGGAATTTTTATTCATTATGTGATTGTGCTAGGTAAGGCGATTATTCACGAAGTTATATATTACTCACGAGTTTATTTTCATTAAAGCAGTAAAATCATTCGGTGATCGATATTTCCCCATGTTGATCAAGCAAGTAAATGCAGAGTAGGTAGAACACTCCCTATTTCTATATGTGTGGCTTGATTGTTTAAACGTTTTAAGATTCTTCAGAAATGATATTGCTAAATTTCATCGTTTTGTAGGAAATACAATGACTTTCAAAAGAAGCTGCTTGCAGAAATTTCATTGGTGGTTTGTTCCTGGTGATATTAAACTGGCTGACTTAAATTCAAGTGGATCAATAGTTTTTAAATGGTTTAGCAAACCTTGTTGGGAAGTTGAACCTGACTTTCAGTGGACACCTTTACTCTAGATCGATTGGGCAGGTTAGTGCGAATGACTGTAACTCAGAGCTCGAAAATTTGAGGAAGGTTACTGCTGCAGCCAGCCATCGATATTTTTTAAGATCCACCTGCATAGCAGTTGCAGTCCTCTACGGGCGATTGGACTAAATGTGTCAAAGTTAGCTTTTTTTTGGTATGGATAACTACCATGAAAAAAAAATTTACAAAGCATCTACTGCCAATAACAGAATTGGTAGGTGCTGAATCAGCCGTTCATCGTGTCAGTCAGAAGAAGCATTTCTCGAAGTAAATAAAATTTTTGAAGAGACCATTGGCTGCCCAAGGCGGAGATACTCTCGAAAGATTGTTAATATATGTATCACAATGGCATTCTATGAGAGGGCGGACACTTTTCCATCATTTACACGAGTTAAGCTTCGAAGCATCCAGTTATTTTGCTAGGTAAAGATTCTGTCGTAGGAGTTATGGTTGTGTGGAAGCACACGAAAATTGGTCACATGAGTATTAATTACATTTTCTTAGTTGAGGCAAGGACACTGGAACACGATGAACACGGCGCTAGCAAAACAAATTTCCCACCAAGAGTAATTTTCAACTATTTGTTGATTGTAAAAATCACCCCTGTCGTCATAATGCTTGCTGTCAAGCACGGGAATTATCACCAGCTTTCTTTCACATTTAAGATGAATTTTTCACGGCGAAAGTGGAGGTGCAGACATTTATTTCACATCGATAAGGATCATTTTTTGTATTTTCCCAAGTCAGTAAAACATCTGTTAACAAAAAATGGCAGGAATGAAGCACATGACTTCGAACTGACCACTAACTTATGCAGGTAAATTATGACGTGTAACATTATGTATAATATTATATACTAAGATAATGGTCGCACAAAACACCCTTCACGGGCATACGAGTACATCTACTGTATCTTTAAGAATTAGCACATCCAGAGGAAAATGTGAAATCCTGAGCAGGAAACTCGGTAGGCCTTCGTTTTTGTCGAATAAGAATACATTTTCTGTGTTGTTAAATTCTAAGCGTTTTCACCTTACTAGTTATGCATCTCGTCCATTATTTTCTTTTTCAACACACATCTTGTTCAATAAATATCCTTTGCAACTTACTTTTTCTATGCGCAGGGGATCTTTGGGAGAATACATTTTGCGTTTAGATTCCACATGGTGATAAGCAATAGACAAAAGAAAGAAAAAGAAAAACAGTTTATTTCCAATATAGTTGAAACATGAGAAGTTTACAACATTGGTTTTTAAAATATCTTAACATTAATCTTTAGTTGTTACTTACTCATGGGTATCGTAATACTCATGTCACATGTAGACACAAAAATGATTGATAGAAAAGCACTAAAAAAGCGTTCCCTTCGTTGCGTTTATCTGATTTTGGCAATGCAAATAATTATAAGTAACTTAGAAAACATAATCCTAGCGACGCATAGTTCAAACACTCTCGTTATTGAGCACTCATATTGAAATATGAGCAAACGAACATAGTAACGTGTGATACGAGGGATTGATATTAGAAGTAAAAATATAGAAATTTCATGGTATTTTTGAATTTTTTAAAATTCTATTTGATGGTCGTTCCACTCTATTTTCAGACGCAATTTTGCTGTAGATGGTTAGATATAGGAAACGTTCAAGCCGATTACAATGAGCTTTAACTTGCCTCTTTTTTCATCTTTATTTGTTTGGAAGAGGCGGAAGGTTTCACCAAATAAAACTGCATTCAGATCAATGTATATTATACGCCAGTTCATGAGAAGAGTTGTGCTTGGAAGATGTGGCTGCCCGCAACAATAGATTACTGCACTTGAACAACTATACGTACTCCGTTACTGCTAGTCGTAAAGGTGCTCTTTTTCACCTAAATTCGGAAAATTTGAGAAGTAAATGGTTGCGCGAACTTCAAAAACCAAGATTCATTCTCAATCGAGCTCTATTTTCACTTTTGCTTCCCTCATTTTTGTTTTTCAAACACGTAACCAATACTTTTTACAGCTTCAAGCCTGCTCATAGAAACTGAGACGTCACAGTCGTGATCGCAGATCTCTCACCATTTGCGATGAACAGAACGGTCGAGATCAAGTTAGCTCCTATCTACAGCTAACTTCCCATGTAACGAAGCTGGCCTGGCTTTATAAAAGCCTTAGAGATAAGCACGAAAATTTTATATCTCATATGAATAAAAAATTCAGTGACCAATAATTATTTAATATACGACACAAAACAGAAATGTAATTAGGCTGGTCGACAACACACAGTATTAACCCGCGACATTCAATTCGAATACTGAGTGAGGAAATATTGTGCTCATGCATTTTTTTGTTACATCTGTTACTTATGGGTTTCATTTTATCACTGGCGTGAATGAGTTTCATGAGGTAAGACATTTCACACTGATTTCATTTGCATCATGATCCATATAACACCTGTCGTCAAAATTCGTCAGTTACACTGAAAGTTTAGCACAGTTCAACAAATCCCTGAAAAACGCTCAAAATTAAACACAATCACTAAAATCTGTTCGGGTAAAGGCCTCGATCTTTCAAGCTCTCTATCATTTTAAGTGCATTTGCCTTCTTTGACGCGCAAATGAATCAGAAAATACACTATAAATAGGCTCAAAACGTAAACATAAGGGCTTAACATATCATAACTCACCATGTATGTAATTCTTAATCATTTTCACATAATATCACAAATTTTTAAAAAAAAATTAAACTGATACCTCGTATACTTTAATTTGATTGATTCATCGAAAACTGGCTCCATTATTAGAACGAGTAGTATGATGTCATTGATGTGTTACCAAGGCTGGAGATGCAGGAGACATTCTCGTGCAGGAGGCTAAGCAAGTTTGTTAGAATGTAGAGGATTTTCCAGCAGAAAGACTGTTACCACTTGAAGCTAATAAGCCTATCACGCAAGCTCGGTGTCAGCCACTAGCGGGGGCAAGAGCTTTGTAGTTGAACTGGACAATAGAACTAATTTACCGCACTTTACGTGTGATGGCTGGCTCGGGTAACTCACTGTTAAACGTAATATGAAGGCTCAAAATTTCAGTTCAACCTTCATTAGTTATAGGTCAATAATTGGATGCTAGAGTCTGTGTGCCACGATTCCTTTCTTTACGAAGTCTAGTAGTGAATGACGAATCAAACACGCAAAGTTTAAAGTTTAAGGTATTTTCACAGGGTATTTTATTAAGTCAAACTACACCATAATTATTTTCATTACTACTACATTTTGCTTGTTTCAAATTATTGTAAGAATTTTGTGCAACGTAGGAAAAGGTACAACAGATATAGTTAGAAGTAAATGCAAAGTACTTCAGAGTAATGACACAGGAATTCAATAGAGACGGCTATTTCAAAGGTATTACACCTGCTTCCATTATAGTTTGGGAAGACCGTGACGCGGTCTTCCATCGGCTGAATCGCAGCATTGGAGGCAATGAACTAACTAAATAACTAACTTATTTTACGGAGGCAACTCTAACTCTAAGCAACGAGGAGCGCGGTAACGTAATATGTTTATATCTTGATGTCACCTAATTACAAACTGCAAACTAAATTTTCGCAACCATGTGACAAAACCCAATATGTTTAGGACTAACTTGCTTCTTGTGCTTGTATTTTTCAGGTATTCTAAAATATTTCCAAAGGGTGTTAAATCCTCATCTTGAGATATTTTGAAGCTATGTAAACTCGTGATCAAAAGTTTAAAACCACTGGAAAATTTAGAAAAATGTTAACTTTTTAGTGATAAATAATTAAATGCATTAACTAGGGATCGGTAATTACTAGAGGTAAAAGGTGAGATATAAAAAAAAAACAATTGTAACAATTTATTAAGCAATCAACACTTCTGATGAATAATCCCTTTTTCAGTTGATCAAAATGATAAGACCACCTACAGAAATCATAGGAAATCTTTCTTCAAGGACGTTAAGGTGAGCAAACATTGAACTCAGTAATGAGTACTGCCTCCATTCTTGTTAATAACCTCAAAAATTCCTCGTGGCATACTAGAAACGAGGGTTTCCATGAGGGCTCGAGGAATGTTGTCCCAGCTCCTGAAGATGGCAGCACGAAGTTCGTTTACTGACGCAAATTGTTTACCATTTCATAAACATCTCTCGCCATCCACCCCCAAACATTTTATATTTTGTTCAAGTCCAGGGAAATATGCTGGATAACGCAAAACAGTGACCTCATTTTCTTGAAAGAAAGTCGTAGTCTGGCGTGCGTTGTGGACTGCTGCATTACCCTGCTGAAAAATCCATCCATCACCACACAGACGAGGACCCTCTGCTGACAAAGATGATCTTTGCAGCAGTCCGACATAACCAGCAGCTGTTTGATGACTCTGCACCTCCTGAAGCTCCATGGTTCCTCTGTAGGAAAATGCGCCCCATACCATAACGGAGCCTCCGCCACTATGGCGCGTGGAAAACATTTCAGGAGGGATTTCTTTGTCATGCCAGTAACGTTGGAAGCCATCAGGGCCATCCATATTGAATTTTTTCTCATCAGAATACAAAACTTGAGACCACTTCTCAACGTCCCATGTTTGGTGCTCACGAGCAAACTGTAAACGGGCCACTTTGTGACATTGAAGCAACCGAGGACCTTGTAGACGCTTTTTGTTCTTCATGCCGTTTTGTCGTAAGTGCCGCCTGATCGTTACTGCACTGCAATCAGCATCTGTGAGGGCCTTGATTTGCTTGGTAGACCCGTCTTCTGTCGTGAGAAACCACTCGTTTTATTCTCCTACCCAATACAGGTAAAATTTTTCTTCGGTCTACCACTAGATTTTGCTGTTCCATAATTCTCTGGGTTCTTTAGGAAGTTGCAAATTACAGTTTTACTGCAGTGAATCTCAGCTGCGATTGACCGTTGCGATAAGCCTTGCTTATGCAGTTCGACAGTTCGACCACGTTCAAATTCGGAAAGTTTGCTTGCTTTGGGCGTGGTGAAACCTTTACGCTATCGGTGCCAACCTGTAACTAATCTAAAATGCCGGAAATTACCCTTAAACTGAACTTTTTTACTCTGGTCTTATAATTATGACCAACTGAAAAAGCCATTATTCATTAAAAGTGTTAATTTCTTAATAAATTGTTACAATTGTTTTTTTTTGTCTCTCTCACCTTTTACCTTTAGTAATTACCAATCCCTAGTGGAATGCATTTAATTATTTATCTCTGAAAAGTTGGCATTTTTCTAAATTTTCATGTGGTCTTGAACTTTTGATCAGGAGTGTCTCTTAATTAGGACCAATACTACATTCGTCTTAGGGTTGTAATTGAGTGACGAAGAAATTAATGACGCGAAAATCGAAGGAAATTGTAATCATTGGAAACCACCAGTGCGAAGCTTCAGCATTTAGGGGAACCTAAATATTTAAAAATAAAACGTTTCACATTTTACAAGCAACTATTCTGTCTGTCAAGTCCATTTGAATTGAATTTTAACTATTTCTTCAGTGACCACCGGTGGCTCACGCCTCAGTCAAAGTGTTAATATCGGTATCGACTCAAAATTGAAGACAATCTAAGCTGCTCAAACCATTAAAAGTCATTTCAACATTCACTCGTTTGGAAAATATACGTGACAGTTCTGAACTTCATTAGCTAAATAGCTAATGAAGCTCCATGTAGTCATGACGACGGTAACTGACAAGTTCACGAAAATAATCCATCTGATAGCTTGCATGATTTGTGGTTGGACAGCGTCCCCCACTGGCAGCCGTACTAGCCGCGCCGCCTCTTCCCGTCTCACATGTCGACTCGATGCTACTCCTCCTTCTGGGCGCCTCCTCCTACAGAAGAGGACCATTCTTTGAGACGGTGACCGGGCAAGACCTGCTGGCGAGCTTGAGCGCCAGACTTCCCTTCTCGAAGGACTTCTCTTTCGTAATCTTGTTGAATAAGTGCACGCCGTAGCTCTCGGGGAATATCTACAAGATAAATAACTACCAATTTTAAAGTATCCTCCGTTGGACCAATAATGAAAGAAATACAGTTAATGGATAATTTCTTTTTCTTTAGCTAGATTAAATTTCTAGTGATATATTGAGAGATTTTACTTAATTGTTCGTTTAGTGATACATAAATTTACAAAATATTCAAAAATCGGAGACAATGAGAACTTTGACCTGATCCATTTTATTAAAAAAACGGGTTACATCCAACATCTTGTAGGGCTTTATTTCTCGACTCACCTCTTCAACTATTTGCTGGCTTCTTCCTTTTGAACTGCTCAGAAAAAGAATTTTCCAATCCCTTCCTAAGATAGGGTAAAAGGAAGACTGCCCAAGCAATGTCCAGTCACACACTAGAACCTGAGTGGATTTCCCGCGTCCTTCTCCGCTGGAAACAGCCAGTGTGCCTGGAAAATTTGCTTGAGTTATCTCTTCTTTCTTTTAAGCTCTTATTAGCTATCTAAATACTAAAAGATGTAAGCATAAAACTACTAGTTAATGAGCGATAAATCGGCGTTCAGAATCAGTTTATCGAAACAAAGCTCTTTACTTGAAGGAAAAATAGCTTGACTATGAAGACCTAATCTCTTTATTACAATTTTTGAGTAAAATAGCACTATTTGCTGGAGGTGAACGGTATTTTTCAAAAATACTTTTCAGAAATATACTTCAGTCGTCACGTAGAGAATTGTACACAAATTCACCTCTGGAACACGCAGGAATAAAAAAATTCCAGTTAAACATTGACAAAAGGTATTCATTAACTGAAATATAAACAAAATGTGAAAACCTAAAAATTAGATACGGTTAAAAGCGTTGGTAAATGTTAACAGGTGAATGACAGGTTCAACGAACATCAAGGTACAAAAATGATGAACGACGTGAGAAAAAGCAATAAGTACAAAAATAGACGTGAGAATTTGACGTCGTACCTATCATATTGGTAGGTCCTCACCGATTGATTGATTGATTAAAAATTAGTTTTAGCTTCCCTTTGCCACAACAAAGATATTCACAGAGAGGAAGGATGAAGGCACCATTTAATATAGAATAAAGGGAAAGTGGAATCAATGTACAAAGGGTCTTCCCGCAAAGGGTCCCGTGCACGCAGAAACAGTAAGGTAAGTAGGAAGGTTATGAAACAAGAAAAAGTTGAAGAAGAAAGTCAGAGGTGCTGAAAACAGGATAGCAGTGAACCGGAAAACAGATTGTCCTTAACAAAAGAATAAACATTTCATATCAACAAAAATAAGGCCCACCTAACTCTCAGCTCGGGAACTCATATTTTCCCCCTGGGAGTGCTAAGTTCCATAGATACAATAGTTGTATTCCCCTGAAGACAGATTCTCACCGAACTAACATAATACTTTTTACTGTGTCTCAATGGCATTAGCTGCGCATCCAACATAGGTCGCATTACAGCAATCTTCAGTTTCACTAGCAATATTAACTGCCTAACTCTTCAAGAGCAGATCCAGAGGCATGAAAGTAGAAATTAAAGCAGTTTATCAATTTCCCCTGAATTTAGTGGAAAGGCAGGTAATAACAACTCAAGGAAAACAGTCTATAGCAAATCACAAAATGCTGGATTGCATGCGCGAGTTCCAGCTTCGGGTTCAAAACTAAACCAAGCGTGAGACCATGCCGGACTGACTGTCAAGGAGTAGAATATAACGAACCGTATGCAAATTACAAGTTTAATTTTAATGACTACATTTCTAAGCTAATTTCATTTTACTAGAATAACTAAAACGCACTGTGGAAAGAGTTAACACCTGCGCTGGGCTTGTGTACCAACAAGCCTAACCCTGAAACATTTGCTGTTTTGATTTCCGTTCTTCTTGAGTCACCTGCAGATTAAGATCGCATATGAGCTCTGCCAAAAAATACCAGATTCGGGAGGCTTCAGCACTCCGTCCTCATGCAAGGCTTCATCAGCACTTCTTGGTTATAGGGATATCATCAGCGTCGTTATGACTCTGCTACCTGGGACCTTACTTTAAGACATTTTCTTTCAAGAATTCTGCTTATGCTTATGTTTATTACACTTCACCAATAAAATGTGATCTCAACGAATTTAAAAGGATGACTTTATTTGTAAACATATAAGCTCTTCGTGAAGCTCCAAGCCCAATATTGGAGCCAGGCTGCTTCCAGGCTGTGCTGCCATCGCAACAATTTAGGAAATTTATATTTTCAAACAGCGATAGAAAATTTGTACCTTCGAATCTCGAAAGAACCATTCCGCAAGTTCACTCGTTTTTCAGAAACGCTCTCTTCCGGTACCTTAGGTATGTAAACTCAGCGTGCCGGGCAGAAGCCGCCAATTTTGTTTGAAGTGTAATGTGTATACGCCAGAGAAGGAAATGTAAGTGTGTTAAATGTTAAGTGATATGGGCAAGATTGTTTCACTATGACTAGAGATGTCTGTTTTGTGTTTCTAGCTAGTGAGTGGCAGTGAATCATTAGATCCGAGGAAAACTGAAGACTTCATGTGATAGTGGAATGTAATTTATGCTGCCACAGTCTTCTATCTCCCCTTACAATAGTGATTCTTCATTCGTGGTGTCATTGTAAAATAACTCTGTAGCTAACAATTTTATACATTGCTCAAATTGTCAAGTTGGACTTGATTTGTGTTGAACAGTGTCGTGAGACTTTCTTGCAAACACTCAGTCTGTTTGGTTAGATATTTTGGTTAGATTGTTGAGCCTGATTTGATCTGTGCTTATCAGAGCTATTTAATTCATTTGCTGGAATTCACAGCCGGATTCATTGTGCTCAGTTGTTAATTTGCTCTATGTACACTATGTTATATAAATCCTTGCCAACTTTGGTAGATTAAAGCTGTGGTTTCAGGGCTCTAGAATTATGTAATTCCTCACTAAAATTGCTATTTTACCAGTCTAAAGTGGTTGATTTGCCTATTTTTTATTTGTGCGAATTTACTCGACGGCGGGATATGTTAGATCACCTAATTGATTTCGAGTGTCCTAAAAGGATGTCTTCATTCTCATTGGTTAATTATTTACTTGTACTGATGTGTCTAAATGTTGAGTTACTAAACCTTTGTGACTGGTCATGTTGAGTCAGAAACAACTCCAGTTGTCAAGCGTTGTTTATATAGGAATAGCCGTGTTACGTCAATTTAGCGTCGACCTGGTTAGACATCAGTGTGTGGAGTACTACCTGCCCTTTGTATTTTATACGTGTCTCATTAGGTTGACTCTTATATCTGAGTGTGCCATTAGGATGCACTTATGAAAATTGTGCTAAGACTCGCCTATAATTTGTGTGTTGGCTAAGCCGCTGAAGTATTACCCGTGTTCCCTGAGATAGGTTTCTTGTGCCAGTGATGCAGTTCTGCTCCAATTTTTGCGTCCTTATTTTCTGATTTGCATTCTGCATCACCTTTAGATTTGTAACCTCTAAAAACTGTATATTTTTGTATTACTTTTGTGCTAACTAGACTCTTCTCCTGCCGGAAAATTTATGTACTTCATGAAATGACTGCTTTAGACAAGTTTCACATCAACTGTGGATTTCTTTGAACCTTCCTACGTCCAGTCACAATAAATTTTCAACATCTCTGCAATGCCTCAAATGGCCAAAAGAAGCTCAAAGAAAACTTTTCAACTAGCTGTAGTTGAAGCGGTAAAGACCTATGACGATCTTTACGAAGCTCTATCCTGGTAGCATCAAGGAGAGGAAGAGACATCGGCCATCTTGTCCTTCATTTCTGAACTCAAGATCAAGCGCGATCATTTCATAACTTCAAGCAGAGCTTTTGAAGGTTCATTGGAATGAGCAGGCCATAAGCAACGATATCATGTACAATTTTTGAAGAGACGTGTCATGCTGGGAGACTGCTTGGCCGCGTCGCGACGCTCAATAAACAGATGGAGAGGCTTGGAGGGGCCCTATTATCCAACCTTGATATCGAAGATCTGTCATCTCTGCGTAGTGAGTAAATTTTCAAACCAACCTCAGTGAGAAGGGAAAGGGTTGGACCCTTTTTCACACAACTGTCAGTAGCCTCTGAGGTTTCTACTTACTCATAAGGAGAAGATGAGGAATCACATGAGCGTGAAAGCAACCTAGATGATCTGGCAGGGCTGATGGACCGGGCTCCAGTGAGCTCTGCAGGTCTATTCTAGAGCCTAGAGGAGATGCACACCATAGACTGAGAGCTTCCAGATATGAGGTACGAAGACATGATCGAGGTACGAAAACCCAGTACCAGAAAACCTCCGGAAACTGACCATAGAATCTACAAATGTATTTTCCACAAGGTCGACGCCCTTGAAACCTGGGAGTGCCGGTCTTTTGGAAGACTACCAATCGACCTGAAGAAGCTCTTCACCGAGGCGAAGGTATGCTTCCGGTGCCTCGGTCCCCATTACATCAGGAACTGGGACAAGCAAGTGAAGTGTTTTTACTGTCAAGGCCCACACTTGACGGTCATGCACCGGCCAAACACTAAACAGGTGACCCCTGGTGAGGTCGGCATCTGTACCAGAACGAAATGCCTGGACCTAGAGTACAGAGAATTTTCCCAGACGCTGTTAGTAGATATCACTTCGACGTCTACTCAGAGGAGAGTGCGTTGTTACGCCATCATTGACGAACAAAGCTCTAGATGCTTTGCGTACCCTTCCCTGATGACACACCTCGATCTTAAGGCCACTCCTTGGAAGTACGCCATCAGAACAATAAACGGTCTGTAGTTCGAGGTGGAGGGGCACACCATCACCGGGCTCGTGATAAAAGGTGTGGGTGAGGATCGATAGCACCAGCTACCATCCACGCGGGCTAACAAGAACATCCCGGACACGATCGACGAAGTTGCCACTCCAGACGTGGTGAAGAAGCTCGGTCACGTTGCCCACATAGCCAAGCATTTCAATGAACACGACCCTTCGGCTCGGTTACTGATACTCATCGGAAGAGATGCCGTGTCGCTCATGGCATCTAGACACTATGGTGTACGAGGCCCCCTCGCCTGCAAGACCGCACTGGGCTGGGCGCTGTTGGGACCATTGGATGGAGGAGTGGGAACCCAGCAGCCCACGACCCTGCAGACGTCGTTCATGAGCCGCGACCGCGAGGTTCATCATCTCATAGGCGAGATACGTGGACCCACTCCTGGGGTGCAGGTTCTCGGCAAGGAACGGGTAGATGACGAGGTTCATGGTCTGAGTGTATTAGGCAACAAATCTGTAGGTATGTTAAGTGCTGATATCGAAGTACAAGACGATAGTGTTGTTGCCTTTTTACCCGTCACTAGAGCTCCACCGAAATCGTATATTAATGACGTGTACGTATTAGGAAGAACGAAGACGACGTTAGGAAGAATGCTTAGAGATCCCTTTCATGCACAGCTTAACGTAGAGAAGATGCAATCAAATGTCGACGATAATCACGTAGAGGATGTAGTTGACGAGGAACACTCCGAGAAAGATGTAGCATTGTACTCACCTAAGCTTTCTGTGAAACTAGCACGAGAAGGGAAAGTTGGGTTAGTGTTAGACGGTCCAGCAAAGTGCAATGGACACCGTCTCAATGATGAGTTGTTGACATGTCTCGATTTGAATGGTAGCCTTAGAGGTATATTGCAGAAATTCCAACTCCGTCAGGTAGCCTTTACGATTGCTATAAAGATGAGGTCCCAATTTTTCGGGGTTAACTTAAAGAGAAGAGTGAAAAGGCCAGGGATGGAAGAAACTTGAATGGGAATATGAAGTTGTTCACTGTACCAAAAATATTTGAGAATGTGAACGACTACATTCATGTGATTGATTGGCAAGTCTGCCATCTTACTCAACCTCTTGTTCTTCGAGGCTTTCCATTTGATAGGATTGCCAAGCTTATGGAATCTGGAGACTTGGAGCAAAAAGTCCCTCAGCTTCCATGACTCACCCGGGTAGCGGAGAGGGCAGTTTGGCACGGAAGCATCAGTAAAGGTTTGTGGGCACGAAGAAAGAGATGACTATATCAAGAATATTTTGGAATCGCAAATGAAGGTTGGAAAGTTCGAGACTAAGAAAGATTTTAATGAGTACTTCACTTAATTAAATGCCATGGAAGTTGGTTAAAGGTAAGTAATCGGCCATGGAAGAAAGAATGGGGTCGGTTAGGGTGGGACTCGTTTACAGTCACCACGCCGCAGTAAGTCCTGGCAATCCTTTATCACTTATTTCATCAATAGTGAGTAAAAATATTTGCAATAAACAAGCAGAGAGCGGTAATTATTAACGTAATTAGCATTGCTCGAAAAATAAATTGGAAGGACGAATTACGAAAAGTTTTAATTTTATTGTCACTTTAGAGATGGTGAGGAGGTAGAAGATGATGTCACAGCTTCGCAAAATTTCTTCAGTACCTTCTTCAAAAACATAGAAAATCATTACAAACTAGGCTATAACAAAATTTAGTTGTGTAATATTTTTATTATACATATATATATATATACATATATACATATATATATATATATATATATATATATATATATATATATATATATACATATATATATATATATGTACTGGGCTGGACACTGTTGGGACTATTGGATGGAGGAGGGGGAACCCAGCAGCCCACCACCCTGCAGACGTCGTTCATGAGCCGCGAGGTTCATCACCTCACAGGCGAGATACGTGGACCCACTCCTGGGGTTATATATATATATATATATATATATATATATATATATATATTTATATATATATATATATACTGTATGCACAAGAAAAATGAACATTTTGAGTGCTTGAGGAGGTAGAGGATGCTATATTTTCATATATTTTCTGCTAAAGTACTATAATACAGATTATTTCTTATCATTATATATATATAAGTAAGACCACATAAAATAAGGTAAAAGGAAAACGTGTACTTATTGAGTATTTCAGCAAAATTAAGATTAAAAAATCAATTTTCAAGTGCGTTGAGGAGTTAAAAGATATCGAACAATTCCACTCAAATCTGGTAGAAATTTTTTCTCCTGCCGTGACACATTTTTAGAGGCAGCCCAACTTCAATCTAAAACAAAGTTCAAAAACGCTCCACCCAATTCTACATGTACCACTCGAAAATTACACCTCATCAATGTGAGCAGGAAAAATGAACCTACATCCTCATCTATTCCAATTGTTAAAAATTGGAAGACCATCCAACCCATAAATGCGCACAGCATACGCAATATTGTTCAGAATGTTCCTCCCAAGAACACAACTACCATCGATGCACAAGCACACTCAAACAATGCCTAAATTGCAACGATCCGCACTGAACACCAGCATTTAGTCGCCCTTACAGGAAAACAAAATTAAACGAAAAAACAGATCATGAACAACAGGAACAACATCACAGAACCCAGAATACATACGCCGAAATCGCAAAACGTGCTATACAATAAACAAATCCACCATGGCATGCCCTCACGCTAACCTCACAAAAGCACATCAACTTACTGCACTTAAATAGCAGCTCTCAACAGAACTCAAAGATTCGGCGACCTGTCATTATAATTTCTGAAAATGAACTTTAGTATTGACACTACTTTCCCGGACTGAGACTCAGCCGCCATCTTTAATTTCTACTAAAAATCACATAAACCACCACAAGAAATAGAAATTGAGCAAGACTAAACAGTAAAATTCTCTTTAAAATCCGAACGAGAAGAAATAGAGGCAATCACAGATACCGAAGCAAGGACAAAGAGGAGGATAAGTGATGATATGGGCAATTCAACAATATTACGAGACAATAAACACAACTTCCGTATGAAGCTATACAGAAATTTTATTGACAATTCCCCAATCCTAGAGGAACCCCCAATAGAATGACACATTCAGGAACTGAGCAAAAAAGGAATTGACAAAGGATTGAAACTTACCGTCCAAGACCTCAGATCACAAACCTTAATGGAATATATAGGAAACAACAAGGTCAAATTTACTCGTACGAAAATAAACATCATTTCACACGGAGACATCATAATCTTTCCGAGACACCAATCACTAATAACAGCCATCAAAGGACTAAGAAATAAATTGCTCCAAAATGACTCTCAGGAAAATAACAATAATACAGCCGAATATGCAGTCGTGGAACACCAACAGAATAACTCTATCCAACATTTAAAACACACTAGACCCAGGCATAATACTCATTAACTGTCAATCTTATAAACAACAAACTCCTCAAGATATTTAATTACAATTGTTTTCATTCAAATGAGCTGAACTAACATCACGCAGGTACCGCCATAGCAATCAAGAGAAAATATTTCATTCAAGATCCATTCCAATCTTTATTTCGACATGCTTGATGTTACGGTCTACATATTTCAGGAACCAATCACCAAAGGCACCACATATACACCCACAAGAACGTACTACCTCCATTTTATAGACTTTCACACACGTTTCAACCGACCGCACCAAAATAACTTTCAAGCAGACATAAACGCCACTTACAACATAACAGGATATACATGTAAGAACAACAGAGGAAATCACCTACATTCCCTAATTTCAAAACAGAAATGTACATGTGTATAGGACCCTACTCTCCCACCCGAATAACCCGTAATAGTACCTCCCAACCAGATGTTGTTTTACAGAATACGCACGCTTTCATTATATCTTTTTGTTGCCCGGCCGCATCACACCATCAGACCATATTCCGATAACAGCAACCATTTCAGCAAATCCCATACAGATTCCCATCAAACCCAGAAGACGTTTTCACATTGCAACTTGGAAATTTTACAGACAGATACTCTCACAGAACACACCGCCCTCACAACAAGACCCAACTCTTAATAAAATAGACAAATATCTGAATATATGGACCAAACATCAGGAAGCCACAAACGCAACAATTCCCCTCATTCCTCACAGAATCATTCCGGGAATAAAATCGAATCATAAAACTCTGACCCTACAAACACAATATTAATATACAATTCAACATATTTACAGATACGGCCCGCCAATAGATCTAAACAGACATATGAACATCAGAACCCGGCTACAAGCTGTATACAACAGTAAATACCAGCAAACTTGGGAGGACCTGATACAAAGTCTTGAACTGCAGGAGGACCCAAAAATGTTCTGGTCTTCCTGCACAAGGATGATGGGCGATAACTTTAAACAAACAGTACCATAAATAGAACATAAAAAACTCAGCTGCGCACGCCACCCGACAATGAATCTATTTTCAGAGATCACTGGAAGAAAATATTTACAGCACGAGGCAAATTTTGACACAGAGCATATGGCAACGGTACTAGAACATATGAGCAACATAGCAAATACGATTGTACCTCACCGAATTAGAAATATCAGCAGATTAGATTCCATTCATTTTCCCCAATTACACTTGAGTAGCTATTACAGGCGTTACGACCGTTCAAACAGAAAGCACCAGTGACAACAGGAATAACTTCTCTTCAACTGAAAAGTCTACCAAAAAACATGATAATTTTTCTGTTTTACATCTTCAATATGCTTATATCTGCAGACTACTTCCCCGACAGTTGAAACACGCAACAATGATTTTCCTGTCAAAACCAAACTCGTCTTCAAAACCAGTTCAGAATTATAGGCCAATCTCCCATCTGGACGTACAAGGCAAAATGTTAGATAAAATTTTAAAGAAAAAGAAAAAAGAAAAAATGTTTATCTCCAAGTTGCCACATGAGATACATGCCAACATATTGGCTTTTAAAAGTTTCTTAATATAGGACATCCTAAAAGAAATGTTCCATACGAGGAGTACTAATTTACAAACCATCCGAGGTGTACATGTAGATAAGCCATACGAGGCTTAATAATAGACAAACTATACGAGGTGTACTAATAGACAAACTATCAGAGGTGTACAAATAGATAGACCAAACGAGGCATATTAATTGTCAAAATATACGAGGCGTACTAATAGACAAACCATTCGTGGTGTGCTAATAGCTATAGTCTAACAAAAGTTCTATACTAGGAGTACTAATTGACAAACCATCCGAGGTGTACAAATAGATAAGCCATACGAGGCATAATAATAGGCAAACCATACGAGGTGTACTAATAGACAAGCTATCAGAGGTGTACAAATAGATAGACCATACGAGGCATATTACATATTATCAAACTCTGTCATGGGTAGTTGAATGAGAAAGGAAAAATATGCCCTAAAAATATCATCATCATCAAAAACATATTTCACATCTTCTCGATATTCACCACAACATCATGCGGACATGGGTACATGGGATAAAATGGAGATACAGTGTAAGCCGGTTACCACTCACAAATATCTACAAAATATTGGCAGAAATGGGTAAACAAACATATACTCAAAATCAAAATTCATTGCTTGTACAACATACGGACAGAAAGATAATTTTAGCATGATTCATATGCTCAAATTGCACTTTATTTCATTAGTTATATTTGTCATTAATCCGATTCACAGAAACGCCCTCTGGGGAAACGATAGATCTATTTTTTAATCATTTCGCTATTGCAATAAAATTTATTTACCGGACGGTTTTTGCGTAAAGAAATGAAATAGAAACATGTATATCTATTTATGTAGATACATATATATGTACCTACACACGTACACACACATATTGATATATATACTTATTGAAAATGAAATATAAGAAAAAAATACATATATGAAATAAAAAGATAAAAACAACCTACCATCTACTACACAGAAAATGACAGTTGAGCTCACTGTAATCCTAAGAAATTTTTCGCAAAAAAAAATAACTAAAAGGAAAAGAAGAATTCGAAAAACATAAAAATGAATTGGTTTTTAATTTCTTCATAGAAATTTTTAAGAAAACTCAGGTTTCAGTCAAGAAACAACACAACTCTTCAGCATTATACGGACATGTGTACATGGGATAAAATGGAGCAACATTGTGGCCGGATATCACATCTGAGTGGAGAATATTCACAAAATTTGACACATGTAGGTAGATTAGGCAATGATCCAAAGTGATAATTTTAATTAAAGAAATTTAGAGTTTTTTTCGATTTGAAAGTTCAGTGCTAGTGTGCGCTGAACGCACGGAAAAAAATAAAAAGACTAAATGAAATGGCCTATATTAAACCCCCAGCTCAGCCGAAAATTGATTGAAAACATCTTCGAGAATGATTTTGAAATAGCGAGACAACGTTAGCCAAAATTTAATTCATTAAAAACTTTGCACAACCCTCACATCTATAAACCTGTTTATTGGTGTACACACAAAATGTATTTCATGGTATATTTGTCGTACGCACGTTAAACATTAATACAGAAAAGAGAAAGAAATAACAAAATAAAGATGAGGAAATACTCCTAATTATGGAAAGAACGTTCGTTCTGCTGCATTGAACTGACGGCTGTGGTGCTCATTGTTGTCGACAGAAATAAGTAAGAAGAATATACGAATGGCTTAGCATAGGTAAAATAAAATAGTTTTTAATTTTCTAACAGAAATTTCAGGAAAATTAAAATTTCTGATAGATGGGAAGTTCACACCGAAATGCTGCAGGCCCTATGACAGAGATGAAAAATGACGTGACACATTTACTCTAAATTCTTTTACAGTTTTAGAGTTTTTGATACGCTGGGGAAGCTTGTTACACAAAAAAGCTCCAGAAACTGAGAGCGCTATTTATCCCACGTAAGATGAACGGTAACTGACTAAAACATCGAAACATTGAATTAGTATTGATTGGGACATTAGATGCAGTGAATACACTGCATGCATCAAACCACACACGGCTTCATTCTTTCAAACTGGTTCTTTGAAAAGTTTGGGTCAAATTAAAGGGGGTCATATGAGGCATTTTTTGATTATGAACTGATTGTTCCAAAATTTGGCCAGAATATGTAACTTTTAAAAAGAAACACAGTTCACTTGTGTAACTTTTTCGATTTTAGCCTTAGTTTTTGAGAAAATGGACAATATTAGTTTATATGCTATATTATCGGAAATTTCAAAGGAATAAAAGTCAACGAGTTTTCATGCTAGAACATAACTAAGGGCAGTTTTAAAATCCTTGAAATATTTCTGACGAAGTTACAAAGTAAAATTTTTTATTTTCTCTTCTATTTTATTTTTATATGCGTTTTTTTTCAGTATCTAAAATAAACAAAATTTTTGGTTCTGTAGAATGAAAAAAAATTGCATATACAAGTTTGAAAAATTCATCCGTTAAAATATTGGAAACGTTACAAAAATTTAAAAGCTATCTTTCTTTCTTTTCTTGCATGAAAACTCATTGCCATCTATTGATTTTTGGGTGAAAATTTGATTTTCACGAAACAGGCGAAAAAAATAAATTTTGTGGTGAAATATGATTTAACGCTTATTGTTTACTTGAATCCTTTGCTCACGTTGTATTACTACTTACAAATACTATGCATGCGTAATTCCATATTTATACTGTGAAACACAAAAACATATATGTATAAATCTCACGAATGAAATACATTTAACTCTCATTATTTTTGTGCAGACACGGTAAATGTTTCTATATGTGGACCGATTGTTTGAAATTTTCCACGTATATGTAATTTAAAAATAACACATTTTTACTCGTGTACCTTTTTCGATTTCGGCTTTAGTTTTTAGAAAATGGAAAATATTCGTTTTTTATGTTATTTTCTTCGGATATTTCAAGAAATTATATGTCAAGAAATTTTCATGCTAAAATGTAACCAAAGACAGTTTTAGAATGCTTAAATCATTTCTATTAAACAGGCGAAGCCAGATTTTTCATTTTTTCAGTTTTCTTATCACACTGGGATTCAAAGTTCATGATTTTTGAACCCCATCACCCTCCTTTAGACCCCTCTTAGGCGGGGGGAGGGGTAGGAGGATTGGTGTGCTTTGGGCTTCTAATGCCGGTAGTTTCAGGAACTTTTAGGACACAATAGCCTACTACCTGAGGATCCTTTTTCAGCAAAGAAGAAAAATTGATCGGTTAGACCAAAACCGCTCAGATGACCCCCTTAATCAACGAATGCATTTGAAAATGTGAGGGACAACAACGTTCAAATTACAGTTGTAAGATTTGGATAGTATGGTAGCCCACAGGCCTTTTTATGGCTAAGCACTGTTTCCCAGTAATCAACGGCTGACATGCCTGGTGTCGATTGTTTATCCAGTAATGTTTTCGCCACTCTCATCGAGAAATTTATTATCGACCAGTTTTTCCATTGAGGAAATTTAGTCTAACATATAAGGCAAAGATGCAACTAAAGCACTAGTAAATGTTGGATGGAATGGATTCAACAAAGGAACAGTCGCATTCTTCACAAAAGCAACACGCATAAAATCCGAACAAAAGCTCTTAATAAGGCTACAATTTTTTATCCCAGATTGAAGATATTCGGAGAATCAGACTGACACAAGATATTCAATGCGTTTAATTTCCCAAAATTACAATCTAAGAACTTCAAATAAGCGCGGATTAGCTTATTGCTGAAACCATGGGCGATCGCACCATTTATCTAAGTTGGATAGCAAAACGACAACTCATCGAAGTGTGAGTGCACCCCACTGCTCCAGCAATCGTCGTACACAAGCTTGTTAAGAAACTGCACGCCGCACATTGCGAAAAGAACCGCAACTTTTCATTGGAACACGTTAACTTGTGCTATATTTACGAATCAAATGTTCATGCGATCCATCTTTGAATTCACGCCTTCAGCTCATTTAATTCTTATTTGGGTTATTCAACTAACTGTAGTTATTGACAATCTTCAGGTTTTCTCATGATTTTTACAAACCAGATTTGAAATATAGATTTTACCCTAGATATGTAATTTTTCCCCTTACCCTAGACTGTACCCTAGGAGGGGTCTGATTACCCTAGACTAGGGTTTTTACCCTAGGAGTGGAAGCACTGTCCAAGACGTCTCTTGGTGCGTACTATGTGACAGCAAAATTTTCCTCGTGTGTCATCACTGTCGGCGAAATGCATAATAGAACGGCATTTATTCCAGTTGTGTTTTCTTACCCTGTCGGGTTCGTTGATACCTCAGGCACTCGCTTTGGGAATTGATATTCAAAGTCTTTAGATAATCATAGCTGTCCCGGAGCGTAAAGTAGTCTGAGGAAGAATACCACAGCACACGGTGAAGACAACTGCATGAGTGCTTCGCTGCTACGACCTACAGTAGGGAAACTGTATTTGCGACTACTATTTCATCTAAAAATATGACCCCCAATTTTCAATCATGAAATACGATAATGGTAACTGACACTTAACAAGTCAAATTCGATAGAATTTCGATTAAAACACTCGTTTGATAATTATTTTCGCAATAACTTTTCCCACGATTTACCAGTGGCAAGTGTTGGTTCGTTTTGCCAGGACACTAAGGCAAATATTAACTCACGCTGAATTTTGCCAGTGGTGTTCATCGCCTTCGTCTCATTGGGTGTTATCGAGCAGCCGGCAGATTCCGCTGTAACTGTCACTGCGGAAGGCCCCTGTGCGCCCCATTTTTTTCCCTGAAAGTAAAAAAAATCACCGAGGAAAACTGCTGAAAAAGTGCTTGTGTTAACAACACCAGACGCGTCTAGTAAGTCTTAGTATCTTTGGAAGTGCGTTCGTCTGTAATCTTCAGAATCTTTGCTGCACAAAAATCCTCGTTTATACATTAACTGACGAGCAGTACATGCTGTAGATGGGACCAGAAAATCGTCTATTACAAACTAACCGCTAATTTTCCAAATTACGTTTGCTCGCCTAATTTTACTTGTGTGACTTATATGAAAAAATTATTCGTACTTCAATATTCAAAATCCATGAAACTGACGTCAGAGGCCAATAATGACTTGAGAACTGTAGGTAGCTATGTATTGTTACGTACGTTGTAATTGTTGGCGATGTACTTCATAATTTTGAGCAACATGGGGTGGCCACGCTGAAAGTGGAACACTGCGTTGTTGATAACAGACTTGCGCACCAACTGCGATGGTAAAATAAGTTTGTCAGTAGAAATTCTTTCTATAATTAAAGGTTGTGTAATCGTTCTATAATTAGAGGCTATGTAACTGAGGTGCGTGGCAGTGAACAGCAAAGAAAAAACTAAATTTATCAAGAGTTCTTATTGTTCATCCCAAAGTTCAGCTAGTGCGTCATTAGTTGGTGAATGGAATCAGGTGACAGTTATGAAATAACTACCCAACGTCTCATTATGGATCACGAAATTGAAATCGTGTTACATAAATTTAATGCAGAATTTGTGCCACTTGGTTCAGGGTGAAGGCGCCGCTGACATCAGTGCTGGACAAACATCAAGAGAGACAAATGACTCACGGCTAACAGGTGAACGTTTGCATGTGTTAATAAGTACACGTGCGCTTGATCGCTAGCGTGAAAAATGTATGGATGACCACTGCTGACAAAAGTGATTATACATAAAAGAAAATGGGCTTAGTTCAACGCAATTAAGCTTAACTGGTAGAGAAAAGTTATAAGTATCAAAGCTGAGGATAAATTGAATGAATTTTCACAGAACATTTACGGCTGTTGCGAAAACAGCGCTGTGCTTAGCTACAGCGTTCATTTCAACTTTTTCAAGGGACCACACATTTACGTTAACCATTTTGCTTGAAAGACAATCTTATCTTCTTACAAGAATTATCACTTCTGTGAGTGAGGTCCTGTGTCTGAAAGAGTACAAAAATAACTTTAGTCTTACGTTGGAATTGTTTAATGTACTGAAATTAGCCAAAATTCCAATCCGGATTCAATTTGGAGATCAACTTGAGTTGGTCTCCAATTATTTTAAGAGTTGATTGGTCTCCAATTATTCTATGAGTAGATGTCAAATGAAAAAATGATTTAAAGTAGAATGTACGTCCCCAAAAATGCTTTCAGAACTTTGCACTTATGAGGAACTCTATAATAGGAGGAAAACTCTCAATTCAAAAATAAAAATATCTGATTCCAAAGAGCTGCTGGCTTTATATTTTTCGCTCCTCAAAATTTATGTCCAAAATTTTCTACTTTCTTATACAGACTTTGAAATACAATAGTTTTTACACAGTAACTTCAGGTAATTCATGCTTCGGCACATGCACCTTGGACATAAGCTAAGACCTAGTAAGATTATTTCTTCCCGCTGTGTAAACCTTACACCTTTTCCACTTCACTAATGTTTAAAGCCCGTGACCATCCTGGGGATTCGATTAAAGGTTGGTGTTACTTCAAAAGTAAATCAAGCGCTGAGAAGTAATTCTATTTCCCTTGAAAGTTCGTCCGTTACCGCAAAGAAGTTGCAGAGGTGATCCACTGAGCGAAGAGCCAAGATGTCAGTGTCGGCATAAAATCCACCAGACTTGTAGACCACCGCCATTCTCGCTGTGTCACTGAGCTGGTTCACGATGAAGCCTGTTTGATACGTGAAAATCATATCAGTGGTAAATACCGTTCTTTGCTGTCGCTAATTACAGTTATCCTATTGATGACTGACCACTTATCACACACAATCTTTTTATCTTTATATTCATGCCCATATATTTCAAGATTCGCATCGCATTGGCAGCTCACTTGTTTTCCAAAATTTTGCGGACTTGTATAGGTTTAGAAGCGGCGTGTCCTGCAGAATGAGATCCAACTCGGCGTGTGCAATTCTGAGGTTGTGGTGCACGGCTTGTATCGCATTCAGGTCCTCTAAAGTGGACATGCTCAAGGTTGGGGTCGTCACTAACAGCCACACCACAGCACTGGGGTTCAGGGAGCAGAAACTGAGGAAGGAATTGGGTTGTAAGGCACGTTGATATCTCTGGCTCTGTAGTGCGCAGGGTTGCGGAGTCGGAGGAATAAATTTATGACTCCGACTCCACCTTTTCAGAATTTAGCGACTCCGACTCCGACTCCGGTTCCACCTTTTCAGAATTTGGCGACTTCGACTCTGACTCCACCTTTTCAGAATTTAGCGACTCCGACTCCGAATCCGACTCCATCTTTTCAGAATTTGGCGACTCCGACTCCGACTCCACCTTTCCAGAATTTTGCACTCAAATACCGACTCCACCTATTTACAGCTTTGTCACTCCAACACCCCCTATTCACAATTTATAAGACGAATATTTAATTTCTTAATGGTTACAGGTGTTGCAACCCTAACATATGTTTATTTTATTCTTTATTTACGAACGACTTTTAAATTGGCAACAGAATGTTAAAATCAAGTTTTACTATTATATACACTTTCTAGTGTACATGATCCGTCAAAAATGACGGGATTCTATAGTTTCCTTTAAAAAAGTTCCACGATATAGTTGATAAACAAATAGATCCATCCTAATAGTACCCGCGATTAAAATAGTCTTGATCTTGTGCACTGGTGACAATCCTACCTTAGAAGCGGTCATTAAGCATCCTTAAGGACGTCACAGACGCAAAACGAACATCGGCATCTTTGGGATGCTTTATTTCCAATCAAGCCTGATACATATGATCTTGAGCATTGGTTTTTCAAATGTCTTATAACTAACACTATATATAGGACACCATGACGGTTCCCCCGTAAAGCCGGTACCCATTTCCGACACCTGGGTTGAGTGGGGTATTGTGCTTGAGCTTTCCCTTATACCCAACGGGGAAAATCGCCGTGCCAGCGCCGGGATACGAATCCTCGTCTCCAACATACAAGGCCTATCCCTTAACCACTGTGCCACGGCGAGTACAGCCGACAGCAGGCCGCGCACACCAACCAAGCAAGCAACAACTGTGTATTATCAATAAGGTAATAATTAAGGTTATAATAAAATTGAGAAGGTAATTTTATTTATGACGCGGTACTGGAGGTTGCCCGCGTGTGATGGGGTTGACCTGTCCGGTGAGGGGGGAGGGGCTGCACTCAATGAAGCTGTCGGGGTAAACCAGCTATGGCTGTCGGGCCTGACTGTGGAAGGTGGTTGTGCTGGGCTGCTGCTGATCCTGGCAGTCTGGTGCGGCCTGTGCTGCCTCTCTCGCCTCCTAGTGCTAAGAGTGATGATTGTGGCCTGCTGTCGGCTACCCTCCCATAGGGAGGAGAAACCTGGTATATGTGTGTATAGTTAGCCAAGAATTTTTGAAAAAATTTACCATACCTTTTTACTGCGATAAGCTTTATTTTTTTAACAATAGATTCAATTTTCACGCAATATTTTTACTTATAAATAAAAGTTAGCATATGACAGGTTTTTCAGATTATTTGAATGGTATTTATGATATCATCCAATGAAGCAGATTTCCATTGTAATAACATAGAAGAAATTACGCTCAAAAACATATGATTATTCATAAATAGATAGAGACACCTGACGTTTTATTATACAGTATTGTTTATTCTCATACAATCAAATGACAAGTGTCTCCTTAACGAAATAAATAAATAGATTTAGGTATTTCCAGTGCATGATTTCTCTTATATTATTACAATAGAAATTTCATTGAACAAATAAAATTCGTTGACCCGTCTTGGTTGGTTGGTCTGTCTCCCTCTCACGCTTTAAAGGATGCCTAATGATCGCATCTGTGATACGAGTTTCACCAATGCACAAGTACAAGAATATTTCAATCGCGTGAACTATTAGGATGGATATACTTTTTCATGATCCACATCTGAAAGATTTTTATAAAGACAATATCGAATCCCGTCATTTATGACGAGTCATGTACACTAATATAAGCAGGGCGTTGCTAAATTCAGTGCAAACATTTTAACCAGCAGTAAAGTCGACCAACCGATTGCTATTCACTATTCGACTTTATTCGAATTGCTATTGCTATTGCTATTCATTGCTATTCACAGGAGACCTCGGGAAACTGGTTCTTTCAAGGTTATGTGACCTGACGCAGAGAGAAAGGTTAAATCTTGAACGTGAGCAAGCGGTTCTACAGGTAGAGGACATTCAGGATCATCCTAATGCAAGCTGTCGTTGTGATGCTGATGTACTGGGGATCAGAGATCATGCTGAAGTGTGGAACGTTTTGCGCACACGCGATCTTTATCCCTACAGATATGAAAGAGTTCAAGGATTGCTACCAGCAGATTACTAACCTCGGGTTGTCTTTTCAAGATAGTGTCTTAATAAACTACGCTGCAATTGGAATTTTTCTCCATTCATGGCTTTTTACAGATGAAGCAAATTTTTCAGGAAAGGGGATTTTTAACCATAAAAACCGGCATCAGTGGGCAAAATAAAATCCCCTTAAAATCACTGAACACAAGTATCAACATCGGTACAGTTTCAACGTTTGGGCAGGGATTGTTGGGAATCACGTGATCGGTCCATATACATTTTCCTTGCAACACTCACAGGGGAGTCTTACAATGTTTTGCTGCAAAGGACTATTCCCGTATTACTTGAAGATATTCCTTTTGATATTCTTGCAGAATGTTGTTTCAATAAGATGGTGCCCGCCTCATTTTTCAGGAGCACCAAGAGACACACTGATCATTAAGTTCCCAGAAAAATGAATAGGACGTGGATGACCAGTTAACTGTCCTAGGTCTCCTGACCTGAACCCATTAGACTTTTTCCTCTGGGGATATAAAGAGCTTCATGCACGAGACGCCCGTGGAATCAAAAGAAGATTTGATAGACAGGATTGTGGTGGCTGCTGGAGACAGCAGAACAGAGAGGAGTGTTCGAACGAGTACGGCTGTCTTAGGAGAATCGGTGCAGGCTGTGCATAGAAGAAACTGGGAAACATTTTGAACATCTGTTGTAACTTGAATCTTAATCCTGAATGATGATACATCATGTACTAAAGCAACAGAAAGTGCTGTGACTTCAATGGCTAAATAATTTTATAGTATAAAATTAAACTTTAATTTTTTCTTTCAAATCTATGTTCATGGGAACCTGTTTTTCATTTACGTTAAGTTAAAATAATGAGATTCCAGATGTTCACTGTACCATATTCAATACCTTACAACAGGTTAAAGCTGTCAAATTCAAATCTTTATCCCAACATTCTCCTTAAACGCAGTGAAACCCACTTACCGCAGCATTTGTCTAGCCATGCTTATATCTGGTGCAGTGGGAGGGCAACATGTGGGTGCGCGTCAATACTGGTGAACTTATATCAGTTTTCCTCCTTCAAATGCACTTAATCTGGTTGTTTTTTTCATGATAACGTCATATAAAAGGTCTTGAAATAGGCTTTCATCGAAGGTTTCTCGTTTTTACAATTAACTATTAATTTGTGTAGCCTATTTTAAACTTTGACATAATTTCCCTAGTTATTTTACACTTTCAACAAATTTTGTAGATGTGCGCATGTGCGCATGGAGCATTGAAAGATTTACTTTGTGACCAATTTTAATCCCAATCAATTGAAAAATGTTTTATAAGAGCGGATATCGTTTTTCAGAACAAAAATTAAAAACGCTGTAACTTCTTTAAAAAACTGAATTTTACCATAAATTACACTGCAGTGTACGGCTATGATGACGTAACTTGTGGTAAAAATATTTGCACTGAATTTTCCAGCACCCTGTGTATATTGTTTACAGGTGTCTTCTGAGTAGGTAAAGTAGGCAGTGCCTATCCTGAGAAGCATAGAAAAGTATCAACAGTTTTATCTATTACTGAGTATGCACCATTTCAACGAGATTAGAATAGTTGATTCAATTACTATGCTCAAAATCCCAAAAATTATGAAATACATGTAGCTAAGGTATTTATATTTGCGTACTGCTTTTTCTTCTCCGTATCTACACTATGCAGGGTAACAATTCAAAAAAGGTGTCATATTATTGCTCAATACAATGTTATTTCTCGGCTATAATACGCAAAAGTTGTTCTGCATTCGTCGCAGGGGCCTGACGTTTTCGGGACGTTTCCTTTACGTATATAAGCCACTTTTAGCATCTTTGTGTGTAACATGATACAGTCTTTTATTCTCGTCTGACTGTTTACAACGTGTTTGACACTTTCTTATTTTAATATTCGCCCACATTCTCTTCATTTTCTATTTTTGGTGAAATTTGAAACGTTTTTCAGTTCGAAAAATTTGTCCTATCGCATAACTGCAACAACCATTGCAGCTGAGATGGTGCATTGCTTTCAGTTACAACTTGCAATATGTGTATGACTAAGAGAAGTTTTTTCTAGTGTTGTGATTGTTTTCATTGCAGCTCGTTTACATTGTATTTTATTTTTTGTGTGTCCCAATACCGATATTGTTTACCTAACAACATTTCAAAATCTTCCTTTAAGAAGAAGTACTTAATTATATAATGTCGAGAAACAGATACTATTTCAGTTTTTAAAATTGTAAAAGCATAATTATAAAAATCTCAATTTCAGCGTATATTTACTTAGAAGCTGGGGAGGGATCAGAAGATAAAAATTGAACATGATAATGATATAGTGAAATACAATATAAATCCTAAAGAATCTAACAACATTTAAAGAATAACTTTAGAAATGTGCAGAAATGTTTAATAATTAAAACATGTTTACTTGACCTAAAGACAAGGAAGTAAAAAAAAAGAAATCAATTTGATATACATAGGCACTACACATTGCTGAAAAAATCAACTAATATTCTAGTTATTAACATCAGAATGAACAATTTGAATTTTCATTATCAATAGTGATAACGTAACCTGAAAACTAGATGTCATTATGTATCATACCATAGCTTCATATTTTGGCACATAATAGTCATTATCAATGTATCTTTAACCTAAAGACTAGAAATATTTTGATCACAACATAACTCTAGGTTTCTGTAAAGATTATTCATTCTCAATCAATACATCAACGCATAACCAAAAGAATAGAAAAGATCGTTATAAGGAACCAGTGGTATAGAATATAGACACAATAAGAACGTACAGAGTTACCACTCTTTATGTGAGTACGATGTACAGTATTGCATATATCAGCTGAACTGTTCTGCGAGTAACTTGCAAGTTGCAACACATTTACTACTCGTTTATACTTTTGTTGTATTAATTGAAGGGAAATGAACGAAACAGAAGTAAACGGAATGAATTTGCGATGCTTTCAATCAATAATTGCTGCTTTTTAACTGCCAAATATGCATTATTGCTCCAGTACGAAAATTGCATTTCGCACTCGTTGGTATCTCATATATTTGAGTGCGAACCCACAATGACTGGATATCAATGACGGTGTTAAGTAATAGGTATAAATACGTTGTTGCGAACTTCGAACAAAACAATCAACAAAAACATTGCGTATTTTTTATTTTTCAGTATAGTATTTTAACTCTGTTTTGTTTAGTTTTGGTTTTAAGCAATCATAAATAATTTTAAACGAAAATTAAAATCGAAGACACCAAAAAATGGCGACTCCAACCTCGACTCCACCACATCCGAATGAGCGATTCCGACTCCGACTCCACTGCATTCGGAAAAGCGACTCCGACTCCACCACACTTCACCGAAGCGACTCCGACTCCGACTCCACCCTAAAACACGCGACTCCGGCGACTCCGACTCGCGTCTCTGACTCTGCAACCCTGGCTACTAGTGCGGTATGATGAAAGCTGGGCTGTGTAGATTTTGAAGAGGAGTAAGATAAGAGTTGGAACTGTGAAGACTATACTAGGCGGAAGTTGTCATGATGGCTTTGTTAGAATGGTTGACCAATGAATTCTATATCTCCGAGTATGTAAGTTACAAAAATAACTGATTTCAAAAATTTTATCAAACAAAGTATTCAGGTTTTCAGCAATCTATGTTTCAAAATCATGTAAATCTTTAAATCTTCACATTTTTTGGATGCTCGACTATGAATGGGCTCAGATTTGAAGCAGAAAAATAAAATTTATCTTAGTTGAATATGTAACAATTATATTAAGTCTGGGTTCACAGGCTATACTATAAACTATATCTTCCATAAAAAGAACATAAATAATAAAGGAAAATTTCCTCATTTAAATTGCTTTCACAAAACTGGTAGCTAAAACTGAATCATGATGGGTCTTGCGTTTAGAATTTACACCTGAAGAAATTGTTTCAATATATTACTTCTGTTTTAAACCGATGGTTGTGATTGGCTTCTTGAACATTGTCGTCAACGGCCTAGTGTTCAGTGTCTCGTTTTCGCGTTGAACCTTGCTATAGCTGTTAGCTTCTGTCTGCCCTATTCTTGCTGAGGGGAATATTTAGATCTAGAATAATCATAAAATACCTGGGTATTCCGAGCACACACATTATTTGTGTATATAAATTGCGCCTACGAAAATACAGTTTATTACATATACAGTGTAGGTGTTTTCTAAAAACACATTGTACATGTTATGAAATATAAAATGATAAAACTTCCATGAGTAGAAACCTTATATTAACTACGAACTTATTATAAAAATAGCACAAGCTTGAGAAAATTCAAAGCATAGCATTGTAGTTGCTGGTTTCAAGTAAAACTAATTAATTTATGGCACATTATATTGGAATTAATGCAAATGTTAGGATCTTCTTCATAAATTTAGATTTTTCAAATTGCTGTAATACTCATATTCCTTTGAGTTTAAAGCGAACTGTGATACATCTTTTCTCTTGGTTCACGTGGCAACAAATTTTTGCGATATTACTGAGAACAACTCAACGACTGGAAAACAAGCTGGCTGAACCGAAGGTTGGTGTTCTGTTTCACTGGGCTATAAGAAATAAAAGATGTGACATACCATGGATTTGTCATATTTAATTCATTAATCCAAGTTCTAAGACTTTTATATGTATTTTGCTTATGCATTACCACGAGACGTTAAGAAGCGAGTCTGAGATGCGCTATTTGTCCTATCGCTAAAATCCCATACCAAATATTAAATAATACTTCTCAGTGACGTCCGCTCAGTTCTGGAAGTTTCCTATCATACTGAAGGCGTGATTCCATCTCGTGTTCGCTTCGAGCGTGTGTTTCTATAAAAAAGAAAGCACAACCTTCAGTTAGATAGGGCTCAGTTTTCAAGATATAAGGTGAATCGGTCCAAGTTAATTGGTCCATGCTTCGGTCCACGGTCGATACTAATATCGTGCTCTTCTATAATAATTAATTTCTTAAAATTAAATTTCTTTGAATGGTCTTGGACTTCACGCTCATGACGCAGACTGCTCGGAAGTACATCGTGAAGTGAATATATTTTGCAATAATAGGATCAGCTTACAAGAACCTCATTAAATGCATCCTCGGGCTCCCAATTTGATAAAGGCGTAAACCCGGTGATGGGTTCTAAGAACACCGTTTTTCTCAGCAAAATCCCTTTTTCGGATTGTATGAGGCATCTGCGTGCATTTACGTTGTTTCAGGGGTACAACCGGCTCCTAAATTACACCTGTCGACTCGTCAACCCCACGAGCTCATGTTTCTGGCCTAAGGTCTCACGTTTAAGTATTAGTTAAATAAGGTTAGCGCTCAAAGAAAAATTGCAAACTTAAGGATTTTGGCCACAAATAGTAGCGCTGCATGTAGGCTTTACAAGTCGACAGGTAAAATATTACAGGCGGGTATGCCACTATAACGTAAAATGCTTGGAAATCTCGCCTCTTCTCTCTAACTCTCAAAGAATCACTCGTAAACATTTCAGCGACTTAGATCACTGAATTACTTAACGAATCTTAAATGGTGCTCAGTGGAAGCTCGCCATGCTATGCTACAGAGTGCCTGGAACTTAGACAAACTGCATCGTAAGGTCCGGACCGTTAAAATAAATCGGTTTTACTCAATAACCGTGTGGTCGTGAAAGATACGTTAAATAGTAACATGAACGAAATTTTCATACAGCGACCAAAGTTTCCTGATATTACGCCGGTTGATGTCTACTTCTGTGGATATTTGAAGAGTTAGGTGTATGAAACACCGGTTATTCCGAAGAAGACCTCATCGGTAGCATTGTTGAAAGTCTCCGCATAAATAAGTGAAACTCACGGACACTTCGATCACGTCCGGCAATCATGCGCCAGTTTTTGATAGCGTGCATCGCAACAGATGAGCGTCATGTTGAAGATCTTTTGTAAATACTTTACTTATTTTAAAATATTTTTTTGTGCTCATGATAATTAGGGCCGTTATTTTGTTTCTTGAGATTATAATTAAAATGCTTTTCTCACATCAACATTTCATTTCCCTGCCACTCTCTGGGTACGAATTTTCCTCACATACGTTTCAAATTTCAAGTCCTAGTAACTTTTTAACGAAGCATTTCCGACCACGCGTTTATTGGTTAAAAAGTGGTTATATCAGTAGCCCAAATCTTATGACGCAGTTCGTTCAAAAAATTGTCCTTCACCCTTTCTTGAAAAACGTGAAGGAAAGATATGGCTTATAAACGTGTGTTTCAGGCTTTGTCAAGTTTAGCTGCTCGTCTTTGTCAGTGGAACAAAATCAATATAGCTTTGTTGCCTAATATGGAGTAGGTTTTCATTATTTTACTCGTAATTCACGTTATTATTTAAATGCCTACTGAAGCATGAAGCGTTTCAGTGCCGATTAGTGTTGTCATGAGCCTGTGAGTTTCCTGGGCTTTATAACTTTACAGGTTTACCCTGAGAAAACCCAGCATTGTTGGCAGGGATTTTTGGCTACATATTTTTGCTTGAGTACGGGCGGGCTCTGTCATTTGCTGCCAAGTGTCCTTGAGTTTTTTACTTAGCCGGTATATTTATTTTTTGTGTGCTGGATCAGGAGACAATTTTTGAAATTTTGGCGAAGGATATTTTAACAGTAGCAGCAGCTTGGTTCTGAGACAAGGAGAATTTTGTCAAGAGGCCCATTCCATCTATGGCAATTTACTCTTTTTAAGGGGGTCCTTCGGGGCCCCTATCGGTCCGGAGAGCTTTTTTTGTTTTATTGTTGGAAAAAGACCCTTAGGTGGTGGACTATTCGGTCCTAAAATTTTATGGCGCTACGGACACTAGATCCCCCCAGGGGGGGGGGAGGGTAAAAGGATTAAAAATCCTGAATTTTTGACCCCATTTCGACCCCATATAAAAACACAGCAAAACGGTAAATAAAAAATTTGAAACCCTATCTTTGTTTACAAAGCTTCAAGAATTATAAAACTGTCTTTGGTTTTGTTCTAGCATAAAAACTCAATGAGTTCTATTCATTTGAAATATCAATAAAAATGAACTAAAAGAAAAATATGTCCAATTTTGTCAAAAACTAAGGCCTGAATCAAAAAAATGAAATGATGAAATTGTGTTTCTTTTCAAAAGTTACATATAATATTCAAATTTCATAAGAATCAGACTAAAAATGTAAAATTTCATTATTTTTATAGAAATAAAAAAAAATATTTAATTATTTTCATTTCTTGTAAATTACAATTCACAGTGTGAATATGAAGTTATGCATGGAGATTATCGAAATAAAAATGAAAACAGCATTCAATTACATTACATAAATTTCCCATTATATTACACTTCAATAAAAAATTTTTTTTAGCTTATACCCAAAAACTCTAATTTTCAACATTCAAAACGATAGAAGTCACAAAGTTTTTATGCTAGGTAGAAAACAAAGACAGTTTTAGAATCCTTGAAACATTTTTAACTAACTGATAGACTTTTATTTTCAATTTGTGCATGTTAATTTTTTTATCGTAGTTCAAAACCAAAAATTCGGTATATTTTTATATACTGGTAAAATATCGCAATATTATAGAAAAAACATTCATATACAAAGTAAACGGACTATCAATTTTTTAAAAATGATCCAAGGATTCCAAAACTGTATTTGTTTTATTCCTAGCATAAAAACTTTATGACTTCTATCTTTTTGAAATTTGTGTAAAAAATGATTGAAAAAACTAGTATTTCAAATTTTTTGAAAAAACTATGGCCTAAATCAAAAAAGTTCCTGAATAAAACATGTCTTTCTTTCAAAAATACATATACTGGCCAAATTTCAGACCAACCGGATCAAAATTCAATTTTTAGCGGAGGACCCCTTGAACAGCTGCTGATTGTTCGTCCTCAGCTGTGGGAGATGTAATATTGCATGCGACTAATTGCACTGTGCATAGTCAAACTGTTAGAAAAGTAGTCCTGTTAAGATAGTTTCACTGGTTATTTTTGAGGAATTTAGTTTCTCTACCCCGATAATTTTTGTGGTATTAGACTAAATCATATTTGTAGTTTATGTGTGACTGTCCCTTCTGCAGAAGCAGAAACGCGTCGACATTAAAAGTGAAATCTATCTTGGGATGACTAAAATTACTTCGAGAATTTAAGTTGAAAAATACTGTATATTCTTCATTCGAATAAAATATGCCGTTCTTGGCATCTCCTCGTGGTCATAATATAAAGCAGAATATGTATAGAAATAGTAAACTTAGAATACTCTTGTTTGAACTATTTCAAACATAAACATAT